>CM067304.1:63400543-64000543 GCA_034231615.1 Meghimatium bilineatum
TAGTTAGTTAGTCGTTGAATCATCATCACTGCACTTCGGACGAGTCCATAGGTGCTCAGATCTCTCTTTGAGTGTAGCCGCTATTACACGTTGACTGACGGTCCCAGTACGCAGTTGATTGACTATCATTCTTTATTTCCCTACGAAACCGCTCCTTTCTAGCGACACCACATTTCAAACCAAATTCCTTTATTCTAGTCATGGAACAAGAATCATCGTCACTTATATAATCATTTGTTCGTACGTTTTTCCGTACGGCGTTCAAAATGTCCGCTCGATCCATCACCTCCACCAACAGCCGTAGTAGCAGCGTGTGCAGCCAATCTATCTGCTCTCTCACTATCAGGGACTTCCGCAAGTACTGGCACGCAAAAATGAAAGTCACTTGACGTATTCAGGAATTCTTCACTGTATCCAGTCACTGTTCCCGAATTTACCCTGCTAGAACTTTCACAATCATGCTCATCGAGTCACTGAGTTAGCAGGCATGCTTGCAGATAGTCTGTGAGTACACCTTTTTGCAAAGCTTTGGTTACTGTCTAAATCTCCATTGTCATGCTGCTTCTCGTCTGAGCGAATGTACCACTTTCCTCTCTGATGCCCCCCCCCCCACATTTGAGCTGTGAAGGCCCATGCACTCCTGATGTGTCTATCAACCGACCCATCTGTATATATAATCATATCACCTTCTCTGGAATTTTTTACCGATCAGAAAGAGTAACTCTGACTCCACCACTGTCGGACACCATTCCCTGGCATTCTCTATTGAGTGTTATTATTACTGTGAAGGCTGTCAGGCGGCGCACAACTCCATTCTGCACCAGGTAGCACATCTTCCAATCTGCACATATTCTGTATAATATTCTCTGCGCGCCCCCTTCCACGACTTTCCTCTCTTGTCGACTGCCTTTCACAGTGAAATTTCAGGGTGTAGAGGATGTTCTTTAACAGCGGTGATTTGTAGGTAGTCCCGCGCCTGCAGATGTGTCTTCTTTGCTCTGCAGTTGCGCAATCCAGTAAGTATCGCATATCCCGTGCCGACGTATCTCTCGCGCACCCCAAAATGATTGGTCAATCAGTGTCTCCACTCACTCAGTCTATATTTCCACTGACTGTCCTCACTAAATATTTAGTAGGTAAGGATTAATCTATGGTATTATGTCATCTAGAGCAGTGGTACTCAAGTGGACAAAATTACCACATCCACATAAGTACGACAGCGTTTTTACGGTAATCTCAGAGAAAACAACAATTATCTGGATAGGTGGCTTACACACCAGTGAATTGGGGGGGGGGGGATTTTGGGGAAGTCAAAAAGTCAAATATGTGTACTATTGCTAATACGTTATAAAGTAACAGGAATGACGAAAGTCTCGAAGCTCACCTTTGGGACAGGAGGAATATTGAAAAGAAGAAAAAAAATTGTCTTATAACGAGGGGCCGCAGGCGGAAACAGGTTCCGAACCACTTAGCTCGTGTATATTACATCTATTATATTATTAAGTTTGGTATTGTGCCTGTCTTTCTCTGCAGAGACGAGTCCACAATTACTACAAGATTTACGAAGCAGTTTCAAACGATGTACGTCACAGGGATGTCTGATACTGATGGTATATTTGTCGAATCTGTGCAGCCGATGAGCCTATTTGTGGAAAGCAGACATGTGCGTTTTCTATGTGTGTTTTTTTGTGCAACTGCTCTGTCATTTATCATGAGGAAATTATTTTCTCCTTTGCAAGTGAAGATGAGAATGACATTGAAAAACTGAAGTTTGGTTTGACTGTGAGTCCTCAATTCATTGATGAGTGCAACCTGTCCTCTGAGAGGGCCTAAATTCGCTGATGAGTGCAATATGTCCTCTGATAGTCCTCAATTCGCTGATGACAGTCTCAGCCTGAGTACATCGCCCCGGGAGTCCTCAATTAGCTGATGAGTGCAATATGTCCTCTGATAGTCCTCAATTCGCTGATGAAGTACAATCTGGTCCCCGGGAGTCCTCAATTAGCTGATGAGTGCAATCTGGCCTTTGAGAGTTAAGAAGGAATGTTGCAGGTCTTGGAATGAGGGAATGCAGTCTGATCTTTCGATTTTGTCCCCTTAGAATCACATGTAACGTTCCACTCTGCTCAAAGCTTTCAATACCGGCACATATCTGACAATTTCGGACGGGGAGAGTCAAGAACTGTTTCCGAAGAAACTTAGGTCAATTCTGCACTGTTTAAGAGATATCATCAAGCGTTCTTTGACACGTTTACCTATACACAGTTCACTATAGAACAGTCTAGTGTATGAAAGTTACTTGTCTGGCATGCCAGACTATGCGGTATGTCTAGTATACGAAAGTCGCTTGTCTAGCATGCAGACTACGCGATATGTCTAGTGTAATGGACGTCGTTTGTCTAGCATGCAGACTACGCGGTATGTCTAGTAAATGGCAGGCACTTGTGTGGCATACAGACTATGCGATCTTTCTAGTTAATCTGAAGTTAATCAATAAAACCTTTTTCAAACTATCCTTGGGGGGGGGGGGGGGAACTGTTCATAAATTACATCAACAATTCTTGCAAATCTTGTCCTGACTCAATGTAAACAATTATCACGTATTCAGAGACCGCCCCCTTTTTAATTATATAAAAACAATTCCCCAACTCCCAATAAATACTTTAGTAGAACAATTATGGAAATCTTAAAATGTAAACAACTTAATTGTCGTAGAAAAGACAGTATTGTTGACGTTATCTTTTGTCACCCCCCCCCAAACCCTTCTCATTGTCAGCAACTGTCACAATTTCTTAGGTCCCTTCTCTGTTTGTTGAATTAATTTATGTAGCGTCCTTTTATTAATTACTAGATGGATAGACAAATCAGGTCTAGCAAATGGAGAAGGATTGTATATACTCTATGGAAAGTAGAGAGACATATTGTGAGACATTTGCAAGGAATCTACAGAAAAGAGTGACTCAGAAGCCTTAAGAAACCGTGAAGAAAAAAAAAGAGGTTGTCAGTGATACTGACAGTAGTTGTGGCGAAAATTTCTAAGATCATAATAGATTTGACTGGGGAGAATTTGTCTATAGCCTACGCTATTACTAGAACATTTGGCTTGATAGATTATTTGAAGTAGGTATACACATATATTAAAAATACTATCAAAATACGGAGTCCCACGACACCTAATCAACTTGTAACAGGAGTAGTTACACAGGTAGTCAATGTGCAGATAGAACGAGTGATGTTTTTTTTTCCCCAGACATATTCCACATAAACTAAAGAGTGTGATAAGGATGTGTCCTATCTCCTTTGTTTCTTATTACATATATCGATTGTATATGTGAAATTTACAACACCAATGAAGAACATAACATTTTTTTTAAATCTCCTGAGCGAACTTTTTGCAGTTGATAAAGCAATAATATCACTGGTGGGTACAATAATGTGGCTGGTGTGTACAATAATGTGACTAGGGGGTACAATAATGTGGTTGGTGGGTACAATAATGTGGCTGGTGGGTACAATAATGTGGCTGGTGGGTACAATAATGTGGCTGGTGGGTACAATAATGTGACTAGGGGGTACAATAATGTGGTTGGTGGGTACAATAATGTGGCTGGTGGGTACAATAATGTGGCTGGTGGGTACAATAATGTGGCTGGTGGGTACAATAATGTGACTAGGAGGTACAATAATGTGGTTGGTGGGTACAATAATGTGGCTGGTGGGTACAATAATGTGGCAGGTGGGTACAATAATGTGGCTGGTGGGTACAATAATGTGACTAGGAGGTACAATAATGTGGTTGGTGGGTACAATAATGTGGCTGGTGGGTACAATAATGTGGCTGGTGGGTACAATAATGTGGCTGGTGGGTACAATAATGTGGCTGGTGTGTAGCACATTTTCCAAGTACTTCTGAGGTTTGATGCCTCTCGACTGTGTAATCACCTGTGCTGGCGTTATTAATTCTCTACCAACAAGTGATTCCTTTTCTCTGGCCTTTTAGCACTGCTGGTATCAACTAGTGTAAGCACGTTCCACGTTTCAAAATTTGAGAAACATCAATTCCGTTTTCATTTTTGCAGTGCTGTGTGTGATTTGTTGAAGTGTCTGAACTGTACATTAAGATATCCATACTTAACAAGATATACATGTCTCCCCAGATAAATATTGGAAGAGGTTTAGTATACCAATCGTACAGTCAGGTCTTACCAGTTCACTTGCTCGGCCACGAGTGCGTCACATTTTCACAGCCTCAGAATGTTGTTGGAAAAAGTACAATCTTGAAAATGACGTCAGTCTACAATGATACGGAAGTACAGGTATAAGTATACTATCGTCTACTAGAAGCGATTACATGCGACAACGAGATCACGCGATTATGAGTGCTAACGGGCGATTTATCGCATTCAAAGGGTGCTTCAGAAAATCGTTCTTTGCAAGCGACATTGACCTGCCAATTTCTGACGTTTGCAAAATACTCTTTTTTTTCACGGCACCCTCGGAATGTGGATTAGTCGCTGGTATGCTCTCGTAATTGTTTAATATAGTTGTCGCTTGAAGTCGCTTCTAATGGACGCGTCTTATGCTTCAATGGTACATTGATTCTTCAAAACCTCATCATTATATTTGCTTTTCTGTCATTATTTAGATCTCTTTAATATTATGTTAGTTGGCTTGTTGATTTGTTCATATGTTGGTCAGTTAATTAATTGGTTGGTTTGTTGATTGATTAATTAGTTGGGTTGTTAGTTAGGTGTTGGTTCATCTATGATTGTGATACCAATTTCTCTATACATATTAGTTTGGAGGAGGAGTTTGCTTGGACAAAACGGAATGCACAATTAAAGTGGTATCAATACTTAATATTTCAGTTTAGAAAGTGATCTAAAGTGAAACACAATAACAAAAATACACCTTGTGAAATTGCACAAAATCTTGTTATTTACACAAACTTGTTATTTCTGTTCTTGTTTGGAACGAGTGTTCTTGTAAATCACAACTATCTTAACCCTAACCCCTAACCCAAAAATAATGAATGTTTGAATCAATTATTGATTAATTGTTGATATAATATTTATTTTCATTCATTCATTCATTTTCCTTTTGCGCTGAAGTTAGTGCAAAGGGCAGAGGTCAGATCTCTCCAATTCTGTCTGTTCAAAGCTATTCTGTGCAGTTCTTGAATAGTATGAATATTGGTTGTTTTACTTTCTCTAAGTATTGTTCTTCTGAGTGTTTCTTTTGGTCTACACTTTGCTCTTTTGTATGTAGGTATCCATGCAAGAGATTGTTGGTGTATTATGTTGGTGTCATCGCGTAGGACATGCCCGATGTAGGACCAACGGCGTTTAATATTTATATTAGTTATTCCTAAAATAAGCAGCCAAGGCGCGTTCCAAACAAGAAACGTTATTTTTTGGCAAATATTTTTAATACATTAATAAATACATAAAAACTATCATTCATTTCTTTTCTCATCTTGAAAGATTCCGGATTGCATATAATAATATCTAACTTTACAGGGAAACAACTCTTAAAATTATGGATACAAAATTGATCACGATATATGAGTAAAATCAGCTTGTTGTAAATATTCTTGACACACAAACAAATTATCTATCATGAATTTTTGCTTAATATGATTTGATAGATTCCATATTAGTAACGTTAATCTCATTTTTTTTAGATTCATGGTTTTGGTTCAAGTCTGAACACAGTTCACATTTACCTGCCTAATGCAGGCCAGGTGGAGACAGTAATACTTACAGATACAGACTTTAATTTTGTGGAAGGCAGTAAAACATTTTATGCAGTATTGTTACCTACAATTCAAGGTCAGATCAACTTTATTGAATTTTCTTGCATTAATATTATTTTGAAGGGTACACCGTTTTTCATTCTCGAAATTCCCGATGGGTCTCTCTTATATCATAATAATAGTCCTATTGGGTTTCCAGCAGGATGTAATTCAGAGAGCAGGAATCAGTTATCTCGCAGTTTAATGTATGCTAATGGCCAGACACATCAGATTTCTCGATGTTAACTAATACGCTCAGTATATGTGCTAATTTAAAATAATAGTGGACATTTCTAGTCGTATCTCTATAGTAGACCAGCTGTGGGGAAACATATTTATAATATTTGCTCGTACTGCACGTTGGCTATCATTTTGAATGCTAAATATGATCAAACTCGTTCTATATGTTACCGCTGTGTCGCTATTAGTCCGACCAAAAACAAGCATGTGCTTCTAATTATATCACTGGTCGTCCAGTGTTTCATGTACTCTTAATGGGAACACAAAATAGTTACACTGTTACATGCCATGCTCGTCGCAGGAGGCGACTAAGGAGGTTACGTGGGGGTGGAATTGGTTGCCTCGTCCTATAAAGAATCAAAGTAACACAAAAGCTATGATGAAGATAGATGTATCAGACCAAAAGTGGCAGCTATCGCAGCTAAGCTGTGAGATTTGACACAACGTATTCCGCTCTCCCAGGTAATCTGGACTACATTTAGCTAATTCGCTGGAGTTTGAAAGAGAACGCGGAACAGGAAGTAGATTTCTTTTAATTTCGTGTGTTTCGCCTGAATATAAGAAGGGGTAGCCAAATTGGATACATCAGTGTCGTAAGGGTGTAACACTGGATACATCAGGGTCGCAGAGGCGTCACACTGGATACATCAGCACAAAAAATCTCTCTAAATAACTCCTCTCCTCAGTCATTCGGAGGAATGTAGAAAAATCACGCCATACCATTCCCTGATCGAGGATTTTCACAATCCTCCACTTCTATTCCATACTAGACTGTTCCTTACAAAATAATGTAAAAAGCGAGTCGTATATCGTTACATGACCAAACTATTTACAGACTATCGCCTGCCAACGAAACTTCTCTATAGTGAGCTGAAGAAGGGTACACAATCTCAAGGTGGGCAAAATAAGCGCTACAAGTATTCGCTAAAGACCTCACTGAAAGCGCTTGATATAGACCAAGACACATGTGAAGAACGCACAAAATAGATCTACATGGTGTTCTACAGTCAAAAAGAACACATCAAAAGAGGAGAAATGCTGCAGCCCAACAGCGGAGATTGGCTGGAAAGTCACGCATGGTCCGAAATCCGCCTACAGTGGTCATTCCATGTCCGAACTGTCCAACAACATTTACAGATCGAATAGATCTTATTAGCAATCCACGAACTATTATGCATGGTCATAGTTCTAATTGAATTTTCAAAAGTGTATGTAAAAAATAGTAATTATCACTTGTCGCAGACGACCCACACACACACACATGTCCAAACCAAACAAGATTATATGATACTAACATTTTAATCATTAAACGTCTAGTCTTAAATGTTTGGAAGCAGTGTTAGCCACCAATAGTTTAGTTAGATCACAGTAAACAAAAAGAAACCCATCAGTAATGATCTTACTGACGATGTCAGAGTAAATAAAAAGAAACCCAAAAAGTAAATTGATGAAACAAAACATTTTTATCTGTTTTAATTAATATAATTCGATTTAGCTAATTTATTTGAATTAATTGTTGATCATTTAATTTGTCAAATTGTAAACCCAGTTTATTTTAAGTTTTGTTCTATCATTTTATCTTTTTCTTCTGCATTAGTTCTGAATCCTCTGTAGATTGGTAAGATGTAGTCCGGAGATCAGGGATCCCATTGATGACCTAATTTCGGATCGTTACAGAAGGTCAGGAAACAAGCCAGGAAAAGATATTACCAATGGATTACGGAACCTTCTAATCGCAGCATAACTCGTGGTTAATTTGACGTTTTTTTCGATCCGCAGTAGCGAGACTAGAATATATATAACACATCTTTTCTTAAGCGTACATGTGTTTTTTGTCTATATCACTTGTATTCGGACTTCTCCCTCAAGACACTTCAGATGATTGGATGTGTGTCTCTGTAGAGCAGTACTTTTGCTCTTCGATCATGGGCTAATTCTTTGAAACAATTTTCATTAATCGGAAAAAAATGTTCTATTCTGTTACTGTTCTTCTTCTTCAGTTAGCTGTTATATCTTTCATCAAGCCTTTTATTCTGTGTGCTGTCAATCATTCCTATATCCCATTCCGCGTGGAGTTGGTTATCATATCTTTCCACAGTCGTCTATTTTGTGTGCTCTCAATCATTTTCGATACGAAATTCTCCCATGCCATAGTGCTAAGTTGTCAAGCGTCTTCTCTCTTTGTCTACCCCTACCTCTCTTGCTCTTCAACTTACCTGTTATTACAATGTTCTTTTATTTAGATGTTCTTATATCTCAGTTGTGGTCTGATTCACCAGAAGAGACGGGATAATAAATGAAGATATCAGAAAGAAAGTAAAGACCATATCATGCAAACAATATATAGAGAGAGAAAAGATCAACTGATTCGGCCACCTTATGCGAATGGAACCATCGCAACCAGCCATCCAGGCATATAACAGCAGAAAGAACGACTACATAGCAAGAGGAAAACCAAGAACATAATGGAAAGATTCATTCAGAGAGACTAAAAAAACACGGCCTGATCATGGCAAGCGCAACAAACATGGCCAAAGACAGAAAACTTCAACTCCCAAGAACGTCTTACAGCATTTGTGGAAATGACAATAGATAGAGGTCTGTTTCAGGGCTTCCATTATGTGTACAGTAAAACACATTATAAGTCTCCTGTATTTAATACGAATTTCACAAAATTACTCTTACTTTTCAGGCTCAATGTCACAACCCTGTATGACTCCATTACTACCTAGAAACTTATGGAGTAAACAGTACGACTTTACAGTAACTTTCGCCTTAGATGCACCTTCAGCTGTCATATACATTATTGTCATCTTGGAGAGTAACTTGCTTGATGGTCTACACATGTTACCAAATTGGAAATCAAAAACGTGCCGTTCTGTGTCTGGTATAATTTCACATGTATTTTGTAACGTCTTTCTATCTATCTATCTATCTATCTATCTATCTATCTATCTATCTATCTATCTATCTATCTATCTATCTATCTATCTATCTATCTATCTATCTATACGCTGTGTCCCTTGTTTGCCGTGCGGCGTCAGGGGGACGTCCTTATGTAACGTCTGTATGTGTATATAATATCTAATATCTCTGTGACAACAGGTTTGTAGTTAGAAAGTAAATCCATAAATGTATAGTTTGCAGTAAGCTCGGTAATGTCTTAAATGTAAGTGCTATCACATATCGTCTTGCATTGTGGGAGGTATATTCAACCTTGGGTATGATGCTATCAAAGAGGCTAGAGCACTGCTTTTCAAACATGATTTCGAACGGCATATATGTACCAGCTTGACGAGTCTTTGTTTTAAGAGGCAGTCGATAGATCTAAAGCGACAGAAAAGAATATGCTGATGTCATTGTTGTAGATATTGTTGCATTAAAAAAAAAAAGTCATCACATGTTTTTCATTAGTATGGCAACGTCTATTAGTCTTTTCTAGACAGTTATACTGCTGTATAATGTGGCGCTGTTTACATACTACTAATACTTTGACACTATTTATTGCTAATTTTTTGACAGTTTATACATTACTAATAATTTGACACTGTATATCACTAAAATGTGACACTTTTTGTATATTAATAATAATTTGAAACTGTTTATATATTACTAATAATTTGACTTATATTATAACAATATTGTTGTAATGCAGAGACTGTTGATTTGTACCTACTACCATACTCGTCCGAAACACATTATGTATCACATCATTACATCAGCTGTATCAACACTACTAGATCTATATTTCAAACAAGAAATATAGTTGGAACTTTCTAAGCATTTTGAGATTTGAATAATAAAATATGCTACATTTTGAAGAATACTTCTTGTTCTTTTTCCTTAGACACCACTATGTCTGGTTGCTATCTGGAGTTAAACAGAGGTTATGCTACAACATATTACCACATTAACTTAGCAACGAGTGATGGTCAATTTGCTGCCTATCTGTACAGTAGCACAGAGAAATCTGAAATGTGTTATCCACTTGGCGCTGCGTCGAATCCAGAAACAACTGTCGTAAGTATACTTAACATACCTAAGCCAAATGTTCTTATGATGATTAAAAAAATGTATACGTATGATAACTAAGTTAACTACTATACTTATAATACCTAAAGTTAAGTATACTTATGCCCCCAAAGTTAACTATTAATTACGATACATAAGTTAAGTATACTTATAATACCTAAGTTAAGTATGTGTATGATACCTAATTGAATTATACTTACATTAATTAAGCAAAGTATACGTATGATACCTAAGTTAATTATACTTATAGAACCTAAACTAGATAGTCGTATACTTATGTTGTTTTTAAGCTATGTATGCGTATGCTATCTAAGTTATGAATACACTTTATAGTGTAATAATAGCAAAGAAAATAATGTATACTTATACATTAATAAAAACAACTACTAATTACCTTTTTTATGTGTTGCATATGGTCACGAAGCAGGTCAGTGTGAAAGAACAAAGACTATGAGGTCCTCCAAATATCACACATGATTACCTGCTAGTTTTTATAGATTTGGTTAAGTCAAATGTACCACTTATGTTGAGGTGCGTACCTTTCAACCGTTGACGTTAGTCCAATTCTGTTTTCTTAAAATAACATAGTGCAGCCATCAAAGAATAGTGGAGGTCACAGTTCTTGTAATCCAGTCACCATGATAGGTGTTATGAAGACAGTGCCTTCTTAATTTGTATGTTAACATCTCTAAGCTCTGTTGATTAGTTCACAAGGAAAGGCACCACAAATACTCTTGGAAAATACACAAAATGTAGCAGATTCCAGAAGGTGGTTTAATACATAGCCGACTGCCTATGGTTCTCCCGGATTTTCTGTATTGGGTTTACTCATTTGTCCTAAAGCGACTGCTAACCAGTTAGTCAGTGAATAAACAAATACGTTCAAATTATAAAAAGTAGTAGGGGGAAGCAACTAACAAATAAGTATACATTGTAGAAAAGTATATATATATATATATTATATATTATATATAATATAATATATAATGATATATATATACTATATTATATTTGGCCCCTTGTCGTGCCGGGAATTGAAAGGTTAGAGCAAAATAGTAGAACTAATACTTGCGAAAATTGTTGTAAGCAAAAGCTTTGTTTCTTTAATGTATGGAGTTGATTGAATTATTATTATTATTATTTGGTATTGTTATTTTAGAATTATTATCTATTTTATAAGGGCCAAAATAGACCAAACGTCATGCTTAAGTTGAATATATCAGGTCAAAAGAAGCAGACATAACGGCCAGCCTGTAAACCGTAACACAATGTATTCCGACCTATGGTGCAGGAGTTTGAGACGAACACAAAGATAATAATTTATATTTGAGATGTGTGTCGTATAGAGGCATTTTGGTCGAAATGTCGACATTGCCGTGTCCATAATTAAAATTGGTACAATGCGTACTGATTTGGGTCTTATTAATAGTAATGTACGCCTTACTTATCTAGGCAGCAAAAGTTACAAAATACAGAGATATCTCACTTCTAAACCATACAGGAAAAAATGTTCAATGGAATTATAGAAAGAAGATTACGAGCACTCATTCTAAAAACAACTTAACAATATTCAGAATAGATTTCGTAAGAACAAGAGCTGCACAGATGCAATGTTTACTCTCAGGCAACTTGCAAAAAAAAACAAGCAACAGAAAACAATCAAGAACTTTATATCGAGATTGTCGACCAAGAAAAAACATTCAACGAGTAGACAGACAACAGCTTTGAAAAATACTATCAAAGTACAGAATCGCACAATACCTAATCAACATGTGCAGCAGCAGTTACACAGAAAGTCAATGATCAGTTATAACGGGTGATGATCCTTCAGGCAAATTCCATATACACTCTGGAGTGCGACAATGATGTGTTCTATCTCCCTTGTTATTCATTACAAATAGCGATTGTATATGTGAAAATGCCAACACCAATGAAAAAGACAACATAAAAACTCTCCTGAGCGAACTTCTTTTTGTAGATGATAGCGCAATAATATCAATATCCGAAGAAAAACTACAACATATAAATAGACTCCACCCTACATTTAGAAACTTTAACATGTAGATAAGCACAGAAAAGAACTGAGGTCATGTATATCGCAAAAACAGAAATATACACTACTATTGTCATCGATGTTCACCAACGTGGAAACTTAAACAGGTGAAAGAATTTACTTACCTTGGAAGCATCATGTGATCAAATGGGAAACACGCAAAATAAATCCAAAACTAATGCAATATAGCATATCAGACTTGAATAGATGTTTCCTATTTTCAAAAGCAAGCACGTGAATATAAAACTGCACTATATAAAACAATCATCATGTCATCTCTACGGTACCAATGTCAAACGTGGACACTAACAATAAACCTTTTTACAAAAGAATTACCTATCTACGTAGACGTCTCAGCGTAGCAATCAAAGATGGAATCAGAAATGAAAATATCAGACGACTAACAAACACAATGCCAATCCTAGATTACATCAGAACACAGCAGATTAAGTGCTTTTTACAGGTTTCCAAACTATCATCAGATAGTTTCCCTCAAAAAGCATTACTATACAAACACAATGGATACAAAGTCAGTGGCAGAAAATGCATAAAACATTGTTTAAAGAAATAAAAGAATCAACGAAAACATACATTTATGAGGCACACAAAAATGCCATTCCGAGAGAACACTACTACCCCTGACGCTGCAAGGTATAAAGTGGAATAAAGCGAACAGAATAACTTATCTTTGTTAATATCAATACACTTTTTATGGTGTTGTTTTGGCCTTCACCTTGTTGTGTCGGATATCCTATGCCATTTTGGTTATTTTGAATATTCCTCTTACAACAACACAATCCAAAATCAGACTGAAAGCGAATGCTCTGGGCCGAAATGCGCACAAAAAAGTAGTTCCGCTGTGAAAACAGAAGCACGATCTACACCACGCTTCTCGGCGGAAATCGCATGAACTTTCGAGTTGGTTGTCAGAGAGCAAACGCAGAATAAGAAACACAACAGTACTTAACTTTCACGCGTGCAACAACAACAGTACAACAACAATCCACCTTCGTACTTGCAACAAAAGTTGTTCTTTTCCCCAAAAAATTAGGTGCTGATTCGCATCAGAAGAAGACAGTCCAAATTCTTTGAAAATATCAAGAAAATGTGAAACATAGATCAAATAGTGACAACAGGTAAATTTAAGAGAAAGATGGAAAGGGTTAGACCAATAGAGAAAAAAAACTGGTCAACGTTACTTTCCTGCATTGGAAACATCAGTATCGCAAATAACTAACCGTACAGTAGACAGGAGACTGTGGACAGACACAATAACCGCATACGAGACAGAAGACTGTGGAATGACACAATAACTAACCGTACACGAGACAGAAGACTGTGGAATGACACAATAACTAACCGTACACGAGACAGAAGACTGTGGAATGACACAATAACTAACCGTACACGAGACAGGAGACTGTGGGCAGACAGAATAAACATCGCAACATTGCATGGACTATAAAAATAAAAAAATATTTGTATATAATTATAGTAAATACTATAAAGCACATTTATTTTCTGGGTAAGTATTGCTATATTTTTATCTGTATGTCGTTGCTATATTGATAGCTTCATGTGTAGGGTTACCATAATTGTCAGATGGAAAAGAGGACACGCACAATTTTCTCCAAATATGCCCAATATTAAGTGTTGTACAAATAAAATTAAACTACATAAAATATTGTTCCTATTTAATTAAAAACGTGTATTAACTGAGTGTTCAGTGCACCACACTAGCTGACTGAAAAGAAACAGTAAGTTAGTAACCCTTAGCTGCAGAAAAAGATTCGTCGCTTTTCGAACTCGGCGTTACGAAACATTTAGTAGATTTAGTATATGAAATAGTTCCGCGAACAATCTTCACATGCTTCGGCGTTTCGACGTGCGCCTTTAAATCCAGTGCACACTTATTGGCAACAGAGATATAAGTTCCTTCGCCGCATGTCCAACAATCAGCCTCACCGTTATATCGGCCTGTACGAAAATCTGGATAGTTGGTCCTCAGTGCTTCTATAAATAAACACTTCCGTTTCGGCATTTTTTTTAAATATTGTTTTTAAGTTTAAATTCAACCTTCAATTTAAAAATGTATTTATTAATAATTATCACTAACGAACTCGCGTTACCGTCTGCTATTCAAAATGCGTTGTTTACGAAAAATTGAAAATAGCTAACGGAACCGGAAGTTCTGATGGCCAATGTTAACATTGAGCTAAATATAGCTGGCGCGTGTGTTTATTCACAATACATAATAGATTAAAGTATATAGCACAGAAAAGTAAGTAAGAAATTATCGAAAGTAAGAAAACCCGGACAAAAGCCATTTCTCTGAAAAGCCGCCCGGACAGGGGGATAATAAGATGACGTGTCCGGGGAAACATGGACGTATGGTAACCCTATTCGTGTGTATAGTCCATACTTTGATTATTTCTATCTTGATGTGTATAGTGATACTTTGATTATTTCTGACTTCGTGTTACAGAAGTAGAACTGTAATATATTTTATTTTCAGAGTTTCAGCAAGAGGGACTACATTAACACTTTACTTGAGCAGCCCCCTTGCTCTATTGACCAACCAAACACAACAGAACAGACGACAACACAAAAACAAATCACGATTACGTTAGGACATACTACTTCAGTTCAAACAATGACTAAACTAAGAGAAGAAACAACTACATTAGATACGACTACAATAGACATGAAGACTTCATTAGAACTGCAGCAAGCTACAATAGACCAGCATGATTCATCAGAACTGCAGGCGACTACTGCGCATCAGCAGAAAACTGCATCGCAAAAACAGACAGCATCCCTAGAGCAATCGATCAGAACTTCTGGATGCCAATTTGTGACTGAAGTTCGGCAAACACAACCATCTACAGACAGTACTTCCACGGAGTATCATTTATCCACGTTACAAAATATTGCAACATCCTTGTCACAAACAGATGGAGCTGAAACAACAAAACCTATCAGTTCGAATATCTCAATTAATCCAAACTTTGAGATGGAACTAGCGAGGCTTCACATAGATAGAAAAGATACACGGTCTTACAGACAATCTAAAATATCTACAGATGATTTTCGTATGTCGGCTACAGCTATTGGTTGCACCGGCGTTGCAGTTGTTGCAACTGTCATTTGTCTGGTGGTAGGATCCGATCTTATCAATGTATACCATAATATAACCAAAATCAATTCGAAAAGATTTACAAGTTAAACTTTTTTGGTGTAGCACATTGCTGAGAGGTAAGAACATTGGTGTTTCATCCATATTGTCCAGGATTCAACTCTTGGTAAGGAGTGGGATTTTTCTGTCTTGAGTATAAATGAAAAAAACAACACATTTTGCATATGACATATCGATAGCAATAACACACGGCCTATATTACACATATACAAATATCACCCACTTCTCTGCAACTAAACTATGTGGTACATATATATTATTTTACATATATTATAAAAGAATAAATTTATTTGAAATGATGTGCTACAGAAAGATCATACGAGTATCATGGGCAGAGAAAAAAGAACATTGAAGTTGTGAAATTACGTGGCTTGAAATTACTCCAATAAAAAATTTCAAATTAAAAAAAACATGTGAATGTAACAATTACTTTGAAATTACTTGAAAAAAATGGCTTCCAAATGCCAACATAAAAAGGAAGATACAGTCAGGGCCGGTCTTAGGCCATTGCAACCTATGCGGCCGCAGTGGGCCCCGCACTTCATAGGCCGATAAATTAAAATTAGAATTTATTTTATTATCCTCTTCCCTACCCAAACTGGGCCCCGCGCAATCCGTTTCACATTGGGCCCCGCAATTGTTAGTGGCGGCCTTGGATACAGTATTTTGGACAATTAAAGTGACATGATTGTATCGAAATTCTGATTCTAGAAGGCAGAGTAGCAGGCGAGAAAAGAAGAGGAAGAAAATGGACCAGCGGCATCGAATAATGTATACACATGTCTCTAGCCAATGCAGGCCTGGTTGCCGGGACAGAGAGTCGTTCAGAGTATCCACGATGACACGACGAAGGCAACATTATGGAAAGAATGTCACTTTATATATATATATTACTAGACAGCTAGTAATTTTTTCAGTAATATAATAATAGTAACAGTAATAATAGTAATAGTATTAGTAATATTAATAAACAAAGTAATATTAATATTCGTGCAGTATTAGTAAAGTTTTCAGCAGGTCAACAGCGGGTAGTAGCTAGAAAGTCACGGATAGAGCAAACTCCGGCTACAGTGGTCACTCCATTCACAAACTATCCAAGAACATTTACAGCTCGCATAGCGTTTATTAGCAATCTAGGAACTATTAGGCATTGACATAGCGTTTATTAGCGACCTAGGAACTATTAGGCATTGACATAGCGTTTATTAGCGATCTATGAACAATTAGGCATTGACATAGCGTTTATTAGCGATCTAGGAACTATTAGGCATTGACGTAGCGTTTATTAGCGATCTAGGAACTATTAGGCATTGACATAGCGTTTATTAGCGATCTAGGAACTATTAGGCATTGACGTAGCGTTTATTAGCGATCTAGGAACTATTAGGCATTGACATAGCGTTTATTAGCGATCTAGGAACTATTAGGCATTGACATAGCGTTTATTAGCGATCTTGGAACAATTCGGCATTGACATAGCGTTTATTAACGATCTTGGAACAATTCGGCATGAACATAATTGTAACTAAATTTTCAAAAGTGAATGTAACAAATGGTCATCATCAACTCTGATGGACGCGCGCACGCACGTACGCATGCACGCACACACACACAGAGACAGACACGCACAGACAGACACACACACAGAGACACACACAGACAGACACACACAGACAGACAGACAGACGCACAGACAGACAGACACACACACAAAAACACACACTCAAACACAGACACACACAGACACACAAACACATAATACTAGAAGGTATATTCGGCGTCGCTCGGGTGGTAATAAGAAAGAGTGCTGTTATACATACTTTCAACTGAGATGTGTGAAGAATAGAAGAGCAGTCGACTACTGGAAAACTAACGGTGTAGATCGTGTGATTTGTCTACAGCATAGCCAAAGACTTTCATCACTACTTTAGCAATTGAAATAAAAAGTGAAATTGAACAAAGTAATAATTTATTTGACCATATTTTGCATCGATATGTAAAAATATATTTTAAAAAACACAAGATGAACAGTTAAATTTCGACATAAAACAATGTATAATTTCATTTGATGATATGCTCTAACTGGATGAATAGTTAAATTTCGACATAAAACAATGTATAATTTCATTTGATTATATGCTTTAACTGGATGAATAGTTAAATTTCTACATAAAACAATGTATACTTTGATATGATGATATGCTTTAACTGGATCTCATCTCTGTGTTGATGCACTAATAAGTGTATTATTATTCCGCGTGTGACAATATTGGAATTTGTACAGCAAACAAGTTTTAGCAAACACATAATCCGGACACATTTTAACGAAAGTTTTGAGACTATGGGAAACAGACATTACAATTCAGTTCTTTCATTAGTAAAATAAATGGATTTTCCTTGTAAATTAATTTCAAGTTATTGTACTGTTAGAGATATTT
Source organism: Meghimatium bilineatum (assembly GCA_034231615.1). Lineage (NCBI taxonomy): Eukaryota > Metazoa > Mollusca > Gastropoda > Stylommatophora > Philomycidae > Meghimatium > Meghimatium bilineatum. The sequence continues at coordinate 63,418,297 of CM067304.1, forward strand.
CATTAATTTGGAAGACACAATTTATTCAACAAACATTTCATTACTGTTCATGTAAAACATATAGAATAATAGTAACGTTTTCGTGCACATTATGCTAGTTTTAGAGAACTTACAGTTACATAAGCTCATATGCTCAGAAACGTACACATATTTAATTAATTTTCATTTCGCAGAGTTATGTTCAGTCAAGTCCAAGTAAATGGATAGTAACTTAATTGTGAATTTTAATCATCATAAAATGAAACTCTCATGTTATGTGCAATTTTGAATTGTAACAACATGGCACCATAATATGATTGTTTGAAACATACTTTAATCTCATTAGCTTTATTTTCTTTTGGTATTACTGGCAGAGTGTGGCGAAAATTTCCCGATAGGACAACAGTTATACCTCACATAATTGTTTCGCTGCCTCTTAAATCTTGTAGAGTCTTAACTGCTTCCAATGTTCTTCTGTGGATCACTATACATTTATTCCATACCATAAAAACACATTTCCTAAAAATATCCCCCATTTTTTAATTTGTGTTAATTTTGCACACAGCTTCATCATTTATTGTTATATCTAGTGGTAGTTTGAATGTCACATGAGCTGTGCAACCGCCATTCTTGATTCTTGATTAAAAAACTGGCCTCACAGCACGTGGGGGATTCCCATAAGTACTCCGCCCTCTGTTTAGCAGCCATTCGACTCAATGGTGTTTCGAGTCCAATGCCGCCGAAACCGACGTCGACATCAGGGCACAACTCTGGCCCTTGCGACAGGTTTCTTTGTTGTTCCGCCCACCCACGCCGTGCCCTCAACTAGTTCAAGCACAACGCCGGCCTTTTGGAACAACATGGTAACTGTTATCGAACGTTAAACTACGAGATTGTATAGATGACGTGCCATGAAGCTTGTATAAGAAGATAACCTCAATATAAAGGCACGTCATCTACTAAGGTTTTCTGTTGCATGGGTGGTTTGTCTAGTGAGCCATTGGTGAGCCATCTAACAATGTAACTACGGCAATTTTGTTTCTGCTTGCCAGAATATGCCAGTAATACAATGGTGAGAAATATTTTCCAAGTTCCGCCAAGTGCGTCCAAAAATAAAATATCACCAGAGTGATAAGATATGCTATCTATGATTGCAGATTAGGAAATTATTTTTTATCTTGCAACATGTTGGGTTGATTTTCTTGCAGATATGTAGCTTAGTAGTTGTTTTCATGTGACGTTTCTCTTTTCAGTTGATAAACTGTTCAGTTGGCAATCTGTGTTAGGTTTGTTTGATGAAGACCATAAGATGGCAGAAGTACACCTTCCACTGATAGTGTTTTATCTTCTGTCAATCTGTTATGTTTTATATTTCATCTGTGAAAAAAATTGCAGAATCTGAATTTGAAATGTGAATTGGTCTTTAAAATATTCGGACAAATCATTTCTGTATTTGTCCCATAAACATTTTGGCTTACCAACATCACACGATTTTTAGCAAACTGAAAAATAAATCCCTGAATTGAATTGGGGACCTATATCATGCAGGTACCTCTAAGGTGACATCTCATTGATTGTTGTTGTTCAAGTATTACACGTTGGTAGCACGCCTCCCTGAATGTATAACAAGTAACACCATTGAATGTCCTCAGGCGGATACAAGTTGTAGGTCTTTTAACCTCGGACCTCATGTAACAATATTATATTTAAGTAGCACTCATGATAGCTGGGTGAACAGTGAAAACTCTACCTAGAGCATTGTCATATTTCATTTGAGAATAACTTTCAACTCGTGCACCTATCGTTCTTCTATTCCACGCGTTATTGTTACAATTATAATGAGAAGGAAATTGGTAATAGAACAGATTTTTACGAAATAAATCTCCCAGACACAGTTATTAAAAAAACGCTGTGAGAGCAGTATCTCTGTGAGCCACAACTTGTTGAGCAGCTATGTCAATTTTAAAACATACTCTTTGTCCGTTTTTTTGTCAAATGCCATTTGTTGTGTGTAGGATATCTTTCATGAAATGGGAAGCCAGAAATGCGCTATAAACGTTCATTACTACGTATGCAGAAAATGGTGAGCCGCGTAGCGCAGTGGTTAGCCCACTGGCTTCACATATGAGTGGTTCATTCCTGGGTTCATTCCCCAGTTGAGGCGGAAATTTTTCTCAGATCACAACGGCTCCCAGGTCGACCCAGCCCTAAACGGGTACCGGATTAATTCAGGAAGTAAAGACTGCGGGGGAGAGGAGATGGCTGCCGCCCTCATTTGCAGAGCCTCTGAAATGTGAGATGGCTAACATCTCACACCTCTACAGCATTAATAAATGCTTTACTTTTTTGTATGCAGAAAATATATTGATTAGTAACTTCATAACGTTCATTTTGTTGCTGCAAAGCAAAAATAGTGGTATCAGATACCGTGTTAACATACTTGCACACATATTTTATTGATTTCACAGAGTGTCAATTTTCAACATGAATGTGAGCGTTGTTTTATCAACAGAGTGCTCTATAGTGCTCTAGAGTGCTCTATCCATCTATTATCAATATGATGTAGCCCGATCACTACTGTCAAACCTCCAAAATATGGTTTTCTTCTCCGATATGACGGGTAGCCATCTTGTCCAGTGTGAGTATATTTAATGAAGGATGTATGATAGCGTCTGGTACATTTAATCTCTTTCATGCACGGTTATTTTTCTTCTTCTTCAGCGTACATTCTCAAACTCCTGCTGAATTTCTCTTGTAGCAGGACATGGTCATACTAGATTTCAAGCAGGTTGTAGTCCAGAGAATGGAAATGCGTTGTGTCGCCGTTTTATTTACACCAATGGCCAGACACATCCCTCTTCGGCAGGAAAATGCACGGTGATTTGAAATGTATGGGTGCACTTGGCACATGTATCATTTGAGTTTTAACTATTTCAAAAAAATCAGCTGAGATAATGGAATTGATTTCATTAGCTGACATTCTATTAGTCGGTCCAATAAAAATATGAGAAAATTTGTAGCCATTCAGTTGCATACATGTGACACCTCGTAGTACCCAATATGTTGTATCAATGTGACATCTCACAGTACCCAATATGTTGTATACATGTGACACTTCATAATACCCAATATGTTGTATACATGTGACACTTCATAGTACCCAATATGTTGTATCAATGTGACATCTCACAGTACCCAATATGTTGTATACATGTGACACTTCATAGTACCCAATATGTTGTATCAATGTGACACCTCACAGTACCCAATATGTTGTATACATGTGACACCTCACAGTACCAAATATGTTGTATTTTGTAATCACATCCATTAATTTTTGGTTAATTTTAATCTGAAAGATCTAACCATCTGATCATGTCTGTGAATGTATGTTTCTTCATATTGTAATTCCTCAAGTAATTCTTTACATTTTGTATTACATGTAAATGTGATGAATAGGTCAGGACCATCAAAATTGTGAATATAAGTCGTCACATCCGGTGTCCTTTCATGCATGTAACTTGGTCCTTCTACGAAATGTGATGGAAGAATGCAACGTTGTCTAATATCAGCTGGAACAACATCGTTACTCTAAGCATCGCTCAAGTGAATGTAAGTTTCGCGTCTCAATTCCTTTTGATGAGATCGAATGTACCTTAACATTTCTGACAGTTCTTGCATACACGTCAACAGCAAACTGGTGGTAAAGATCTCTGTACAACAAGCAATCTGGTGGTAACGATCTCTGTACAATAAGCAAACTGGTGGTAACGATCTCTGTACAATAAGCAAACTGGTGGTAAAGATCTCTGTACAACAAGCAAACTGGTGGTAAAGATCTCTGTACAACAAGCAAACTGGTGGTAAAGATCTCTGTACAACAAGCAATCTGGTGGTAAAGATCTCTGTACAACAAGCAATCTGGTGGTAACGATCTCTGTACAACAAGCAATCTGGTGGTAAAGATCTCTGTACAACAAGCAAACTGGTGGTAAAGATCTCTGTACAACAAGCAATCTGGTGGTAAAGATCTCTGTACAACAAGCAATCTGGTGGTAACGATCTCTGTACAATAAGCAATCTGGTGGTAAAGATCTCTGTACAACATAAGACGATTTGAGTAGTTGATTTGCACCATAAATATTTAAACATGAAAGTCCATGCAAGACACTGTTTTGTTGGAATTTACACCAGTTTGTGATATATTACTGTGTTAACCATCTTCACCACATACAAATAGCAAAGGATATTGCAGAACATCATAAGATCTATGCATTTCATCAACGAAATATAGTTTATTGCCTTTGCTTGTTAGAACAATATCTGTTTTTCCATATTCGTGACCGGTCATTATTACCACAGCTTCATTGCATTCTGAGAGATTGAAACGTCGTGCAAGTTCGGCAAATGGTCTACTGCTTGCATCAATCACATTCTCGTATTCATCTGCTGGAATACATTATAGAGCATATTTATAAGTATTAATGTAATTATTATGTGTATGTGGCATTTCTTGAAGACTTAACATTATTTATTTCTTGTTTTGTAGATTGATTTATGTAACACCTATTTTCTGCTTGCTGTTTCATATTACTAATGAAATATATCTGAAAATATTTTAGAACCTTATTCTCTAATGGGCGAAACAGACAAATGCAATGTTAAATCTGCCCCTTAATTTCGAATGGGCGTGAATCCATTTGTGTGTGAAAATATTTGATCCAAAAGAGGGCATGGAAAAAGAAGAATTGGATAGCCTTTAGGAAATGTTTTGGTTCTGCAGTAGCCCCTGTAAGCAGGGACTTCAGTGGATCTCTTAGAAACAGATGATTTTGTTAAATGATGTCCTCTTTTTTATTGTATATTGATATATTCACCACTATATGACAGCTTCTGGATAAATGTAGATATATTCACCACTAAATAACAGCTTCTGGATAAATTTAGATAGTTATAAATGCAGATATACTTTTTTTAAACGCATTTGACAGCACATACATGATACTCTGAGGATGGTGGCGTTAGCATTGGAGTATTTCTGTACATCCGTTATTTTTGTAAAAGACATTAGAAATGTAACACATTAAATACTACGCATGTAATTGAGCATATTATTATATTAGTTATGTCTCTTATTATCTACAAATCTACCAAATGCAAGTGAACTTGATTACAAAAGAACAATACATTTTTGCTTGTTGACATTGTTTGATGAATGATGTTTCACAAGAAATGTGTGAGTGGGACAGAACCTTAAATAAATAATTATAGAAATATTGAATCTTGCAAATGAACATATTGATTCTTCAATATTTAAAAATTACATTTTTAATAAAACAACATCTCTGTGGCCCCCTGATGTTTACTTGAAATATTGTCAATTGTCCATGCTTCACTACCATATGGGATCTATGTTTCATTTCAATATGTTCTTTCTTACTTCTATTGATAATGAATTATTACCCAAAATGTTCCTCATCTTCTGGAATGCTGCTTGTGCATGTGCTCTTCGATTTTATCTCATTAGTAATAACAATAGACATATGCAATGTGAAGAATCTTGTGCGTGAGTTGAAATGTGGAATAGTGGACCTTCACAATTTAGTGAAATGGGTCATACATGGATGGCAACAAACTAATTGATGAAAGAAAAAAAACGTGATTGTTTACACATATCCATACATGTTCATATTATGCTCTGTCGTCTGGTTGAATATATGTACGGTTGTGTGTGGTTGGAAAGTTGTTGTGAAACCCTGTCAGTTCGAGTAGGACTTGCATTGGTGAAAAGGTGGACAATTGTGACACTGGATTGCTTTCCCAATAACGAGTAAAACTAACAAAAGCCATGATATAATACATACAATAACAGAAGTTCCTATCATTGAAGATTAAGAAAACTAAAAAATATGGTTGGAAAATAGTTATTAGAATCACTATATTGTTTTTCTGCATGGAAATCTTTAGTAGAATCATTTCACATACAACATTTACATGAAAAATGTCCTAAAACTAACAACAATTGACAAATGTAAAGCGATAGTTCTTACGTAAAACACAGGTTTTTAGAAAGTTCCACCTAGACACTACGGACTATTACTAAAACTAGGGGGTTATGATGTCCAAACAAGAAAACATACATATTATAATACATAAAATATTTTCAACTTTTTGACCAAAAGGACTTAATCAAGATACGTACATAACATCAAAAGACCATGAATAAAAATGATCACACCACACACACGTGTCCAACCGAAATATAGAAGTGAGATGCCGGAAGCACAAGAACAGGAAGTACATACAAAACTTAAATATAGATGGAAACGAACTTAAAAAAAATATGACGTAAATGACCGAACAAAATGAATAAAGGCAAAGACAACACCAACCGAGAACAAGACAAAAGAGTAGACGGAATTGAGTCCAAAAGGCTTGAGGGTACCCAACTCAAAAATAATTTCTCGAGCGTACCTAGATCTATCATCGGTGGTGCAGGATCTGATGGCAGTAACCTGAATATCAAGAGCACCGTGATGGCCACCCCGATAAGTGTGTGGCAACAGGAGTGGGTGTTCTGTGCTTGATGGCATGAAGATGGTTACAGAAGCGGTCGCTCAATCTTAAGCCGGTTTACCTGATGTACTGCTAGCCGCAGCCAACGTTTCGTTTCCTCCTATATTTACGTTTTTATATACTTCCTGATCCTGTCCTTCAGGCATCTCACTTCCATATTTCGGTTGGACACGTTAGTGTGGTGTGATAATTTATATACGTCGTCTTTTTCTGTTTTGTGCGTATCTACATAAAGGTCTTTTGGTCGAAACGTTAAACATGTTTTGTGTATTGTATTGTATATGTTTTTTGTTTACACATCATAACCCCTCTAGTTTTAGTGATAGTCCGAAGTGTCTAAGTGGAACGTTCTAAAAACCTGTGTTTTACGTAAGTACAATTGCTGTTACGTTTCACGCAGTATTACCTTATATGTAAAGCGATGAATTTTGCTGGTGAGTTGAAATATGGAACGTTGGGCCTTTACAATTTTGTGAAATGAATGGTAAAAGGATGACAACAATGTAATAGTTGAAAAACGTGATGATTTACATATTTCTGTATATGTTCATATTATGTGCTGTGTCGTCTGATTAAATATACGTAAGACTACGTGTGGTTGGAATATTGTTTTGTGAAACACTACCCGTATCCACAAGACCAGATCCAGTATCTATAGTGGGATAACAGGATGATCAGTTTGTTGTGTACATCTGTTGTCTGAGGCAGTACTTTCAACATGATAGCTTTGTAAATGTTCGTGTTGTGTATTTGTGTTTTTATTATGTCTCTTTTTTTGGTGTGTCTCTGAAAGGAGTGATTGTACTGCAAGCTTAACAGATGTCATCTTCTGTTTCTGGGATGTTTCTCCTGCAAAGTTTACATTTTGGCGTCTGCTCTAGTCAACGTGTTTGTTTTCCTATTATGAGCGTCATGTTAAATGTTTGTTTGTTTGTTTGTTTGTTTTTCGTTCGCTCCATTGTAACCATCACGGATATCCGTTAGATTTCCGCCGGGAGCGTGATTACGTTGTGCCACCGTTATGCGCCTTGTAGGCCTAGCACATCCGATTTCGGCATGCCTTGACAATTCGGGTGGGCTACCCTTAGCCTGTGACAGCCTCTATATCTGTCTCCAGGCACGCGTAGTGCAGACTCTTCGCCCAGACGATTTTTTGCTCTCGTCTGACTCGAACGAGGTGTTCCACTGTCTATGAACGTGCCTCGTGTAATTGGACGTGCTGTGCCTGTGCCCATTGGGTACTGAACCGTTTCTCATCAGTGAGCCTGGTTCCTTAAGGGGAAGAACTCAACAGAGGAGTTGGACCCTGGCTCTTTCACCGTCTTAGCCGAGGTGTCATTCACCGACATCGTGTACCCCTTGTCCAAATTCGAGTCTCACACCACGCGTTTGAGAGTAAGGCGTTCTCGAGCTGAGCGTCCTTGTCCCAATAGCGCCTGAGCCCATCAGGTACAGAACCCTTTCTCTCTTCAAGTGTATTTCCGGCGTAGGAAAACCTGACAGTAGAGTTGGGCCAGGGCTAAATCGTTGTCCCTTTTGTGCCTGAGCGTATCGAGTACGGAACCCTTTCTCTTCGCGAGCATATTTCCAGTTTAGGAAGGCTCGACATTAGAGTTGGATTAGGTCTTCTTGCTTTACCAAACGCCAATGAATGTGCCTGGGATCTGCCTGTAAGGAACACAGATAACTAGAAGCTCGTCTCGAGCTGACGGAGCTTGTAGTTCCCCTCTCCTAGGAACTTTTCATTTTCTATTTGCAGTTCGCGCTGCCCTCTAGCGCTGTTCTGCCCTTTCATTGTTTCATTGTACTCGGTATGAAATCTATTTGTCTCTCGCCATGCATCTACCTTTACGTGCATTTTACATTGGCCGCCCCTCCAATGTTCGTACTGGACTGACTAGCTTAACTGTATGTCGACAGTGTCGCTATATGTGGTGATGCTGGTGGTGTCGGAGATATTGTCTGTCTCTTGTGCAGTCAAATCTCTTTCCATCTGCTACCTCCACATTCTCGGACACGATCCCCAAATGATTTGGCCAGAATCAGCACGAGCTGCTGTATTTCTGTTTCCAGGGTGCACCGCGTGGAGGTACATTTGGGATCTTGGTTATCTGCTAACCCTGGGTCCGCCTAGAGCAATGCGTTCCCTTTGCACCCCGTCATGTTAAATAATAGCCCACGAGGTATTTCTCTAGCTTTTGGAGTGATACCTGGAATGTGAGGGTTGTTGAATGTCTCTATGTAGTCTGTCATAAAATAGATGTACCATGTTTTAATTCGGACATGTAAGGGGGGGGGGGGGGTTGCCTGGAGCTTGAATAAATGTTTGTAGTTGTTTGTTTTCTTATGAATGACATGCTCATGACCTTGAATGGCTTTAATGTATGTTTTGTAAAATGTTGGTTGTTTACCGTCGTGGTAGGGAACTGTGTTGTTGAATTTTGTAAATCTTGTCAGCCTTGTTCCCATGTAATAATGGGCCAAGGTTTGTTGTTGTGGGTATTTTATGACATGGCCTACTTGGTTGATACTAATAGCTCTGACTTTTGTGCGAATGTCTTGTAATGCAATGCCTCGTGTTGTTTGTCTTGTATGAGTGTTTTATGTTGCATATTTTGTTTGATGTGTGCAAAAATGAAACTCATCTGTTTGTTTATTTCTGTCTCTTCTGTGTGTGTGTGGAGGGGAATCCACAAACCGTGGCTATGTATTACAGTTTTGGAATGATGTATGTGTTCAGTACTCAGTTTCTGCCACAAATGTCTGTTGTTTTAAATTAATATAATGTAATTGTTGTGGTTTTAAATATATCTCTACTATAAATATAAATGTATATGTCCGTGCTCTGTGTAGCAAGGTTACACCATGTGGTCTTGTGTATGATATATGGGTGTGATGGGAATGTGGTGTCGTATAGTCTGATGTTGTTTGTTGTTGTTCTGTTATAGGAAAAATCTGTTATGTTTTTCCACTTACTCAGGCCCATGATAACTGATTTTTTTGACATTCAGTTTGGAACCACTGCCGGTTCCAAATTCCTTGAATATATCTAAAATAATTCGGATGGCCATTTCGTAGGCCGGGAAAAAAGCAGTGTCGTCCGCATTTTGCTATCCTTTCCCTGGAATGAAAGTTCCTGAGATTGTGGTGTCCTGTCTGATCTTTTCACGAAGTGGTTGCAGAGCGAAAGAACGTAGAGCAGTGGAGAGAGTGAGCAGCCCTGCCCACCGATCTCTTTAGTCTGAAATTTTCAGTAAACGAATGGTTCACTAAGACTCTACTCTCTAGTTTCGAGTAAATCTTTTCAAACCACTTCCTCAAAATGTTCCCCTGTGTTGCAGTTGTGTAGTGTATTGTGTAGCTATGTGTGTGATAGTCTATCGAATGTCTTCTCTTAGCCGAGAGACAGTATTGATGATGTACTATCTATGTCGTGTGTGTAATTGACTAAATCTCTTATGAAATGTGCATGTTGGTGTATGTTTCTGTGTTGGACACTGCACTGTTGGTCTTCATGGATGAGCTTGTTCATGAATGGTTTTAGTTTGTTAGGGATTTGGTTAAAATTTTGTAGTCTGAGTTTAGAAGAGATATAGGCCTGTAGTTGTTTTTTTTTTCAATAGCTTGGGCCAGAAAGGATCCTGGCGATAGTTGCCGATGATGTTTTGGGCAGCTAGCTGTCCGGACACGGAAAGAATCAGGACTCGAGGATCATGAAGGAAGTCCTCCTCAAAATCCTCTGTGATGTCGAGGTGCAGAGCGTGCATTCTACTAGATGACGTGGTGAGACATTTCAAGTGTCAACGAATCCAAAAAAATGTGTGTCCGAACGAAAATACATGGTGTTCACAAATGGCTGACTGTTGAACGATATTGTCCACGTTAGATGTGACACATGGTGCAGTTTACAAAACAAGAAAATTATCAAATTGGTTTAAAACTTGCTTGCGGTCCAAAGTGTGAATAGTACTGTGTTGTCTAGAAGTTGTATGAATTCCAAACACTGTGTGTCCTGTGACGTATTCTTTCCAGAACGTTGTCTTCCCAGAAATCTCTCTGAACCCTCTCCTGTCTTGGGCGATGCGGCTTGCATTTTCCAGCGATGTATTCATGTTATCTTTAATGTCGTCAGTCCATCATCGTCTTCTTGGTCTGCCCTTTCTCCTCTCACAGGTACTCTGTCCTTCATTATTTGCATTTCGAAACAGTTGTGTCTCTTTATGTATCCAAACAGATGTAGTTTGTAGAAACAATGTTAGATTAATCCATTGGAAATTTCTAAGGACATTATTTCGGTAGGTTGCCATTACTTTCGGGAAGAAACAGTCGCTAATCGAACACAGTAAAGATAACACATTCGTTCTCGATGACCATATTGGCGGAAGTTTCCAACACACTATTATACACAATACTAATTTAAAACTTCACCAATACATATTTGATAATACACTAGAATACTCGGAAATCTTTAGTAAAGGGCGAAAGATGTATGCGTTTGTGAAGAGAAACCAGAGTTTATGTTTTGAGGGTAAAAAATAACGGCATAAATTATATGTAATGTTTGATCATACAATTTAAGCAGATTAGCAAAATTTACTGTGGATGAAGGACTACGCTGTGACATGATTTATGGTTTTGTGGCAATACCTTTTCTTCTATATTGATATATTTGGCTTTATACTGCTGTTGTGGACAAATCAATAATACAATATTGAGACGTGCATGTAACAAAAAATAACAAATATTCAAGCCTAAGAATGACATTTATCTTATTTAGTCTTCTTGTTTAACACGCATATTTTTAAGTAATAACATGTTAATGTATCTCTATTCGAAAATAACCCATTCATTATCATACTATAAGAATACATTCCTAATTATCATCTCCCATAGAAAAATTAGTAGTTAAGTGCATTCTCATATTTACAGTCAGACATTTGCGGTCAAGATGACGGCATGTATACACAGTCGGCCGATACACAGTTTTGTGTTTTCGAAAGACATGGATACAAGAACAAAGGCTCATTTCATCTGTTACGACTTATAACGTGATACCAATTAATGTGTTTCATCTGTTACGACTTATAGCGTGATATCAATTGATGTGTTTCATCTGTTACGACTTATAACGTGATATCAATTAATGTGTTTCATCTGTTACGACTTATAACGTGATATCAATTGATGTGTTTCATCTGTTACGACTTATAACGTGATACCAATTAATGTGTTTCATCTGTTACGACTTATAGCGTGATATCAATTAATGTGTTTCATCTGTTACGACTTATAACGTGATATCAATTAATGTGTTTCATCTGTTACGACTTATAACGTGATATCAATTGATGTGTTTCATCTGTTACGACTTATAACGTGATATCAATTGATGTGTTTCATCTGTTACGACTTATAACGTGATATCAATTAATGTGTTTCATCTGTTACGACTTATAACGTGATATCAATTAATGTGTTTCATCTGTTACGACTTATAACGTGATACCAATTAATGTGTTTCATCTGTTACGACTTATAACGTGATATCAATTGATGTGTTTCATCTGTTACGACTTATAACGTGATATCAATTAATGTGTTTCATCTGTTACGACTTATAACGTGATACCAATTGATGTGTTTCATCTGTTACGACTTATAACGTGATACCAATTAATGTGTCTCATCTGTTACGACTTATAACGTGATACCAATTGATGTGTTTCATCTGTTACGACTTATAACGTGATACCAATTGATGTGTTTCATCTGTTACGACTTATAACGTGATACCAATTGATGTGTTTCATCTGTTACGACTTATAACGTGATATCAATTAATGTGTTTCATCTGTAACGACTTATAACGTGATACCAATTAATGTGTCTCATCTGTTACGACTTATAACGTGATACCAATTGATGTGTTTCATCTGTTACGACTTATAACGTGATACCAATTGATGTGTTTCATCTGTTACGACTTATAACGTGATACCAATTGATGTGTTTCATCTGTTACGACTTATAACGTGATATCAATTAATGTGTTTCATCTGTTACGACGTATAACGTGATATCAATTAATGTGTTTCATCTGTTACGACTTATAACGTGATACCAATTGATGTGTTTCATCTGTTACGACTTATAACGTGATATCAATTAATGTGTTTCATCTGTTACGACGTATAACGTGATATCAATTAATGTGTTTCATCTGTTACGACTTATAACGTGATATCAATTGATGTATTTCATCTGTTGGATATATTGTTTTATGTGTTTTTTTCGAGAATATGGATTGGTTGTGTCTCATTCTTTACGTTTCATTAGGAAGTTTGCAGGATCCTGTTTTCGATAATGTAAACATGTTGAGTGTCATCACTTTGTAAACTCAGTGCTTGCTTGCAGTTATGACCTATAAGTCCAAAGGCTAACGGAGAACACGTACAACAACCGACAGAAGGCAACGGGAAACCACTGTCGTACTTCCCAAGGAAAATCATGTATCTGCATGTATATTTCTACATGTATAATCCAGAATGAAAAGTAGCACCATAAATCGGCAAGGCACTTGATGATTCTCATAAGGAAGGGGTTCTCAAACTTTTAAAAACCATGGTGCCCTTAAAGTTCAGATTATTTCCGGCGGCGCCCGTAATATAAGGCACAACTTAAATTTTTCAATTTTATTTTTTGTTTAGGCGATGTTTAGATGAACCTGGAGACTCTTTGTGGAGTACTACTTGATGACGACTAACACTCTATCACTGACTGATGTTTACATGAATTAATATGGTATACACAACAAAACACAATATAATCATACAAATGACAATACACAGGACATAATCGACGTTTCGGACCAACAGGCCTTTTTCAAGATACGCACATAACATACAAACATAAAAATACCACAAGTAGAAATGAATACACCACAACAAGCGTGACCGGGTGAAATATGGTAATGAGATGCCGGAAGTGATACGCACAGGAAATACACAAAGACGATAATACAGGTGGATCGAGAGGAACAAAACGTTGACGTAAGTGGCGGCACAAAATGAATAAAGAAGAAGACCAATCCGACCGAGAACTAAGCAAAAGAGTGGTCGGAATTGAGTCAAAATGACTTGATAGCACCCAACTCAAGAATGAGACGATTTTCTAGGGCGTACAAGATCTATCATCGGTGGTGCAGGATCTGATGGCAGTGACCTGAATGTCACGGGCACCACGGTGGCCAACGCCGCTGAAGTGGTTAGCCACAGGAGTGTGTGTTCTGTGTTTAATGGCATGCAGGTGGTTACAGAAGCGGTCGCACAGTATAAGGCCAGTTTCACCGATATATTGCTTACCACAGCGTTTACATATGATCACGTAAATAACATTACGGGATTCACATGTAAAGACCTCATCGATGGAGAAATTGGCCTTGGGAAATGACATGGAGCGCATCTGAACCACATAAGAACATATGTAGCAACGACCGCGTGATCAGCGAACGGTACCAAAATGGTCAGATACAGAGTACCTGAGGTGGCTGTGGACCAAGATGTCCTTCAGATTTTTGTCGCGCCTATAGGCCACCAGAGCTAAGTTGTGGAAAACAGCATGGGTGTCAGAATCAGAGTGGAGAAGGGAATAATGTTTAAGCAGGATGCGACGGACAGTCGAGTTATGGGGATGGAAGGTAAGAACATGTTTAACCCTATCAGAGGAGGAGGAAGAACCCTGGGAATTATTCAAGGTATCAAGGCGAGATAGCTGACGTACACGGAGCCAAGCCAATGAAAGAATGCTGTCGGGGAAGGAACTTCTACGGAAGAACTCGATCATCTCAGAGGATTTGTCGAAAAAGTCGTCGTCATCGCTACATTAGCGACGAAGGCGAAGAAGCTGTGAGTAGGGTAGAGAGTTGCGACAGGCGGGAGGATGAGAAGAAGTGTAGAGCAGAAAGCCATGTGCATCAGTGGGTTTGTAGTAGACTGATGTGCTGAGGTATAGGGGATGAATGGTGACAATGATGTCCAGGAAATGGACAGAGGATGTGGAAATATTACATGTGAATTTAATAGCGGGGTTTAAATTGTTGATGAAGTTGATGAAGCGAGACAGTTCTGCTTCTGTCATGTCAGTAATACCTATCCCATCATCATTGTATCTGTGGAAAAGAGATGGGAATGGGCCATCGTAGGTCGACCAAACTAGATGTTCAAGATGTCCCATGAAGAGACATGCATAGCTAGGTCCCATCTCGGTGCCCATGGCAACACCACTGATCTGATCGAAAAAATGTCCATCGAATTCAAAAGAGTTGAGTGTGAACACCAGTTCAGCAAGGCGGATAAGGGTGGGAGTAGATACAGAAGGATGTGGACTCTTGTCCAGAAAGAACTGCAATGCCCTGAGACCATCGGCATGTGGTATAGACGTGTACAAAGATCAAACATCAAACAAGAACAGACGATAGGTACGATCAGACGACAAATGCGCAGAAGAAAAAATGGTAGGGGCATGATTGGTGTCTTTCAAGAATGAAGGCAGTTCTTCGACTAAGGGGTGCACAATGCTGTCGAGGAAGTCAGAGATGCGCTCTGTAGGACAAGAGCAAGCTGAGACAATAGGTCTGCCGGGATTTAATTCCTTGTGTATTTTGGGCAGTATATAGAAGACAGGTCTGCCTAAACAGCTTTTATCGATGCAAAGAGCCTTGGCAGTGGTGGGAAGGTGGTTGTCCTGGATGAGGGTGTTCACAGTGTTGTTGACCACCTTCTGGTTAGATACCGTCGAGTCTGATGTGCGAGCAGTGTAGAAAGAGGGGTTGGAGAGTTGTTGGTGGCTCTCCTGTAGGTAAAGGTCCTTGCGCCACACAACAATGGCCCCACCCTTATCTGCTGGTTTGATGACAATATTATCCCGGCGGCAAAGATTCTCCAAGGCACGAGATTCGTCAGGGGTGATGTTAAAGCGTTTGATACGGCTGTGATGAAGTGATTGGATGTCATGGAGGGTGTTCTTGATGTAAAGATCAAGAGCCTCGAATGCACCAGGTTTTGGAGTCCAAGAATGTTTCTTCTGTTCATATCGAGAGAAAACATCATCAGTGGCAGATGACTCTTTGACAAAGAAATAATAATACAGCCGAAGACGACGATGGTAGCGGTGGATATCCTGAAGAAGCGAGTATTGATCATATGCAGGATGGAGAGGGACGAACTTGAGGCCCTTGTTAAGGACAGAACTTTATTTCACTGTCAGAGAGACTCAGGTCAGGAGGAATGCAGACCACCCGGGTATTAGTGGTATTAAGGCACGGCAGAGGTAAATTAGCTGCCGCAGTATGACTAGAACGGGGTAAAACAACGTGAGATGTGGAGTGGATGGAATTAAGTTTACTGTGGTGATGATTGCACATAAACTGGTACAACTGCCCATTGAGAACGTGGATAATACCTCGAATGAGGGAGTAGAGTAGAATATTGTTGTTGGTAAGCGACTGTAAACGCTGTAACAGTAAGACTCTACGTGAGCATATGTAAACGCTGTGGTAAGCAATATATCGGTGAGCCTGGCCTTAGACTGAGCGACCGCTTTTGTAACCACCTGCATGCCATTAAACACAGAACACCCACTTCTGTGGCTAAACCACTTCAGTGGCGATGGTCATCGTGGTGCCCTTGATATTCAGGTCACTGCCATCAGATGCTGCACCACCGATGATAGATCTAGGTACGCCCTAGAAAATCGTCTCATTTTTGAGTTGGGTGCTATCAAGTCATTTGGACTCAATTCCGACAACTCTTTTGCTTAGTTCTCGGTCGGATTGGTCGTTGTCTTTATTCATTTTGTACCGCCATTTATCAACGTTTTGTTCCTCTCGTTCCACCTGTATTATCGTCTCTGTGTACTTCCTGTTCGAATCCTTCCGGTATCTCATTACCATATTTCACTCGAAAACGCTTGTTGTAGTGCATTCATTTCTACTTGTGGTATTTTTATGTTTGTATGCTATGTGCGTATCTTGAAAAAGCATATTGGTCCGAAACGACGATTATGTCCTGTGTATTGTCATTTGTATGATTATATTCTGTGTTTTGTTGTGTATACCATATTAATTCATGAAAACATCCGTCAGTGATAGTGTGTTAGTCGTCATCAAGTAGAACTCCATTACCTGTCTCCCACGTTAGTATTATTTTCAATTATGTTATACTAGCAGTACTACTTTCTATTGGTTATCTAAAGCAGGTTTTAATCAATACAAATTATTTGTTGATGTTCATCATGTTGTGTACTCAACAAATGTGAATGTGTTCGTGTGATAAAACATATTGCATTATATTGTTTCTGACAAGTAACACCATCTTATTTAATATATAACACCTGTTAGCATGTGTGACAAGCCAAATAAACCGCAATGCTATGAGAAGCATGTGAAGTTTCTGGTAATAGTTATATTTTCTCATATTTAGTAACATTTTGTTTTCTGTATGCTATTGGTCACTATTCAACGGAATTCACGTTGAATTATGGAGTCCTTAGGACTCATTAGAAATCATTTTTGAATAATGACGCTGTTTGACTTCTTACTTGATATTCATGCGTCAGGGTGTGAATACTGTGCGTCGATAAAGAACGAAAATCACGGGAAAAGTCAAACAGCGTCACTTTTGAATGATGAATCTCAAGGATTCCTCACGATTGTGTAATTTACCAGGGACTTAATTTATTTGGTTCACCAATTCACACCTTCACTCGGTAACTCGGATACTTTCTCCTTACATCGTCTCACTTGGTCACTCATGCACATTCCCGGCCTCGTACATTGGATAACCCAAATACTCCTTTACATGTCAAATCACAGAAACTCACTCAGACAAGTTACGCACAGATTCGCTCACTGATAACTCACTTGTTCGCTCGCTAACCACATTGCAATTTATTTTAATATGGTTTCGAACTTGGATGAAAAAGTTATCTCACCCATCAGCCACGGTGAGTGACGCTGTGATAGTTCAACCACAAGCATCTAGATATACGGGACAATACATATGCGTCACATAAAGTGCTTTAGTTACCAAAAATAGCCGGGATTTCATGTACAGTATTTACCAAATAATGCACCAAAATAATCGTGCGTCCTGGTCTCACATTTTGGCTGATTAGACTGATCATTTGTCGCTTTTGGGTATATTTCTTGTCACTAGCCAATGAAAAACATTGGGAAAAGTCGGATATACTTAGGCACGTGGCGCTGCTTGAGGGATCAGTGAAATCTCACCTGCAGATGTACTTGTGTTCTATTATATTAGAGAGGATTAGTTCAAAACGGGAAATCCCGAAGGAGCACAACCACCCCCCCCCTCCCCCAAATTAACGCGTGCTTGATCGAGATGTCCGCGGAACAACACGAAATATTATGCTCGGGAAGGACTTGGAAAATACGGTACGGAAAATACCGGATATGATTGTTGACAACCGCCCTTTATTTTAATGCCACTGGTTAGTCCTTTCTTCTATTTCTAGATGTTCGTGTCCCACACCGCTCAACAAGAACGCTAGTGCAAAACAAATCACTGTGCGGCAGCTGATTCCCATTGGTAGAAACTACTTGCGTTATCAAACCGGGCCTCGCCGTATGTTACCCAGACCCTAGAGGGAAGCAAAGAATAGTAACACTGTTTACCTTCCATGTATGTCGTAAGAGGCGACTAAGGAGGTTATGGGATGGAGTTGGCTGTCCCATCTCGTATAGGGCCAGTAACTCAAAGGCATGCTGAAGTCGGATATATTAGGTCTAACAGTGCAGTTATCGCAGCAATGCTGTAAATCATATCGCAACGCATGCCGTTCTCCGGACTACATCCTGTTAATCTGCAGGCTTTTGAGAACGAACGCAGAAGAAGAAGAAAACCGGGGCCTTAGAGGGGACCAAATAATCGCGAAACTGTGACGTCATGTATATCGAAATAGGTATTTTGATGATTGGGTCCATTATTACATCTTACAGATGTCAAAATATTACCCATAAAGGTCTGACCATAAATTACGTTAACAATATATTGTCAAATTTTGACCCGCCTCCACCTGTTGTTTGTTAATAATTCAGTACTCCCCACCCCCTCGCTTAATAATGTAAAAAAAAAAGGAAGTCGCTCTGAAAAATGTATTAGCAAAAACACTACATTTATTTCAGATTTTTAGAAATCATAAAACAATTATATCAATTACATTAGTGTATAAATACAGAATTGTTAGTCTACTTTTGTCAAAAGTAGTTCTTGACATAGTTTATTGACAGCACCTAAGCCATGCTGAAGTCGGGTGTATCGATCCGATAAGCGCACTTGATATCACATCTAAGCTGAAAAAGCAAATCACCAAACAATTCGTCCTCTGGAATAATCATCATAAGAGAAATCTAAACGAAGATTGTCTGCAACGGACCTCCAACATCCCCTGCCTCTTGCCTTGGTAATACACGTTGTAAGATTGTAACATATCCATTTTGTGGTATTTCTTCCCCACTTGTATCTCTGTGTACCTCTTACTCGCCTCCCTTCGTCTTTACCTTAAAGTAACGTCTTCAACAAGGTGTCATGCCTTTTAATATGACCAAAAGACTGATTTTTATTTTTATTTTAATTTATTTTATTATGTTGATATAACCTATGTGTTCGTTCTCTTATTTCCACGAAATTCTTCCTATTCTTCTATATATATATATATATATATATATATATATATATCCACATATATATATCCACATATATATATCCACATATACATATATATCCACATCTCAAAGGGTATCAATTTATTTCTCCTAATTCCTTGTTCATTGTCCATGTTTCTGAGCCATACATTAATCTCGGATAGATACAGCATTATATAATTCTCATGTTTAGTTATACTCTCGGTACTACATCATGTAGGTGTTTTAGAGCCACCGCAGACGATATATCACCAACATTATTACATCTTCCCCTCTAACATTGTTCCATCACGCTGTTTTAAACTGCTGTCGCTATTGATTGGCATCACAAATGCGGGCCACTCAATTATATATATGTAGTGCTAAACACGTTATAGGAGTCGCTCGCCTGGTTACTTGATACTATTATCTCGTACATTGCTTTGATCTGGTGTAACTGTTGTGTTTTATGGAATACTTCATATTCACGATTTGCAACATATGAATGGGTAACATGATACTAATGTTCTCTTCCGTTTACAACAGTATTTTAATGTATACTTGATGTGGGATAATGTAAAATATGTTCTTCTTCGTTCATTCTCAAACTCCCGCTGGATCTCCCTTACAGCAGGACCATGGTCCTACTGGATTTCCAGCAGGATGTAGTACAGAGAATGGAAAAGCGTTATGTCGCCGTTTTATTTTCATCAATGGCTCGACACATCTGTCTTCAGCGGTAATTTAAGATTTTAAAATGTAAATTAGCTCAAGATAATCGATACAAATGAAAATAATACGAAAGGTGTCAGGATAAGTCTTTCATGTATAAGTCTTTCATGTATAAGTCTTTGATATATAATATACTGCGGCATTGGGACAAATAATGCTGCAATATATTTAAGTATATATGACAATCGGTATATAATGTCTGGTATAATTTCACATGTAGTTTGTAACGTCTTTCTATCTATCTATCTATCTATCTATCTATCTATCTATCTATCTATCTATCTATCTATCTATCTATCTATCTATCTATCTATCTATCTATCTATCTATATATCTATCTATCTATCTATCTATCTATCTATCTATCTATCTATCTATCTATCTATCTATCTATCTATCTATATATATATATATATATTATCTATCTATCTATCTATCTATCTATCTATCTATCTATCTATCTATCTATCTATCTATCTATCTATCTATCTATCTATCTATCTATCTATCTATCTATCTATCTATCTATCTATCTATCTATCTATCGGGTGTATGGAGAGCCGCGTTAGCGCAGTGGTTAGCGCACTGGCTTCGCATATGAGTGGTCCTGGGTTCATTTCCCAGCTGAGGCGGAATTGTTTTCAGATCGCAACGGCGTCCAGGTCAACCCAACCTTAAATGAGTATCGGATTAATCCGGGAAGTAAAGACTGCGAGGGAGAGGAGATGGCTACTGCCCTCATTTACAGAGCCTGTGAAATGTGAGATCGTTAATATCTCACACACCTACGGCATTAATAAATGCTATGGGTTACTTTACTGGTTTTTTTTTACTATCTATCTATCCATCTATAATCTATCTATCTATCCATCTATCTATCCAACTATATATCTAATATAATCCATCAATCTATCTATCTATCTATCTATATATTCGCTAAACCTTTTGTTGCCTTTCAACGTCAGGGGTAGAAGAGTTTTCTGGAGACGATCATCGGGTGTGCTGAGTATATTGTGGAATTTGTCACCTCTTTTATTAAGGTGGTCCATTGTTTGCGTAGTCGGGCTCTAGGTCTGCCTTCACTGTATCCGTGTAGCATAGATTGATGTGGTATGCTGTGTGATGGTAGTTTGCTAATGTATGCGAACCACTTAATCTGTTGTTTCTTAATATATTTCAAGATTAGAGTGGTACTGGTTCCTTGTCTAATGTCCTCATTCTTCACTCTAACTCTTAGCGATATTCCTAGGATTCTGCGCAAGCATGCCATTTCAGCTGACATCTTGTTCTGTCATTGTCCATTTTTGGCTTTGGTAGCACAGCGTTAATATAATAATTGTTTTGAGTAGTGTTTTTTATGTTTAAATCTACATATTTGTATCTTGCCGTTCCTAACTATTATATTTAATGTCGTATTTATATATTCTGTGTAATGCCGTTCCAAAATATTATATGTAATGCGGTCCCTAAATATTATATGTAATGCGGTCCCTATATATTATATAAATGCGGTCCCTAAATATTATATGCAATGAGGTTACTAACTGTTCTATATAATTCCGTCTCTATCTATTCTGTATACTTTTGTCCCAAACTTGTGTTTATCTTCATTCGTTGGGTGTAACACGCATCACAATGCTGATCTTATTCCCATAAGTGATCTACTTGCCATTCTGTCAGCCATCTATGGGTATATACGCTCAGTGTCCCATAAGGTAGAGGGAGGGCTGTCCATAAAGTATGTCAGGTCGACTGTATGAGGGGCTCGGCGTCTGAAAACGTTTCTAGTTATTAACAAGGGTGGCAAAAGTTGACATAAACAATACTGTTATTTATACACCAATAAATTTGTTAGAATTTGAAACATTTCTCTACAAACAAAAACCAAAACATGTATTTGCGTATTCTTTCCGCAAATATATCTTTTGTTGTTTTTTTTTTAATGTTCTTGATATCATTAAGCAGGAAATCACTGGAGTGTATGTTCTTGACATCATTAAGATTGGAATACCTGGGGTGTATGTTCTTGACATCATTAAGATTGGAATACCTGGGGTGTATGTTCTTGACATCATGAAGCAGCATTCCCTTAGGCGTATGTACTTGAAATCATTAAGCTTGGAGTACCTGGGATGTATGTGCTTGACATCATTAAGCTTGGAGTACCTGGGGTGTATGTGCTTGACATCATTAAGCTTGGAGTACCTGGAATATATGTTCTTAACATCATTAGCAGCGTGTTCATATGGTGTATTTTCTTGAAATATTAAGCAGGGAGTACCTGGGGTGTATGTTCTTGACATCATTAAACGGGGGTATATGTGACGTATGTTGTTAACATCTTTATGCGGAGGTTCCCTGGGGTGTATGTTCTTAAAATCATTAAGTAAGTGATCCTTGGGAATTATGTTCTTGACATCGTTAAACAGAGGCTCCCTGGGGTGTGTCTTCGTCACATCATTCAGCAGGTGGTCCCTGGGGTGTATCTTCTTGACATTATTTAGTAGTGAGTACCTGGGATGAATTTTCATGACATCATTAAGAGCTCATAAATCATTACTTGGAGCTCTAAAGTATTAAATATAACATTTTTTGCTGCACACCACACAAAATAAATCAAGAGTTCTACCTGCGGACGCAAAAAGGTTGCAGTCCTCTGCACAATAATGAATACAGTCGAAACCCTCTATAGTGCATTCTGTTATAATCAATTATAATCCTCAATTATATTTAATCTATAATGTGTGTACTATACATAGCAAATTGCTGTTATTACATTCACATATGTCGGTCCGAACAAATTGTTATAACGAGATTCGACTGTATATAAGTATTTGTTACTAATACATAATCTTACTAATACATAATCGTACTAATACATAATCTTACTAATACATAATCTTACTAATACATATTCCTACTAATACATATTCTTACTAATACATAATCTTACTAATACATAATCTTACTAATACGGGTATGATAAAAAAACATTTAAAAATAATAATTAAGCCAAAAATAATAATTAAGCCAAAAATAATAATTAAGCCAAAAATAACTATGTTATTATGAGGAAGCACAATTACTGTGTTAAGCTAAGACAGATCCAAAGGTCAACATCTATTGCTGTTCAGTAGATACCATCACACTGTGGAATCATGGGAAATGAGAAAGCAGATGCTCTGTCAAAGGCAGGAAGCGAAATGGAGCAACACAGACACCCGCTGTCTTACGGAGAAGCAAAAACAATAATCCGCAACATATATACAGCAAAGTGGAAGAAAGAAGTGGAAGGGGAATAGGAACATGATGCAATACATCTCCTCCAAAGATTTCAACAGACCACAATATTTCGCATTAGAACTGGCCACTGCAGACTGTTGGGTCACCTTTACCGATTAAGGATCTCATACACAGATGAATGCCCATGTGGATCCGGAACAAAGACCCCTGAACACAAACTTCAGGACTGCCAAACATACAAAGAGCAGAGACAGCAGACCTGGCCAGAGGATACAGACTTGAGGCAAAAGCTATGGGGCAGCCGCTCTGACCTGGAGAAGACAGTAGACTTGTCTTGACGACAGGCCTGACGGTATAGCATGACCACAGATTCTGAACGAAGAAGAAGACTATGTGAAGATGAAGAAGCAAAATTATTGTGTAAATTATTGTGTAAATTATTGTGTTAATTATTGTGTTAATTATTGTGTAAATTATTGTGTAAATTATTGTGTTAAAACGCAATTTATTGTGTTTTATTGGTATTGTTAAAACCGTTTGTTAGTAGAGTATGTCCATTTCATGGTTAATTAGTTAGTGTGTTCCTTTCGTGCTGCAAGCGACACATAGGGCAGAGGTTTTGGTTCTCCATATGATGTGGTCCACTGCCTACAGCTTTAGTTCCTGGATGGTCTTACAGCCTATTAATTCCCCTTCTTTAAGAATGGTGTTTTTAAGGGTTGTTTTAGGTCTTCCTCTTTTTCTTTACCCTCAGTGATATATTTCAATGAAAAATGTATAGCAGTGGCAGCTAGCACATTTGCTAAATTAACTAATATCTGGAAATCAAAAGATCTAGGGACAAACACCAAACTAAAGCTATTTAACTAATGTATTGTCTCAGTATTAACGTATGGTAGTGAAAGCTGGAAATCAACTCAAGCAACAGACAACAAACTAAACAGCTTCGAAAACAAATGTCTTCGCAGACTAATGAACATGGTTAATACGATACTGAAATTCAAAAACAGACAGTTATTGTCTTTGGCCCGTGCAGTAAAATATGTACACACGCAGAATTGTTAGAGACATCATGACAAATATAACTAACGTCTATGATCTGTAACAGCTAAAATCGAGTACATATCATTCATTAGTGGCATATGTTAGCAACTGTTCACTTGTTATCAGTATCTTGCCAAGGACTTAAGTTGTGGTGACCGTATAAATATTACCAAATAAAGAGTCGAGACAGCGACAGTAGCACCTGCGTCGTAAAAAGTTACGAAAACACGATATAGTATCACAAGCTCTATTTCATCTAGAAACAACCAGACAATGATGAGTGTCAAGAGATAAAACAAACACAAGAAGGAAAGATGAAGACTTTGAAGACAAGTTAGTCACTCAATGACGTCAGTGTTTCAGTTTCCTACCCCTTTTGACCCCTCGCTTTTTTGAGGTACAATAAACGCCCTTCTTTTACACTATACCCATTGTAGTGACTGGTATAACACAGTTTATTTGTCTACAGTCTACAGGATATAAAAAGCTTCTGTAACACCCTTTTTTTTGTTAGTTTTTCATTTCTGGTTTTCGATGTCCCATTTGTATCTTTTTACTGTTTTTCAAAATGTTATTTCCAATAGATATTGCAGTTGATTTTTAACATGTCAACGAAACCATCTCACTAGCATATCAATAATTGTTTATTATGCATGTAACAAACACTGGAAGTGTTGTAATACTAATAGCTTACAATAAACAACCTTCGCTGTGAGATGACGTGAATAGTGACAATATTGACATATTCTTTGTAGCCTAGTTTCTTTTATTGAGCACACTATTTCTTTTATTATAAAATGTCACTCATATAAATTCAACTTTGTACTTAATTGTGTCGTGACTTCCTTTCGTCTTCATTGTTCTCGCGCCGGAGTCAAAGGCAGATATGCATTTCTTCATTGAAATTAACTGTGGGTTAATAGCCCAGAGACATGCGAATTTTATTGTGGTGAGACATTTAATACTTTTTGATTGGCGGGTTTATGATTGAATACAATTTTTTCCATGGTTTTTCTACATATCGATCAAAGTGTCAGGTTATTTGACTAGGCGATACATATTGTATTAAGTAATACTGTTTCTAATAAATCTACTAATTATTAAATGGAAAAAAAATAAAATAACAATAAGCAAAGAAAAATGATGCTTTTCGAAGTTACTGTCCATCTGGGACCTTTTTCACGAGACATAAAAACATGTAGCTCTGTTTCACGTCTTCCCATGTAACATGGTTATGTCAATGTTTTAGCGACATGTAGCTCTATCATCTACCCATGTAACATGGATATGCCAATACTTCAGCTACATGTAGCTCTCTATCACGTATCATCTACCCATGTAACATGGTTATGTCAATGTTTTCATGTAGCTCTGTTTCACGTCTTCCTATGTAACATGGTTATGTCAATGTTTTCTGTGTGATCTTTAACGATCTCTTATCTTGAAAACTCATATAGCTCTATGTCCAACAATAGATTTGATATTATATGCAAGTGATAATGAGTGACATACACTACTACATAGCTTATCCAATAAACGTGTGATATACTGTACTACATAGCGTATCCAATAAATGTGTGATATACCGTACTACGTAGCGTATCCAATAAATGTGTGATATACCGTACTACATAGCTTATCCAATAAATGTGTGATATACCGTACTACAATAGCGTATCCAATAAATGTGTGATATACCGTACTACAATAGCGTATCCAATAAATGTGTGATATACCGTACTACAATAGCGTATCCAATAAATGTGTGATATACCGTACTACAATAGCGTATCCAATAAATGTGTGATATACCGTACTACATAGCTTATCCAATAAATGTGTGATGTACCGTACTACATAGCTTATCCAATAAATGTGTGACTGTATCCGAAAATAATCCAATTACTCGTATATGGATTATGAAGACGTAAATATATACCAGACAGCCATCCGTCGCAATGTGCTATAGGAATACAGGTATAGTTTTATTAGTCATATATTTGTGAGAATCTTTTTTATCATCAATTCCAACAAATCTTATTTATCATCAAGTCCAACAAACGTATTTATCATCAAGTCCATCAAGTCAAATTTATGATCAAGTCCATCAAATCTTATTTATCATCAAGTCCAACAAATCGTATTTATCATCAAGTCAAATTTATTATCAAGTCCAACAAATCTTATTTATCATCAAGTCTTATTTATTATCAAGTCCATAAAATCTTATTTATCAATAAGTTCAACAAATCGTATTTATGATCAAGTCTTATTTATCATCGTCCAACAAATCTTATTTATCATCAAGTCCAACAAATCGTATTTATCATCAAGTCAAATTTATTATCAAGTCTATCAAATCTTATTTATCATTAAGTCTATCAAATCTTATTTATCATCAAGTCCATCAAGTCAAATTTATTATCAAGTCCAACAAATTTTATTTATCATCAAGTCCAACAATTCGTATTTATCATCAAGTGCCATCTCCATATCGAAATGTTCTCTGCATCGAACTCCATCCTTTGATTCTTGCCTTGGTGGTGCGTTCCGATAGACTGTATCCTATCCCTCTCACTTGTATCTCTGCCTACCTCTTGTTCCCCGCCCTTAACACTACGTACATTTAAGGTCCTCAACAAGGTGCCAAATCTTTCAGCAAGCCTAAAATAGTGTATTTGTTTGATTGTTATTTTCTTTATTTTAATTATATTATTATTTTTTTTACATCTGCAGTTTTCTCAGAACTTCTTTGTTCGTTTTATTCTATTTCAATGAAATTCTCTCTATAATTGTATATTTCCACATTTCAAAGGCTTCCTAAATGTTTGTTGATTATTCATGTATCTGAGCCATACATTATTAAAGTGCATAGATATATTATTTTTTTTACAATTCTCATTCGTTGTATCTGTCAGATGACCAAGATTATACTACGCATAATAATGAGGCGTATAAGAGGAGAAATAAAACCAGAGATAGCAGACGAACAATGCGGATTCGTAGAAGGAAAAGGCACAAGAAATGCCATGTATATAGTAAGAACATTAATGGAGAGGGCCATAGAAGTACAGCAAGACATTTATCTGTGCTTCATAGATTACAGCAAAGCATTTGACAAGGTGAAGCATTCAGAGATTATAAAATTGCTAGAAAGTCTTAACGTTGATGGGAAAGATCTAAGAATAGTAAAAAATATGTATTGGAAACAGCTGCGATGAGAGTTAACAACACTATAGGTAGATTTCAATAGATAGAAATGGGTGTCAGGCAAGGTTGTGTAATGTCACCGGACCTTTTCTTCCTGTATACAGAATACATTATGCGAAATATAGAAGATATGCCAGGAATAAAAGTGGGAGGATACAATATAAATAACTTGAGATATGCTGATGACACAGTACTGATCGCAGGAAGCGAACAAGAACTGCAAGCCCTATTAGATACAGTAGTGAAGGAAAGTGAAAACAAAGGCCTCAGTTTAAACAAGAAGAAAACAGAAATAATGGTTGTATCAATGGTGGACATATACCAACAAGATGCAACATAATAATTAATAACACAAAATTGGCACAAGTTGAAAATGTGAAATATCTTGGCACCCTGTTAACATCAGAAGGTAGATGCTCAAGTGAGATAAAGAGCTGAACAGCACAAGCCAAATCAGCATTCCAAAAAATGAGAACCATTTTTTGCAATGGAAGTCTATCAATGCAGACCCGAATTCGGGTGCTGAAATGTTATATCGAACCGATTCTTTTTTATTGATGTGAAGCATGGACTATAAACAAGAAAATTCAAAGTGAATTGGAGGGCTACATAAATGTGGTTTCTGAGAAGAATGATGAAAATACCATGGACAGCCAAGAAAACTAATGCAGAGGTTCTCATTGATGCTGGCGTAAAAAGATCAATCATATCAAACATTAGAGGCAGACAGTCAAGGTTTCTAGGGCATGTGCTGAGAAGAACACAGCTTGAACACTTAATAACCACTGGAAAGATCAAAGGGAGAAGAGATACAGGTCGACAAAGAGAAAATTTACTAGATGGGCTTGTATCGTGGCACGGTAGAAGCTCACCAACCGAGCTTATTGACAACACAAGAGACAGAGAGTCGTGGAGAAACATGATCGCCTTCGGCAGTCGGCATGGCACTTGATTGATTGTATCTGATTTGTTTGGATAGTAGTAGCTTTCTGTTGTGATTGAAATTGCTTTTTACCTTTCCTATTATTATTCTCACGTCTGTTTCATATCTGTCATCATTTTGAATTATGCGTTGAAGGTATATATATATATATATATATATATATATATATATATATATATATATACACTGAAGCACATTAGAAACGTACGAATGTTATATATATACTTTTGTCGAGAAGCTGAGATAAAAAATAGTGTGAGAATGAATTTTCCAGTGTTTGTCATGAAGTAGAGAGAGAGTGGCTACCCGAATAAAAATGACTGTGTCATCCCGTTGGTTCGTGTACAGACTGCACGAAAACAATGAAAATTACACGTGCAGCACGATTCCCAGCAGCTGTTAACCTGAAAATGCGTTGTCGAAGTATACTCGTTATAAAAGGGCAGTTGAGATCAAACACAAAGTAAATGTGCCTTAAATGCCACAGCTGTCTGAAAACGACTGCGTACGAGACATTGGTATGTTGAAGATCAGAATGAGCTCGCGAGCCAATACCAGGAGGATACATTGTCACCACATCAATATTGTACGCCTTAATGATCGTTACAGAACCACTGACAGTGCATGAGATAGACTTCGGAGAGACGAACCACGTGTTACTACTCCTGGGAAAGAGTGTCATATTGTTCTGAGTCACCTAAGGAATCGTTCCCTCCAGACAAGTCAAACAGCAGCCCGTGTGTTGCCGGGGCCCGAAAGGGGAGCAAAGAATAGCATCACTGTTTACCTTCCATGCATGTCGTAAAAGACGACTAAGGAGTTTATAGGATGCAGTTGGCTGCCCCATCCCATATAGGGTCAGTGACCCAAAGCCATGCTGAAGTCGGATGTGTCAGGCCGAAAGGCGCAGATATCGCAGCAATGCTGTAAACCATGACACAACGCATTCCGTTCTCCGGACTACATCCTGCTAATTTGAAGGAGTTTGAGAACGAACTCAGAAGAAGAAGAAGTCAAACAGCAAGAGCAATAGTGGACAGACGTGGGCAAGTATATCGCGTGACAGTCATTTGATGATTCACAGATACAGGCCTTAGTGCAAGACGAATTTATGTTTGGCCAAACTTGACTCACATACATTGTCAGTAGCGCCTACAATGGACAGAGAAACATGTACCTCAGATGGACCTCACGGTCTTCATTGCACTTTGCTTGATGTTGACACAACATGACGTTTGAACTTCGCAATGTGATCTTCACTAACATTATGCTACAAACTTTAACGTTTCACGCATCCACATAAAGACTTATGATCTTGATATTACAGTCACCTTGTTGAATATATTGAATATGGTGGCAAAAGAAGCTTCACAATATTGAACCTTCACCATATATATCCCGACACATTGGCTTATTGTTTAATTCACATTATGTCACTGCATATAATGTAATAACACAGAATCCTTCACCACAGAAAGACAACACTTCGCAGTTTTTTACTGACGACGTCACTGTGCATATTTAAAACACAGTTTTAAATTTATCTGAATCAGGTTATAAAAATGTAATTGTTCACTGGTACACTTACAGACTACGGATGATATCCTGTTTCCCAGTCACTTCAAGTATCGTTTCTACCAACCAGTTTACCTTAACAAAGCGACACGATTTATTCACGTGCATAACGTTTTAATCTACACTTCAGGTCTGGGCTAATATTAAATCCCTGAATTATCAATACGGATCATGGATTATTTTATATAAAATATAAAGATACGCTCACAAGTTTCCTGTCATCTCGGATTTCCTGCCATTGTCGCGTATGTACAATTCATTTCAATTGTTCATTTATCATTACTGTATTTCCGTTTTTAACTCGGTATTCAGGTAATAAAAATATGAAGAACTGGACTACGAACGATAATAATTCTGTAATAATTAATAGTATCTTCATTATTATTGTATATGCCTATATATATGCCTATATATATATATATATATATATATATATATATATATATATAGATATATATATAGATATATATATATATATATATATATAGATATATATATATGTTGTGTATATATATATAATTACACATATTATTATATACTCATATACATTGCATTATATATATATATATATATATATATATATATATATATATATATATATATATATATATATATATATATATATATCTGTTAATTGCATTATCATATGTTATTATCATTGTTATTGTATATACGTATATATATATATGTAGGTGTGTGTGTGTTATATATTTTATTTAAACAAATAATTTATATTACTGGAAAAATGTGCTACAATGAGATTAGGGGGTTAAATAACAATTTCAAAAGATGATAAACATTCTTTCTATGCAAAGCAGAAATATCATTTTATACGGGAGTTCGAGTGCTATGATGTTATATTGAGACAACACTTATTTTTGAATGCGAAGTATTGGCTGTAAACAAAAGTGTCAAAGGTAAGGTGAAGGCAGATGAGATGTGATTGTTAAGATGAAAATTGCATGGACAACCAAGAAAACTAATGTAAAAGTTCTGAGAGCTGCTGAAGTAAAACGACAGATTATAGTAAACATTAGAAAAAACAACCAAGAATTTCATGCATGCGATGAGATAAGTAAGAAATGAACATTTAGTAACCACGGGAAATAAAGGTAGAAGAGAGAGAGGACCACAAAGAGAGAACATTCTGGATGGGTTGTCTCTGTTGCACAAAATATATGTCACAAACTGAACTTATTATCAACACAAGAGACACAGAGTTGCTGAGAAGAAGCATGATGGCCTACGCCACTCGGCATGGCACTTGATTGATTGATATTTACAGTTATTATTATTATTCGAACATGTGTATTTCCTGTGGCGACATATGGATGCGAAGCATGGGCACTAGGCAAAACAGTGGCCGGGAGAATAACATCATGTGGGTTGGAGTGTTATAGAAGAGTTCTGAGAATGCCATGGACAGCGAAGACGGCAGGCCAGGAGGTGTTACGAACAATTGGTGTCCGGGAGGCCTGGCTTCTGAACACCATGTTAAAGAAAGGGCTGTTTTTTTTGTTGTTTTTTTGTGTGGTCATATTAAGAGACACAACGGCATGGAGAGAGTGTTACTAGAGGGGATGATAGAAGGCGGCAGGGGCGTAGGCCGACCAAGACGCCGTTGGACAAAAGACATTCAGGAATGTCTGCACATGTCACTGAAAGATTCAAGAGAACTTGCTCAAGACCGCGGAGAAGAGATCCATAGGAAAGACTACGTTCTGGAAAGAATATGTCACTTGATGATGATTATTATTATTATTCGGCTGCATGTTATCCGAAGCAATGACATCAAATTCAGGATGTACAGAACAGGACCATTGTCTTCTTTCCAGTGAAGTTGTAGAAAGCGACTAATGAAAGTTAGTGGTAGACCGACAACCTGTCACTTGCTGCAAAAATCATGACTGTAACTTAAGTCTTGTCTCGACTTCACACATTTTTCTTCTAACATATGATCACCGTGGATGTCGCAGAGATGTAAACTCCGGGATTGCCGGGAATGATAACTGTGTTGTTACTGTGTGTGTGAGTTAGTTAGTTATTCCTGTAGGGCCAAAGACGGCACATAGGGCGGATGCCATAGATATCCATGTTTCTCGTTTCATTACAATTTGCTTTAGATCTTCATTGTTTCTAATGTTATGTTATGTTCCTCCAGGGCCATAGGCGGCGCATAGGGCAGAAATCATAGCCTTCCATTTCTGTCTTTGTGTTGCCAGGTCTTTCAATTGTTGCGTGTTGTTTAGGTTCATTGGCATGCCTTCTCTATTAATTGTTCTTCGTAGAGTTTCTCTAGGTCTCCCTCTTCTTCTTACTCCAGGTGGCACCCAATATAGTGATTGCTGGGGAATTCTTAGGCTGTTCATTCTGAGAACATGGCCGATGTAAGTCCAACGCCTTTGTCTAATGAAGGAAGATATATAGGTTTGTTTGCTTTCCTCTCTTATAGTAGTGTTAGATTTAAAGTCACTCCACTTAACGTTCAGAATGGTACGTAGGCATTTGTTTTCAAAGGAGTCGAGTCTTTTATCTGTGGCTTTTGTGGCTTTCCAACTTTCGCACCCATATGATAGAATTGGGATGATGTTGGAGTTAAACAACTTGAGTTTTGTGGTGTTTCTTAGTGTGTTTGACGTCCATATGTTGCGTAGTTTATTGAAAGCACCAGCTGCAAGGGCAATACGGTGTAAAATTTCTTTTGATGAGTCTCCATCCAATGCTAGATTGGTGCCTAAATATGTAAAATTGTTGACTTTTAATAATGGAACATTTTGAATTTCTATGTTGTCGTTTATTGTTTCTAATACCGATGGTGAAACGTTCCCTTGTAAAGTTTCTTTTGGTCTTTCTCGTTTTCTCTTGCCTTTTGGTGACTACATCAAACTTTACAGGGGAGTCTTTCAGTATCCATTCGTAGTGCGTATCCATTCCAGCGACGCTTTCTAATATATGTGTATACATATTTAGAAAGTGGATACATTCACTGTGTGTGTGGGTCAATAGATTTGACAGAAGAATGATGAGATACTTGCCGCAGAGTTCCCGCTTTGACCCAGCTGCCTTCGGACATTCCAGTTCGTGGACTAAACATGCATTAATACAACCCCCTAGAACAAACACAATTTTGAGACAAACTGGTTCTGGTATCATCCCACTTACTCAACTAAGGTGGGCCTGTGCTTTTATTAAAAAGACTATGCACTGTAAAAAACTACTTATCACAGCTAAAGGGATTTCTTCTTGATTACAGGTATCATCAATAATATAACCACCTTCATCATCAACATTACCACCAGTAATATCATTATCATTATTAATATAAACATCATTATTATCATCTTCATCATCATCATTATGATCATTACCACCATCATAATTAGCACCATCATCATTGTCACCATTATTATCATTAGGACCAGCATCATAATTAGCATTATCATAATCATCATCATTATTGTTATTTTTGTTGTTATTATTATTATTATTAGCGTGTAATGTATAGACGTAGAAAGATTCTAGAGAACATTAGAAATTTGTCAGTGCACAATATGAGGAGATGTGAGGCTGAGATCGCTGTGACAGCAGTTCGAATCCTCGGTGAAAACAACAGAAGGGGAAATAGAAGTAAAGATTATATTATACATGGTCTGGTCAAATTAAAATACACGGAAGAGAATACGCGGTGAAGACAATTGTCAGAACCAACGATGGAGAACTGGGGATATTATAGCCAACGCTCTAAGGGACTGCGGAGATTATAGACAACACTAGCGATTGCAGGGAACTGGGAAGATGGTAGCCAAACTAGCAATTATAGGGAACTAAGAATATGATAGCCAAAGCTAGCGTTAGGGAACTAGAAAGATGATAGCGAATACTAGCAATAGAGAACTGGGAAGATGCAATTGAAACACTAGCTATAGCAAACACTAGCGATTATATGGAGGTGGAGAGATATCACCTGATATGTATGAGTCTCTATAGCAAGGGTCGGGAACCAATGGCTCGCGAGCCAGATGTGTCTATTCTGATGGCTGCATCTGACTCGCAGACAAATGGTCGAATATTTAAAAAGAAATATTTCTTTAGACTCCTTTGATTTACATATTAATTGCATATCAATATTTCATTCTACAAATGAGCTAAAGTCTAATGCAGCTCAGCATCAGAAGTCACATTAATGGTAAGAAATACTCATTATTGATTAGCAACAGCATAACAATGTTATTAAACACGGATTCAGAGACATACTTAGTGTACTTTTAGGGTTGAAATTAAACAAAATGCACACATTTACTTGAGTTTTTAGTTTTAAACATAATGTATGGCTCTCACAGAATTACTTTTCAAAATATGTGGTGTCCATGGCTCTCTCAGACAAAAAGGTTCCCGACACCTGCTCTATAGCACGGTTCTCGACTTAGATCATTTCACCGCTCAGATGGTTACAACATTTTAAATGGTATGGAGACCGTAAAAATGGCATTAACATGTCGGGGGAGAGGGTGTACAAAGCCATCGATGTGTGGACACAGAATTTTAGTTATATATAATAATTATTTTCCGATCAGATCAGTGGTGTTGCAATGGGCACTAAGATGTCATGTGACGTATACTACTAAGAATGTATTCCCAGTGAACTCCCTGAACCCTTTTCTGTCTTGCGCCATGCGGCTTGCATTTTCCAGCGACGCGTTTATGTTATCTTTAATGGCGCCAGTCCATCGTCATCTTTGCTTGCACTTTCTCCTCGATCCAGTTTCTCTGCCCTCCATTATTTGTCTTTCTAAACTGTTGTGTCTCTTTATATGACCAAAAAGGTTTTCCTTTTGATATTGTGTTTTGTAACCAACACTCTGGCATTATCAATGTGTTTATAATATCTGAGTTTCTCTCTTTTTTTCATTCCATGATATTCTAAGTATCTTTCTGTAGCATTTCATCTCAAAAGCTTTGATCTTCTTTGCCGCTGTTTACTTAGGTTCCATGATTCACGGCCGTATGTTGCAACCGGAAAAATAAAAGTTCTCAGTATTAGCTATTTCGTTTCTATTGTTGTTTTTTTCATATGTTTTTCGAACGTGTTATTTTGCACTAAGCCATTGCCAATCTCTTCCTTATCTCTGCCACAGTCTTCTGCACCGCTGATGTTTGCTCCTACGTATCGGAATGTATCCACATACTCTACCTTGGCATTGTCAATTCTGAATTTTGGTTGTTGTGTTGTTATATCTGTTGACATGATTTTTATATTTTGCGCGTTCAAATATACGTTTTGTGATTTGCTGTATTTCTTTGTGTTTTTATTAGTTGTTCCAATCCATTTATATCATTTAAAAGAAGCACAGTGTCGTCTGCGTAGCGTAGTTCAGGGATTTCAATACCACCCTTTTTTTTTAAAGCGAGACAGTCAGAGTTGTGTATGTTTTGTCTCACATTCCTCATTATATTTTCTGCGTAGATGTTGAACAGGTATAGGAAGAGTGTGCATCTCTGCCATACTTCACTCTGTACCACAAACCAC
This sequence comes from Meghimatium bilineatum, assembly GCA_034231615.1. Lineage (NCBI taxonomy): Eukaryota > Metazoa > Mollusca > Gastropoda > Stylommatophora > Philomycidae > Meghimatium > Meghimatium bilineatum. Next base: position 63,453,826 of record CM067304.1, read on the forward strand.
TCTGAGATATCACCATACAACTTAACTGCAACCTTTTGATCACTTCTATTAGATGAATCATATGTCTTGGGAAACTCATGCTGTTCATTATCTCCCATAGGTTCTGGTGTTCGACGCAATCGAACGCTTTTGAGTAATCTATGAAGTACATGTGGTGGTCAGTTGAGAAGTTCATACACTTTTCTATAATGCGCCTCGTGTTAAGGATGTGATCTCTTGTTCCTCTGTCCGATCTGAATCCGGCCTGTGTTTCGGTTATCATGACACGTATGCGTGTCTTTTCATGCGACATCTTACAATGAACGCTTCTGTAGGCATCCTCATGCCATAAAACACAGAGAACCTATCCCTGCCTGTTGCCATTCATTTTAATGGTGATGGTCACCATAGTGCCCTCTATATCCTGGTTACTGCCCTCACATCCTCCAACACGGATGACAGATTTAGGTACGCTCTTGAAAATTGATTTATTTTTTAGTTTTGTACCCTCAAATTTAGTCTTCTGATAGTCTTTTAATGGAGTCTTGATAGAGTCTTCTCATAGTCCTTTGATGGAATCTTTTGATGGAATCTTCTCGTGATTTTTTTTTTTGAAGTAGTCTTCTGATGGAGTATTCTAATTGAGATTTTTAATGGAATCTTCTGATAGATTCGTTTAATGGAGTCGTCTGTTGGAGTTGTGATGGCGCCTTCTAATGGAATCCTGGTGGAGTTTTCTGATGAAGTCTTCTATATGTGTAATGAGGACGAAGAAAATCTAAATTACGCGTATCATATAATAGCACCATCGCTCGTAATCCCGTGCTGGGATTAGTCATGGGAAATAGTCATGGGATTAAAGTATCTACTTGTCGAGACGTTCCTTCACAAACTGAGTCTATTTTTGTCATGTAAGAGCTTGTGCTATAAATTAGACTGGTCGACATTGTAATCGTTACTAACTTTAAAACGTCTTAATCTGTAGTATCTTGGTGTGCTAAAACCGAATATAACCATACAAATTTGTATTGGCTCTCTTTTTTAAGACAGTCCATGTAGATCAATTCTTATATTTCACCGTGTACATTTATCTAGTATGACTACAAAGAAATCGTTAATAAGCCAAGAATGATGTAATGTAATGCATCACACGATAATGAAAACATGATCCAGAGTTACTACATAATTGTCTGATGCAATGCAATACTACTACCATACGGTTGCTGATGTAAGTAAGAGTAAGCTATTTATTATATAAAGCCCTGTCGGAAAGGTTGAGCATTTAAATATTTCAGACTTTATGCAAGACAGTTTAAGCTACTGTTACATAAAACTGTTATTATTTTATCCATATACGTACAATATAGAACAGAAATGCCTCTACGGTGTGTTAATTTCGTGGGCAATTGCTGCTATATCTGTAGGGAAGCGACTTTTGCCAAACATAATAAAAGTATCTGTTCTCAGGAGAAGAAGGCACCAATCTGTTCTCAGGCACCAATCACAATGAGAGAACTGGAGCATGCATTATCCAAATTGAAAATGAAAAAGTCCCCTGGAGCTGATGGAGTGTCCAATGAAATGACTAGAAACCTGGGAATTGCAGCAAGAGCAAAGCTACTGCAGATCTTTAACACAAGCTGGTCCACGGGTAATGTACCACAGGCGTGGAGAGAAGCAATAATGATACCACTCCTCAAATCAGGAAAAGATGGCAACACAGTCTCCAACTACAGGCCCATCAGCCTCACAAGCTGTCTATGCAAAACAATGGAACGCATTATCAATCTTAGGATGCAGTGGTACCTTGAAAGTGAAAACCTTCTGGTATCACAGCAAGCAGGTTTCAGACAGTGCTACTCTACTGAAGATCAGGCAACCTACCTCTCCCAAGAGATTGAGGATGCCTTCCAAGAAAAGAAACTGGTACTAGCAGCATGGATAGACCTCAGGAAAGCATTTGATAAGGTCTGGAAAGAAGGGCTCCTAAAGAAATTGCGAAATTGCAGGGTTAGCTCAAGAATGTACAAATGGGTAAAAACATACCTGCATAATAGAAGAGCCAGGGTACAATTAGATGGTCGCAAGAGCAAGAAAGTTCTACTGCGTCATGGAGTCCCCCAGGGAGGAGTCCTGTCGCCCACACTTTTCTTGGTTTACATCAATGACCTAGTTGCTGAACTACCACACGGGATCAAAGTGGCAATGTATGCTGACGACCTGGTGATCTGGTGCACAGAAGAACATGCGACAGTGGCCACTAAACAAATACAAAGAGCTATCGATGCCCTAACCTTATGGGCTAATTAACACTGAGGCAGTCAGCATTAACACAGATAAGTGCAGCACTACACTTTTTACCCTCTCACCAAAACAAAAAGCCGGTTATATCAAAATAGATGGAGAGCTCTTGAAAGAAGACAAACAACCCACATACCTCGGAGTTACATTTGATGATAAACTGACATGGAAGCAGCACATAAACAAAGCAACAACAAAAGCCAGGAGGAAGTTAGCTATCCTGAGAAAACTAAGTGGAACATCATGGGGAGCCAGTGGGAATATACTCAGTAAAGTTTACCAGCAAGGCATAAGACCACACCTGGAATATGGTTCAGCAGCATGGTGTCCTGCATCAAACACCACATTACAAGATCTAGATAAAGTGCAAAACCAGGCACTTAGAATAATAATGAAATCAACACCCATAGCAGAGAAGCAGAAAATGGGAAGAATGCAAACACTTGGCGAACGCAGAGACACAAAAGTACTAATTCAGGCAGAAAAGTTTCAGTGTATGCCAAGTCATCCAATGAAGGAAAGATTCCAAAATCTAGCAATGGGACGACTGAAAAGAAGCAGCTTTATCCATCAAGCTAAACGACTCCGCAGACAACTTACAGACGTACCTGAAGTTGACAGCCCCTTAAGGCCTGTACCAGAACAAACCCCGTGGAGTGAAAGGCATGGAATGCCACTATACATTCAGACCCATGTGAAAGGAATACTAAGCGAAGACGAACAGAACAGTGTGCAGCGAAGGACAGTCACCCTCAGTTTCCTGGATGAGGAATATCCACAATATATTTCGGTCAGAGTATACACAGATGGGTCAGCACAGAATGCCGTGAGGAATGGAGGTGCAGGTGTATATATAGAATATCCACACAAGCCTAGAGATACAATCAGAACACCAACAGGAAAATTCTGCAATAATTATGATGCAGAAATCCAGGCAATTAGTGTGGCAGCTAAACAACTGCTTAACTCCAACTCTGATCTACAGCCTGTGGTATTCCTGACAGATGCAAGGTCAGTGCTTCAAGCTCTCCAGTCTGGAAAACTAATAGACTTGAAAAAACTACTTAGCGAATTGTCTTACCAGTATAGGGTAACCATGCAGAGGATACCCTCTCACTGTGGAATACCAGGAAATGAAAAAGCAGACCAACTGGCTAAGGAAGGTGCTGCCGAAGACCAACCAGATATACCAATCACCTACCATCAGAAAAAACAGATGATCAAGTCAATAAGAAAGCCACAAACACCAACACAAGATGACTATCACATTATGAACAGATCAGAGCAAGTTATAATTCTACGTCTCAGAACAGGACACAACCGACTCCGCAGTCACATGTATACAAAGTTCAAGATTGGCAACACGGCCATGTGTACAGGCAGCACAGAGTGCCAAACATATACTTCAAGAGTGTTCTGAGCATGAAACGCTGAGGCATACATATTGGCCAGAGGAAACAACACTGGAATCAAAGCTCTATGGGACACTGTATGAACTACAAAAGACAGTGAGTTTTATTAAGGAGACAGAATTACAGATATAGACATGTTTCAAGTGAACGAAAGAAGAAGAAGAAGAAAAAAACTCTATGGGACACTGTATGAACTACAAAAGACAGTGAGTTTTATTAAGGAGACAATTACAGATATAGACATGTTTCAAGTGAACGAAAGAAGAAGAAGAAGAAGAATTGTCCAAGACTCGCACCCATATGTTAGTATAGGGGTTATATAGCACTGCAGAACTCTATATCTCCCTTCTAATGAAAAGGTCATATTACACAATATATTTTTTCATTTTTCCGAATGTAGTTTTTGCCTGCCCTATTCTGCTTCTTATTTCTGTTGAACTTCTTTCATCTGCTGTTATCGTTGTATTTAATTATTTGAATTGGTGGACCTGTTGAAGAGACATACGATAACTTAAAACAATTACTTATTTAAATTGAGTATAACAAGTACAGCTGACACCAATATGGTAATTTGAAGGTATTTCCCCTTTTAATGGGACTACAGCAGGGATACACAAAATATATATGCTTTTTAATGTGAGTTAGATTACCAAGCAAGTGAGTTGTTCTATTTGCGGAGGGAATGAATTTGCAAACAAAACGTAGTAGGTTTAGTTGGAGAGAAGAATATGCAGTACTAAGCTCTAATCGAATCTCACAAAATTTTGCTACCATTCCTTCACATCAAACTAGGTTTCATGAAGAGATTCGTGACTCCAAGGACCGGACTAGCCAGCTTTCCGATACCTGCATGAAAAATTACTTCGGCACAGTGAAGCACAGATTAAAGACGGAGTTTTTATGTGTCTCAGATTCGAGAATCTTAAAAGATGACCGGTTCAACAACTTGCAGCAGAGGGATGCAGAACAATCATAGGATGATTTTAACCTGTGTCCACCAACTGTCTCGGTAATGTTAGGGCGAAAACTACAAGAAACTAGTAGGAAACTTGCTGATAAGTACCCGATACTTGACTGAATATAATCAACTTTCTTTATTTCTATCTGGATTTCTTTCCTGAGAACTGTGCTATGGTTAGTAATGAACATGGCGAACGTTTACATCAAGATATCGCAACAAGGGAACAACAATATCAGGAAAAATGGCCAACAACAATGCTGGCTGACTATATCTGGGCACTCTCTAGAGATGATCTCATACAACTGTACAATAGACAGGCGAAGAATTTCTAAGAAGTAGTCTATGACTTGATTTTTTTTTTACATGTATTAATCGTTGCATTATTACTATTGACATGAATTTCGTGATGTAACCAATATTTTTTTCACATTACCAAAGAACTAAAGCTAATTTTGAAATTTGACTGTTATAAACGCGCTCAGCACTTCAAAATTTTATAAGAAATGACTAATGTTATATTTAGTATCATAACTTTTGTAAAAATCTGTTGGTGTCATGTGACGTATTTTTTTCCAGAACGTTGTCTTCCCAATGGATTCTCTGAACTCTCTGTCGTGGGAGATATGTCTTGAATTTTCCAACGATGTATTCATGTTATCTTTAATGTCGTCAGTCCATCGTCTATTTAACTGACTAGAACGAATGTGTTCTCTTTGTGGTGTTCGATTAGCGGTTGTTCCTTCCCGAAAGTAATGGCAACCTACGGAAATATTGTGCCTATAAATAATTTCAAATGGAGAGGATTGTGGTCTTGTAGTGTAGCATTAGTATAATATTCATAGAAAGTTGTCGGTGAGCAGTATTAAGTCATTCATCCAACATCATGGATATCAACGTAAACAGAAAATCTGTTGACCAGTCTTATATCCTCTTCCTGCAATCTTCTCTAGCTTGAAAGTTGATGGTGTCATATAACGCAGATATGTAATTAATAACGGGAACAGAGAAATTGTCACTAAATGTGATCACGTGAAGTGTCCCATAATAAAGTCACTACTCGGGACATCAATATACGCGCTTATCCAACCTACACGTCCAACTTCAGCATCGCGGTAAGTAAAAAAGAGTGAAAGGGTGTAGAAAAGTAATTTCTTTGTACTTTGGTTACCCCATATGAACTCCGTCCCTGTCAACGAAAATGTACGCCGCATGTCAAGACTAGCACTTATAACATGCAACCCCATAATTCTCAAGAATCTCCGTAAAATATCTACTTAGTAGACAATATGGTGTTTTGTCATTGTGACTTACTATTGATGAGACAATCAGTTCTCAAACATCAGTGTGGTCGCAGGGATCTCCGTAAAATATCTATTTAGTAGTCAATATGGTGTTTTGTCATTGTGACTTACTATTGATGAGACAATCAGTTCTCAAACATCAGTGGGGTCGCAGGGATCTCCGTAAAATATCTATTTAGTAGACAACATGGTGTTTTGTCATTGTGACTTACTATTGATGAGACAATCAGTTCTCATACATCAGTGGGGTCGCAGGGATCTCCGTAAAATATCTATTTAGTAGACAATATGGTGTTTTGCCATTGTGACTTACTATTGATGATACAATCAGTTCTCAAACATCAGTGGGGTCGCAGGGATCTCCGTAAAATATCTATTTAGTAGACATTATGGTGTTTTGTCATTGTGACTTACTATTTATGAGACAATCAGTTCTCAAACATCAGTGGGGTCGCAGGGATCTCTGTAAAATATCTATTTAGTAGACAATATGGTGTTTTGTCATTGTGACTTACTATTGATAAGACAATCAGTTCTCAAAGATCAGTGGTACCGTCTAACGCCATGTGTATTATTGCAGGCAATTTTTTTACTTTCTTATTGTGCCCGGACAATAAATGGGTCCCAAAATTGTTCATAGCATAAGCCCCTAAGTGTTGAGATTCTAATTTGAGCAGTGAGTTATTCAGGCTGAAATTAAATATTTCTTTCTCTAAGATGACGTGCATATGCAAAATCCATGTATATAGTCAAACATTTTCTTAAGCGGAATTAGTCGTTAAAATCAGTGGTTTTCAATCGTTTTCACCATACGCCCCTTTAGGGACATATTGTTTGTTTCCCCTATGTTGTCTCAGAAAATGTTGATGACTTTCTTTGAATTCACCAACGTTTTTGTCAGCTCTGTTTCTATAAATGGTTCTGTTTACCGTTCAAATAGGTATGTTCATGTGCCCATCCTCACCCGCGCCCTAGACGAGTCTATAGCTCACAAATTTCCTTTTTTTTCTTGTCTTACCTTCAATTCTCTATGACAGCAAGAGGGAGGCATTTGCTTCAGGTTGAGAACTACTGTCAACTATGGCAAGGGTTCGAGAATGTTTTGTAAAAATGTGTGAAATGTGCATCAGGATATAGTTCATACAATATATGACATGTGTATCAGGATATAATTCATACAATATATGACATGTGTATCAGGATATAATTCATACAATATATGACATGTGTATCAGGATATAGTTCATACAATATATGGCATGTGTATCAGGATATAATTCATACAATATATGACATGTGTATCAGGATATAGTTCATACAATATATGACATGTGTATTAGGATATAATTCATACAATATATGACATGTGTATCAGGATATAGTTCATACAATATATGACATGTGTATCAGGATATAATTCATACAATATATGACATGTGTATCAGGATATAGTTCATACAATATATGACATGTGTATCAGGATATAATTCATACAATATATGACATGTACATCAGGATATAGTTCATACAATATATGGCATGTGTATCAGGATATAGTTCATACAATATATGACATGTGTATTAGGATATAATTCATAAATATATGACATGTGTATCAGGATATAGTTCATACAATATATGACATGTGTATCAGGATATAATTCATACAATATATGACATGTGTATCAGGATATAGTTCATACAATATATGACATGTGTATCAGGATATAATTCATACAATATATGGCATGTGTATCAGGATATAGTTCATACAATATATGACATGTGTATTAGGATATAATTCATAAATATATGACATGTGTATCAGGATATAGTTCATACAATATATGACATGTGTATCAGGATATAATTCATACAATATATGACATGTGTATTAGGATATAATTCATACAATATATGACATGTGTATCAGGATATAATTCATACAATATATGACATGTACATCAGGATATAGTTCATACAATATATGACATGTGTATCAGGATATAATTCATACAATATATGACATGTACATCCGGATATATTTCATACAATATATGACATGTGTATCAGGATATAATTCATACAATATATGACATGTACATCCGGATATATTTCATACAATATATGACATGTGTATCAGGATATAATTCATACAATATATGACATGTGTATCAGGATATAGTTCATACAATATATGACATGTGTATCAGGATATAGTTCATACAATATATGACATGTGTATCAGGATATAGTTCATACAATATATGACATGTGTATTAGAATATAGTTCATACAATATATGACATGTGTATCAGGATATAGTTCATACAATATATGACATGTGTATTAGGATATAGTTCATACAATATATGACATGTGTATCAGGATATAATTCATACAATATATGACATGTGTATCAGGATATAGTTCATACAATATATTGAACTTCTGTTTTGAAACACGAGATTAACTGAAGCTGACAATGAACACATTTCTATTTTATCTTTCAACGTTTACTCATTCAAGTAAAAGTAGATGAAGCAAATGAAATTTCCCTGTGTGTATTATAATCTTGACACTTTATTTTTTCTCTCGTTCTCCATCCTAAGCCAGGCATGATATGGATATATGGTATGGATATGGATTTCAACAATGAACTGTGCTGTGACCACCAGACCCGAGTAAGGGTCTTGGAGCTTGTCCGTCACAATAGTTTCCGGTGGCCATAAATTTCGTCTTGTGGAGTGGCACAGTGCGAAGTTCTATCAAATATGTTCTGTTTTCTCGAGATTATGTTCTATGTTTTCTCGGGATTATAATTTCCGTCGACGCAGTTAGTGATCAAGTGTTTAGGCATAGAATGTAGACGACTGTTATGGGCTAAAAAATATTACAGACATAAAAGAACTGAAATCGAATGTAATATTCTAATTGATTCAAACAAACCTGTTACACATCCTAGTCACGCTATTTGGTTCAAAACACACATGAACGCGCTCTGGTTAATCTGTGGAAAAGACAATCAATATTTCACCATAATACAGGCTATTGATTGCTATTTGCTAACCTCTGTTAAAATCACACCGTTCACACACATAATCAGCATGGCTTCGTTCAATGACCACTCGACTACGCGAGGTGATGTAATCGCTGGAAGGCAATCGTTATCGATAACAATTTCAGGCACAAATTATCGATTGATTTCAAGATTAAGAAAGTTCATAAATTATTTCATTCAAAATCATTTATACCAAAACATTTGTATAAACGACTCTTGAAATTGTTAATTACTAAAAACATGTGAAGTTCATTGAAAAATATACTGCTGTTAGCTTTCAGAAATCAATGAAATGTAAATGAATGAATTGGTAATGAGGAACATTGAAAGATACATGTACAGACATCTGACCTACACAAGCCATAATAACAGCACAAGAATCTTACAAGAAGAGTTCCAAATATCATTGTTTACATACATCTTTATAAAGAGCTGAACATAATACAGAACCACACTCTGGAGTACTAGTTATGTAAACAACATAATAAAATTTTGGCCACTACCTGTTCAAATGTAAAATGCTTGATGATATCAGGAAGAGTCTTCTTTGCCAGCGCCAGGTAGATGGAAAATATTATATGACATAAAGCAACAACGGATAAACACATGTAGATATCAATACATGGTATTAGGGGAAGAAAAGTCGAAATTCCATGACCACTGGTTCAGTGATGGCCATGATGAAGTTATTCCTTGAGTTGTGACCAGGTGCCTCTTGATAGCCCATAGCTTTGCTACCAAAAGCACAGATTCTCAGTTTAGCAACTGAGATAAGACCAGAACTTGTAGCACATAATGTTTGTTGTTTCAAATGCATATTTGTGTTACACTGGGGTGGTTGTTTAGGGATGAATGTTTAGTCCCCGAAAATGGATGGCCATTCCAGTGTGCCAGTAATCCGGAGGCATCACGATCTTCTAGGAGCGTATAATATATTTCTATGCCAACAAGCTCATCATTGTTCCATCCGCTCTGTTAACCCATCGAAGGGTAGTGAGGTTTTGAATCAATTTGTTTTTAAAAGTCGATGGCTTGGTCTTCCAATTTCTATAACTATTAACACTTAAAAGATTAACTACTAACACTTAACATACTAACTACTACACTTAACATACTAACTACTAACGCTTAACAGACTAACTACTAACACTTAACATACTAACTACTAACGCTTAACAGACTAACTACTAACACTTAACAAACTAACTACTAATAATTAACAGACTAACTACTAACACTTAACAGATTAACTACTAACACTTAACATACTAACTACTAACACTTAACAGATTAACTACTAACACTTAACAGATTAACTACTAATAATTAACAGACTAACTACTAACACTTAACAAACTAACTACTAATACTTAACAGATTAATTACTAACACTTAACAAACTAACTACTAATACTTAACAGATTAACTACTAACACTTAACATACTAACTACTAACACTTAACAGAACTAACTACTAACACTTAACATACTAAATACTAACACTTAACATACTAACTACTAACACTTAACAGACTAACTACAAACACTTAACAGACTATCACAAAGAAATGTTATTACTCGTATCTTACCGATAACACAACTCAATGTTATTTTACACACATTTTCACCTTAGACACATTCATCACACGTCAAGCCCAATAACCCTTCAGTGTAGTAAGGATGGCATTGCAGAAATATCATCACAAAATTACCTAGTCGTCTTTCTGCTCTCAGTTCCTTGTTTGAGTGAGAAGAATTTTCATTTATTCCTGTCCAGTTCTTAATTTTATCAATCCCTACATTCATGTTTCCTCTTCTTCTGTACAAATTACCTAGTTCTTGAAAAAATTATGCATAAATATCTGACAATATTACTAAATCTATAGTCCCCTACAATGTCATAAAGGATACATTCTCAGTGTTAGAGGACAACAAATTTGGAGGCTGGTGCAACACAGGGTAATGAGGGCAAAACCTAGAAATCTGTGGGGAGTGTTGCAGTGAAATACAGAACACACTAACGACATCAATACGACGTTTTGACTAGAAAGCCTTCACTACGACAACAACGAACAACAAGAAATGATTTTTTACACAGAATCATGCTGTGCGAGAGTAACAGACGATAATAACAAGGAAGAGAAGATGAGAGAAGAAAGGAGAAAAAAGACAGATGCCACAAGAACAGAAGAGAGAGAAAAAGGACAAACACAGAAGAATTATACTAAAAGAAGAACAATGTAAGTAATATTTTACACTGTCTGTATGTGTTACAAGATCGGAAGGGGGTGTGTCATCTGATAAATATACAAACTCAGACTAAAAATAAACAATTTCATCGCAGATTATAAATTCAAGAAGGAAGCACTCATAAAACAGATAGAGGTACTTCATGGGAAATTTACCACGTAATTACATTCTACAGCTGAGTACCTCTCAACAAAGATTTTACGTTGAATAAACTTTCGTTACTGCATGTTTTCCTGTGAAGGAGTGCAAGGAAGCTTTCTATATATCTATGCGATGTGGCCCTTGTTTGCCTTTGAGGCGTCAGGGGTGGAAAAGTTCTCTGGAGATGGTCTTCTTGTGCGCTGTTTGTAAGCTTGTTCCTGTGGCTTCTTTGATTTCTGTGATCCATCTTTTATATGGTTTGCCTCTGGTTTTATAGTCATGATGTCTTTGTGTCATGGCAATATGTGGCATGCTATCTGTTGGTAGTCTGGAAGCGTGTGAAAACAACTTGATCTGTCTTTTGATGTGTTCCAACATTGGTATTGTTTTGGTTATCTGTCTGATGTTATCGTTTCTAATTCTAGTTCTTAATGACACTCCAAGTTTTCTTCGTAGACATGTCATTTCTGTTGTTACTATTTTTTTTGTCTTGTGCTGTCATTGTCCAGGTTTGGTACTGGTAGCACAGTAAAGGAATAATAGTAGTCATGTATAATGCAACGTTACTATCTATGTTTACATTTTTGTTCTTGAAAATACGTGATTTCTATAGCTCTCTATCTGCTGTGGAAATAAAGATTGTTTTGCCATAGAAGACGCAGCGGCATGTACAGGAAGGATTTTGATTGTACCTCCGAAAGAAAAAAATGTGTGCCAACCGGGGATTGAACACAGGATCTGAGAACGGCGTTTATCCACACGGCTATATGCTTAATAATGTGCTTGAATAAATACACGAAATTTACGTTTCACCTGAAAGGTCCTTATCAAGAAAGGAACAAACATAGTAGGGAACACACAAAAATAGGTAGAGAACTAAATTTCATTATGTAATGGATACTGGCATAAATACGAGTTTAAAAGGCTATAAAGAATGAGGTTTTACATATGACAATGCATACTGAATTTACATCTCCAAAAAATACGAATTGTCTACGTTACGTAACCAAAAGGGGAGCATTGAATAGCAACACTATTTACCAACGTTGCTGATGTAAGAGGTGACAAAGGAGGTTGTTGTGGTGGTGCTGGATCTCCAATCCCGTATAGGGTCAAAGTTATCCAGACGGAATGCTGAAGTGGGATGTGTCGGACAGAAAGGCGCAGTTACCATAGCATAGCTTTAAAACCATGATATGAAACATGCATGAGTTTGAGAATAAACGTAGAAGAATATGATGAATTGCCCAAACTAATACTGTTCAATTTACAATTTAGAACGACCCCAAGAATCCAGAACATATTGTGCAGACATGACTGCTTCGTGACTAGCTCAAGTGTAAAACGTGACACACAACAGACAATTGAAGGGAATCAGGTATGCAGAGCCGGATTTTGACTTAATATGGCCCTAAGCTATTTGAGATATGGGGCCCTTTATATGTCCAGATATTATATGTCAGTGCCCAATATGATTTTTAGTTCGCCTCCAATAAAGTAGGGACCCTAAGCTATAACTTGTTTAGCTTATACGTAAATTCTGCACTGCACATATGAAGAGAATAACAACAATACGAGGACGAAAGAAAACTAGAAACTCACATCAACTCACTATCAAGAATATGCAATTGATTCAACATGCGGATTAAAACACAGAAGCCCGAAACTATGCAAATAATGAGATCAACAGTTCACTTGAACATTCAAATAGAGAACACAAAAATAAAACAAGTTAAAGAGTTCAAGTACCTAGAAAGTATCTTCACAGAGGACGGACGACTCCATAGAGAGATAGAAACAAAATGTCAAAAGGCAAATGATGTGATGTACCAACTGCCACCATTACTCTTGTACCCAAAAAAAAACACCATGAAAGTAAAGAAATAAATTATTAAGAGCAACGTTATACCAACACTATGATACCAATGCCAGACTTGGTAACTGACACTACACATAAGTGAAAGATCGAGACTTGCGAAATGAAATGTCTAAGACAATCTATTGGAGTCCCCAAACTAGTCAAAATGTGCAGTGAGAACATCAGAAAGATAAAAGGTATCACATCATGCATTGAATATATAGAGATACTACAGATAAAATGGTTTTGACATCTTATTAAGATGAACGATCAATTTACCATAAGAGCTTATAACAAGAAAGAGTCAGGATACAGAGCTAAGGGCAGACCTAGGACAAGATGGATAGACAACATCAAGACCATCCTGAAAAAACATGACTATACCTCAACCAGAGCAACATTTCTGGCTCTGCAACGTAGACTACATCCTCTTCACAAACCCCTTCCTCAACGCCAAGTGTGGAAGCTACATTAATACCACCAGGGGATAGACAATAGATACAATTTGAAGAGAATCTGTGTGGAAACCGCGAGAGTCATCTGACTGATTTTATGAAGGAAACTCGACTAAAAGTACAGACTGTGGAACATGTGATACTTACAACAGAAGTCTGATGTTCTGTAGATACCTATTCAGTATGTGGGGGGGGGGGAAGAGTGGTTACATCAACAAATATCATTCGCTTTTCCATTTCTATTCGCTAAGCCATTTGTTGCCTTTCAGCGTCAGAGGTAGAAGAGTGTTCTGGAGACGGCCCTCCTGTGTGCTGTGTTTGTTTGTTTGTTAAATGGGGGATTAAAGCCTCTTAGCTGAGGCACAACATTTGTGTGAAGTTTGCCGCCTCTTTTATTTCGGTAGTCCATCGTTTTCGTGGTCGGCCTATAGGTCTGCCTTCACTGTAGCATAACTTGCTGTGGTATGCTGCCTGATGGTAGTCTGCTGATGTGTGCGAACCATTTTATCTGTTGTTTCTTAATATATTCCAATATTGGAATGGTACAGTTTTTGTCTAATATCCGCATTCTTCACTCTATCTCTTAGGGATATTCTTAGGATTCTGCGCAAGCATGACATTTCAGCTGTGATAAGTTTACGTTTATCCTGTGCTGTCGTTGTCCATGTTTGGCTTTGGTAACATTGATATAATAATTGGTATAAAAATTGTTTTGAAAAGTGTTATTTTGGTGTTTAAATCTACATTTTTGTTTCTGAATATTGTTGCCATTTGTCATAGGGTTTTGTATGCTTTACTACCTCAATTGTGTATTTCTATGCTGCTCCTGCCGTCTGTTGTTATATTACTTCCTAGGTATGTGAATTATGTCACTTGTTTAAGTCTGTTGTTTCCAATATATATGTTGGTGTTTCTTTCTGATCTTCCTATCTTTATTACTTCCGTCTTCTCTATATTTATCTTCATGTTAAAGGTTTGGCATGTTTGGTGTAATCTGTTTATTTGTCTTTGTAGATGCTCTTCTAATGATTCTACTAGTACTTGGTCGTCTGAAAAAATGCAAATAGCAATTCGTTTAAGCTATCCTTTAAATTGTTTTCTTTCGTTGTCTTTGCTACTTTCCAAATGTGATATATGAATGTTGTGAACAATAGGGGGGATAGTACACATCTTTGTCTCATTCCCGAGTGAATTTGTAAATTACCCGATGTATATACCTGTGCTCGTTCTTACTGAGCAGTGACTGTTGGCGTATATGCTCTGACATAGGCCACTAAAGCCAGATATAAGTCTTGGTTATGTTCTGTTGCTCTTTCTGCAAGTTGTTTGAGGGCGAAGATTGCGTCTAAACAGATTTTATTTTTCCGAAAACCCATTTGTGTGTTGTTGAGTTGTGGTTCTATATATGCGCGCAAACTTCTCTCTAGTATCTTGCTAAAGATGTTTCTTATGTTGCTTAAGTGTGATATGCCTCTATACTATTCGCCTTCTTGTGCATATCGCTCTGGTTCATAAAAAACTTGATAACCGATTGTGTGAAAAACGGTTAAAGATAAATGGTGTTGGAAGGGGGGGGGGTTGTTACCTACCCTTTTGGTAAATTGCATAACTAAAAACTGCTGGCTTAGCGAGTCCGAGTTTTAAATAAACAATTGATGGCATTTGAAATGTGTATAAATTATGTTATATGATCGATGGTTTAAAGCGAGTCCCTGACAATTGTACAGCCATGCGTACTCAACGGGTGCATGTTTTACGAATGAAGTTACTTTGATTTTCTCATAATTTTCATTGGTTACTTAATGAACTTTGTGTGGACAGCATGTGTAAATCACGAGAATAGTCAAAAGTCAATTTTGAATGATGCATTCTTGTGAGTCCTCATGACTTTATATGACGGTACATAGGAGGTATATTTATCTTAACCAAAAATCCACAGGACTGTTTACTCGACGAGGGACTAGGGTGAAATTAATTATAATGAGTAAAACAGAAAAAAAGAAAACACTGTACACAGCAGCCTTGCGGCAATCTTGTAGCTACTTTTCCCCACTTGAGATACCAAGTCTCGTCAAATTTCAATGACTGCTTGGAGAGTGTTGTTGTGTAGATCCAATGATAGTGTGTTAAACTTCGGGTTTCTACGTAACAAACGAACGCGCTAGGCGTCACAAAATAAGTCGGTTGTGTCAACGAACATATCGGGGATTTACCTTATAGTGAATGCAATGTCCTTTCCCAGAAATCACGTGTGCTGAACTGGGAACGTCTAAATATCTGAGCGAGGTATAACTATTGATTCCCAGTAAAGGTAAGTTTTCAAGAATCTATGCCAAGATGTCTAGTCCTTGAACATTTTTCATTAATATAATTGGAGAATGAATGTATGTTAATTATGTGTGACTATTGGCAGTAAAGGCATATGGGTAGAATCAAAACAAGCCTTCATACGTGATAATTATGTTTATTTCTGTGAATTTTCGTTGGCCAATATGTATATCTTTTTTTGCAGAATGTATGTATATGTATATATATATATATATATATATATATATATATATATATATATATATATATATATATATATATATATATATATATGCTACAAACAAGCACATATCGTTTTGTAACGAAGCTGCACGCCACCTCACAAAGATAACACATATTTACCGTAACTTCGTAGCTACAAGTGATATTTCCAAGGATCACTAAACATTTTACTTGTAAAAACGTGGCCAGACGGGATTGAATCGCGACCTTTTTAACACAAGACAAATGTTTTTGCCACTATTGAATGGGGATACAGTTGGGAGCTATTAATGAGTGTGTGTTGTCTTTCATACAACTATCATACTAATATTATACTAATATCATACTAATATTATACTAATATCATACTAATATTATACTAATATCATACTAATATTATACTAATACCATACTAATATTATACTAATATTATACTAATACCATACTAATATAATACTAATACCATACTAATATCATACTAATATAATACTAATATAATACTAATATAATACTAATATAATACTAATATAATACTAATATAATACTAATACCATAATAATGTTGTACTAATATCATACTAATATAATACTAATATCATACTAATATAATACTAATACCATACTAATATCATACTAATATCATACTAATATCATACTAATACCATAATAATGTTGTACTAATATCATACTAATATCATACTAATATAATACTAATACCATAATAATGTTGTACTAATAACATACTAATATTATACTAATATCATACTAATATCATACTAATACCATACTAATATCATACTAATATCATACTAATATCATACTAATATCATACTAATATCATACTAATACCATACTAATATCATACAAATACCATACTAATATCATACTAATATAATACTAATATCATACTAATATCATACTAATATCATACTAATATTATACTAATATCATACTAATATCATACTAATATCATACTAATATTATACTAATATAATACTAATATAATACTAATATAATACTAATATAATACTAATATAATACTAATATCATACTAATATAATACTAATATCATACTAATACCATACTAATATCATACTAATATCATACTAATATCATACTAATATCATACTAATATCATACTAATATAATACTAATATAATACTAATATCATACTAATATCATACTAATATTATACTAATATCATACTAATATCATACTAATATAATACTAATATCATACTAATATTATACTAATATCATACTAATATCATACTAATATCATACTAATATCATACTAATATAATACTAATATAATACTAATATCATACTAATATTATACTAATATCATACTAATATAATACTAATATCATACTAATATCATACTAATATTATACTAATATCATACTAATATCATACTAATATAATACTAATATCATACTAATATTATACTAATATCATACTAATATCATACTAATATCATACTAATATCATACTAATATAATACTAATATAATACTAATATCATACTAATATTATACTAATATCATACTAATATCATACTAATATAATACTAATATCATACTAATATAATACTAATATCATACTAATATTATACTAATATCATACTAATACCATACTAATATTATACTAATATCATACTAATATCATACTAATATCATACTAATATAATACTAATATCATACTAATATAATACTAATATCATACAAATTTCGTACACATAAATACACAGGTTAAATGATTGAGAGACTATTTAAACTGTGTCACCCTCTACCTGTCTCTTGCTGCCTCTTCCCACACCTATTCCACTGAACACGGTCTTCAACAATGTGCGATATGTCCTTAAATATGTCGACTATATTTTATTTCTTTGATTTGTCGATCTTTAAATAGTTATTTTTTTTCCATAAGCAGTGTTGTCAGAACGTCTTTGTTTACTTTCTTCACCTTCCATCAAGTTGTTTCTATATATATTTTTCTATATATCCCACATCCAAAAGATATCAATTCTATCTTCTTGGTGATTAATCATTGTCCATGTTTCTGAGCCATTAATATAGAGTAGATGTAGCATTTTATAATTTTAAAAAAAAATATGTGGTAAATAAATGTAACCATAAACTGGTTTAAAACCAGTATAACGATTAGCAAATACACAGAAACAATGAATTCACCACAAGGTCCTTATCTATATTTCACCATTATCTTTATATGTTTATTATCTTTTTTAAATTTTTATATCGGCCAGTATCCATTATATAATTCATTGCAGTTCTCTTGTCATGTTTTGGTGTTCCATTCTCGTATGTTTGTCCCTATATGGATAATACATTTCAGACGAAACGTGTATTTCAATTTCGTGTATTTATTTAACATAAAATTCCTATGTATGTCTCTTTATATTTATTCAAAAATAAGAACAAAACATATCTAAAAGATTAAGGATAGAATAAAGGATTAAGGATAAGCATGGAAAGAACACCTTACAAAAATTTTGAAAAGAGTCATCAAGCAACACAGAACCTGAACAATCAGCTACTACATCTTGAGAAATTTACTGAAGCGGAAATGAGATATTAAATGGACACTGTCGGTGCACGAAATCAAAGACAATATGCAAATTCCTAATTCTAAACATAAATCAAAAACAGGAACAAGGTTACAAACAGCACACAAGAAGGCCATCTCCAGAGATAGCTCCTATCCCTGACTCCGCAAGGCAAACACGGGCCACAGCGTATAGATAGATAAATACATAAAACTATACATTCTCACGGACTTGCATGTAATGTAAATAGATTTCTAAACCACGATAAACCAACCAGTGGAAGAAACATAACTCTTCATGAGCTAATACGTTAGTAACATGTGGTAACGGTTGTATGTGATTATGAGTCAAGTGCCGATACTGGCTACGTTTAGAATCTACACCAGTCCAGGAAAAAGAACACTCCAGACCAGTGTTTCCCAAAGTGGGGCGCCTCCACAAAGGAGGGAAATGTGATTGTTGGGAGGGGGGATTCGAACAAAAAATTGTGGGAATTATTCAATTTTTTAATATAAAAAAATATGTTATTGTTACATGGGGGGGGGGGGGGGGCACCTAAGAAAGGCTTAGGTGAGGCATGGTAAAAAAAATGTTGAGAAACACTGCTCCAGATATTAGAAACACAAGTCCCAACATCTCACATTTCGGGTTCTTTATATACGATTGTGAGAAGCTAGAAACTCCTACAAAGAGGATGTAAAAACTCCTACAAAGAGGATGTAAAAACTCCTACAAAGAGGATGTAAAAACTCCTACACAGAGGATGTGAAAACTCCTACATAGAGAATGTGAAAAATCACAGACAGTGGATGTGAAAACTCACAGAGGATGTTAAAATTACTACACAGAGAATATGAAATGACTATAGGAAGAATGTGAAAATTCAAATACAGATAATGTGAAAACCCTTACACAGATGATGTGAAAACTTACAGCCAGAAGATGTGAAAATCCATACACGGGGAATATGAAAACCCATACACAGAGGATGTGAAAACTCACACACAGAGAATATGAAAACGTAATTGCACAGAGGGTGTGAAAATGTAATTGTACAGATGAAGTGTTTTTAATTGAATAAGCCACTGCAGTGTTTGCATCTAGTCTTGGGATTGATTTTGAGTCTCCATTCTGTCAGTTTGTTCCTATCTTGATACATCGATAATATGTACTCACTGCAGCAAAACTGATATCCAACAGGTAAAGCTTAAAACAAGGTAATAAAGTTGTGCTATCGCTGAGATACAATCAGAACATCAACAGGGACATTCTGCAATAATTATGAAGCAGAAATTCATGCAATTAGGGAGGCAACTGAAAAACTACTGAACAGCCCTGGCCCACAGCCCGTTGTATTCCTGATAGATGCAAGGTCAGTGTTTCAAGCTCTCCAGTCTTGAAAACAAATAGACTTACAAAACCTACTTAATCAACTGTCTTACCAGTATAAAGTAACCATGCAGTGGATAACCTCTCACTGTGGAATATCAGAAAATGAAAAAGCAGACCAACTGGCTAAGGCAGATGCTGCCGAAGATCAACCAGATGTACCAATCACCTACCATCAGAAAAAAAAAACAGGAGATCACGTCAGTAAGGAACGCACGTCAGTGAAGCCACAAACACCAACGCAAGATGACTATCACATTATGAACAGTTCAGAACAATTTGTAATTCTACGCCTCCCAATCTAAATAAATGAATGATCAGTATTAAGAACAAATGGTTTAAGGGTACCAAACTCCAATCTATAACGATTTTCAAAGGGGTACGTAGCTCTATCGTATCTGCTGCAAGAATTTAAGTCAGCAACCTGAATATTTTCGGCACACAAGTCAGTACCATTGAAACCTATAGCGGCTATCGCACATAGCAATCAAATACAGAGCTGTTAATATTTCATTTTTGTTGTCTACAACACAAATAAGTGAGTTACTTTTTACTATGTGCACACATTTGATCTACGTGCTACTCAGAATTCTTTGATTTCCAGATAAAATATGGTTTAACTAAAATAGTTCGTGTCAATATTGATGTTACGGTGTAACTCAAATAGTTCGTGTCAATATTGATGTTACGGACAGGAGATTGAAATGATATTTCCCTGAATAATGTTTCTCACTGAATGTTGTTTGAATTCCTTAAAATTATTAAGTATTTTATACATTTTATTCAGCTAGAATTCACTGATTATTCTTGATATTGATGTGCAATGCGCCATTAATAATCATTTATGGCGAATTCGTCATGGCTATGACCAATTATGAATTAAAGCAGGGGTGGGGTGCAAAGGGAACGCATTGCTCTAGGCGGACCCAGGGTTAGCAGATAACCAAGATCCCAAATGTACCTCCACGCGGTGCACCCTGGAAACAGAAATACAGCAGCTCGTGCTGATTCTGGCCAAATCATTTGGGGATCGTGTCCGAGAATGTGGTGGTAGCAGATGGAAAGAGATTTGACTGCACAAGAGACAGACAATATCTCCGACACCACCAGCATCACCACATATAGCGACACTGTCGACATACAGTGAAGCTAGTCAGTCCAGTCCAAACATTGGAGGGGCGGCCAATGTAAAATGCACGTAAAGGTAAATGCATGGCGAGAGACAAATATGTTTCATACAGAGTACAATGAAACAATGAAAGGGCAGAACAGCGCTAGAGGGCAGCGCGAACTGCAAATAGAAAGTGAAAAGTCCCTAGGAAAGGGACAAGCTCCATCAGCTCGAGACGGGCTTCTAGTTACCAGAGTTCCTAACAGGCAGAGACCCAGACCCATCCATCGGCGTTTGGTAAAGGAAAAGACCTAACCCAACTCTAATGTCGAGCCTTCCTAAACCGGAAATATGCTTGCAAAGAGAAAGGGTTCTGTACCCGATGGGTGTAGGCAAGAAAGGGACAACGATGGCAGTCCTGGCCCAACTCTACTGTCAAGGTTTCCTATACCGGAAGTACACTTGCAGAGAGAAAGGGTTCCGTACTCGATTCGCTCAGGCACAAAAGGGACAACGATTTAGCCCTGGCCCAACTCTACTGTCAGGTTTTCCTAAACTGGAAATACACTTGAAGAGAGAAAGGGTTCAGTACCTGATGGGCTCAGGCGCTATTGGGACAAGGACGCTCAGCTCGAGAACGCCTTGCTCCCAAACGCGTGGTGTGAGACTCGAGCTTGGACAAGGGGTACACGATGTCGGTGAATGACACCTCGGCTAAGAGGGCGAAAGAGCCAGGGTCCAACTCCTCTGTTGAGTTCTTCCCCTTAAGGAACCAGGCTCACGGATGAGAAACGGTTCGGTACCCAATGGGCACAGGCACAGCACGTCCAATTACACGAGGCAAGTTCATAGACAGTGGAACACCTCGTTCGAGTTAGACGAGAGTAAAACATCGTCTGGGCGAAGAGTCTCCACTACGCGTGCCTGGAGACAGATATAGAGGCTGTCACAGGCTAAGGGTAGCCCACCCGAATTGTCAAGGCATGCCGAAATCGGATGTGCTAGGCCTACAAGGCGCATAACGGTGGCACAACGTAATCACGCTCCCGGCGGAAATCGCACGGATATCCGTGATGGTTACAATGGAGCGAACGAAAAACTAACAAACAAACAAAGCAGGGGTTTTAAACATTTTCAAACGGCGATCGTTAGTTATCTTTAGTGCTTGCAAGCACTTATTACCTCCCATGATACAATCACATTTCCTTATGAGAGCATCAAGTTGCTCGTCAGCACCAGGTTGGGTTGGGATCACCTGGATTAGAGTTTTTATATTTATCGCCGACTATCGCTGGTCGTCACTATTCACAATAAAGAATATATACCAGAATATATATATTACATTAATACATTCGGTTCGTGTTGACAGTTTTATCTGAACTGCAACCTCCATTATGTTTTTAATTATTTTCAAATGCCGATATTTTCTTTTCCATTGTGGATGTCATTGCCCCGTCACAATCGTATGTTGCCACTGGGAAAATATTGCGTATATATATATATATATATATATATATATATATATATATATATATATATATATATATATATATATATATATATATATATATATATATATATATATATATATAATTTCCTTTCTAAAGCTTTAAATAATTTATGTTCATGTATATATATATATATTTAGCAAGTCTTAATGCATATATCCTCATATAATTCCCCAGGAAAAAGAAAAAAAGAAGGCATGGATGTATGCCCTGTATAGAATACGATGTACGACTAGGGCATCGCATCTGGCTTTGAACAGAAACTAACAGCTCCCACAATTACGCTTAACGGCAGGTGTGCATGCTGTCAACCAACTTCCACTTGGGGATAGACAATAGAATACGAATTTCTATTGAAGTCAAACGCAACAATTGCCTCTTCCAAATTGAAGTAGAGTCTACTAAAAGCTATAGGAAGGTAGATTATCATACTATGTATCTTTGTTTATTTCTATCTATCTATTTATCTATTTCGGGTGCAAAAGGTCTGGTATTGATATCGTGCGGACCCAGGGTTAACAGATAACCAAGATCCTTAAAGTCACCTCCTCGTGGAAACACAAATACTGCGACTCTTGTTGTATTCTTGGCTAACACGTTTAGGCTGTGTCCGTGAATGTGGATGTTGTAGATGCAATGAGAATTGCCTGCAGGAGAGCCAGAAAATTCCTCCGAAACCTCTACACCATTACTTCCAACATATGCAAGACATCTGTGCATTCCAACTTAGCCGGCGTAAAACGCAGAAACATTAGAGGGGCGACCAATGCCAATGTCTCTAGCATACGATGATTTTACGAGTACACACCATAATCTGAAAAAAGTAACACGCTAGAGGGCAGTGTTGTGTACGTGAGACGATTCAGTGACAACGGAGCTAAAATGGTCCAGCATGAGGCTGACTGACCGAAGTGCTGTTCACGCTCGAGAACACATAAGCCTACATGTCCCATAACAATTGACTCCATTCAAAATAGGAGTCATGACTCAAGTATTGGATAAGTCAGCTTGAACATGCTCCCCTGGGTATGGAAGAAAGCTTTGAACACAGCTCCCATTGTACAAAGGATAAGCACAGGCACTGAACAAATATCGGGGAGCGCATTGCTCAAATTTCTGACTAAAGCAGTGTTGACACTCGGAATCTGGACAATGGGGGCAACATAGAGGGGGGCGCATCTCTAACGACACTGCAAACCTAGCCCAACACGATTGTTGGTCGTTGCCCAACACGTCTCATGCAGAGAGATTTGGGTTCAGTATACAAGGGCCCACTTCGAAGCACCTCGTGCGAGATTCGTATTTTACCTACATCTTTGGGTAATACACGCAATGGCGAAAGGCCAAAATACACAGACTGCTCCTGACGATAGATTGGAAGGCTATCTCAGGCGGACGAGGCAAGTCCGTGAGAAATGCACAGGTCAATCTCCAGAGCCCAGACGTGTGTGGCAAAGCAACGCCTCGTCTAGGAAAATGTATCAACTCTGAGACTAATACGACCTTCGTCGTTACCCAATACTGCTCATACGGAAAAAATTAAGTCTATTGCCTAGGGACACAAAGGGTTGTAATAGAATGGTCTTCCTACACGAGGAACAGCTCGTTGGCTCGAATCGTCGGAGCGTAGACAAACAATGGGTGACCCAAGCGAAGTATCAGCTCGCCTGGTATCGTCTCATGTAACTCCTCCCCTCCCCCCTGAGCAGAAAGCTCCTCCAGTAGGCATTGCACCAAGTCGAAAGGTGAAGCCTCCTGGGTATGAAAGAAAGCTCATAAACCACCCCACTGCACATAGGAAGTAAGAGATAATCGCTCGCAATTCCTGGGGTCCTTAAACAAACAACAAACATTTATTTATCTATCTACCTATATATATATATATCTGTTGTGTCTAGCGATCTGTCTATATGCCTGTCCATCCGTCTGTATGGCTGTCTACCTATATATATATATATATATATATATATGTGTGTATATACACACACCTTAATCAGCCGTCATCAAACACTATGCTTGAACATTTTCTGCTCGGTCCTGGTAGAAAACTGTCAAGGAATGCAACGGCGCTTCCACTACACCCACAATCAGTCTTGCCATAGAGATAAAGGTTGTGACGGAGGTACTGTCATGTTTCATGTCACAGGACTATCCCCAAGCATGCATACTTCATGGCTCAATGAACACGATCCGCAATGTTAAAGCAAGAGGTTTCGCCATCTATGGTTAGAGTTACGGACACAATCTACGACCACAATCTATGACCTGTCTTTCTGTGCTCATGTATGTCTCTTTGTATATCTACGTATGTATATTTAGGTTTTTCTATATCTACGTATATATATTTCTGTTTTTCTATATCTACGTATATATATTTCTGTTTTTCTATCTGTCCTCCTGCCTAGTGGCTATCTAACTATTATCTATGTCTTTATGTCTCACTGTCTGTTTATCCATTTGCCCGATTCTGTTTGCCGTGTTTGTTTACTTATCTGTATGTCTATATCAATCAAGTGTCATGACGTTTGGCGTAGGCGATCGTGATTCTCCACAACTCTCTGTCTCTTGTGGTGTTAACAAGTTCAGTTGGTGACTTCTTTTTTGTGTCCCACAGTGACAACCCATCCAGAAATTTCTCTCTTTGTCTTTCTCTATCTCTTCTCCCTTTGATCTTTCAAGTGGTTACTATATGTTCATGTTTTACATTTATCATTAGGTGTCCTAAAAGTCTTCGTTTTATAATTAGTGGTTTTACACCAACATCTCCAAGAAATTCCACGTTAGTTTTCTTGACTGTCATGAAATTTTCATCATTCTTCTTAAAAACCACATCTCAGTATCTTCCAGCTTATATTGGGTACTTTTGTTTACTGCCCATGCTTCACTTGTATAAAGAATAATTGGCTAAATATAGCATCGCAGTACTCAAACTCGTGTATGCATTGATACTACTCTATTGCACAGAATGTTTGTCATTTTTTAAATGTTGATTTGGCCTGTTCTTGATCTCATTGGAGCACCAGCCATCTGATGTTAACATGGTGCCAAGATACTTGACTTTATCCGCTTGATTTAATTTTGCATCTATTTATCTATACGTTGTGGCCCATGTTTGCCGTGAGACGTCAGGGGTGGAAGAGTTCTCTGGAGATGGCCTTCTTGTGTGCTGTTTGTAAGCTTGTTCCTGTGGCTTCTTTGATTTCTGTGATCCATCTTTTACATGGTCTGCCTCTGGCTTTATAGCCGTGATGTCTATGTGTCATGGTCATTTGTGGCATGCTATCTTTTGGTAGTATCGAAGCGTGTTAGAACCACTTGATCTGTTCTCTTTTGATGTGTTCCAACATTGGTATTGTTTTTGTTATCTGTCTGATGTTATCGATTCTAATTCTATCTCTTAACGACACTCCGAGTATTCTTCGTAGACATGTCATTTCTGCTGTTACTATTTTTCTTTTCTCTTGTGCTGTCATTGTCCAGGTTTGGCACTGGTAGAACAGCGATGGAATAATAATAGTCTTGTATAATGCAACTTTAGTGTCTATGTTTGCATTTTGTTTTTGAAAATACGTGTCATCTGGCCTAAGATCAGGTATGTATTGTTGTATCTATTTTGTCTCTCTTTACCAGTTTTCCCTTCACTCGATATCATGCTTCCTAAGTAAGTGAATGCATTTACCTGTTTAAGGTGTTTATCATCGATGGAGACATCGATATTTCTTTCTTTTTTTGCCATTATTTCGGTCTTTTCAATATTAATCTTCATGCTGAATTTTGACATGTTTATCAATTTTGCACCATTGATAGTAATACTGCATTTTGGTGGTGTATATTTCTTTGAAGCAACTATTACT
Organism: Meghimatium bilineatum; assembly: GCA_034231615.1. Lineage (NCBI taxonomy): Eukaryota > Metazoa > Mollusca > Gastropoda > Stylommatophora > Philomycidae > Meghimatium > Meghimatium bilineatum. The sequence goes on from CM067304.1 coordinate 63,480,499, forward strand.
TCTGTTTTCTTCCTGTTTAAACTTAGGCCTTTGTTTTCATTTTCGTGTACCACAATCTTGTACCACATGGCTTGACGTACTTGTTCGCTCCCTTCAACCAGAGCTGTATCGTCAGCATATCTTAAATTATTCATATTGTATCTTCCAACTGCTATTCCTGGCATGCTTTCTGTGTTTTGCATTATATCTTCTGTATACAAGGAGAAAATATCTGGTGACAGTACACATCCTTGTCTAACGCCTATGTCTATCTTTTGGAATTCTTCTACAATAATGTCAATCCTCATCTCATCTATTTGTTTCCAATAAATATGTCTTACTATTTTTAGATCTTATCAATCAACATTGGATTTTTCTAACATTTGTATCATTTCTAAATGCTTCACCTTGTCAAATGCTTTACTATAATCTATGATGCACAAATACATGTCATTTTGAACATATATTGCCCTCTCCATTACTGTTCGTATTATATATAAAACATTTATTGTGACTTTTTCTTTCACAAAGCCATATTGTTCTTTTACAATTTATGGTTTTATTTTTCCTCTTTTTCATCTCATTATTATGCAAAGTAGGATCTTGGTCATCTGGTTCATAATGCTGATTGTCCGGTTGTCTTCACATTCTGCCTATCTGCTTATTTTATCTATCAGTGTTTCTCTCTCGGTCTTTTTTTCACTCTGGTTTCTCTTTTATTCATTTATCAGTAGATCTATCTATTTTATTCATTTATCAGTAGATCTATCTATTTTATTCATTTATCTATAGATAATTATCTTTTATTAATTTACTTATATATATATCTGTCTGTGAATAAAACTCTACCACAAAAATTGCTAATCTATTAATGTATCCAGTTATTCACGTATAGTCAGTACAACATCCATATATCGATGCATCCATACATCCATACTCTGTCCGGTGCTTCTTCTAAGAACGCCTTTGTGTCGTTTATGACTATCAGTTTGTCTGTTAGCTCACATAAACGGAACTTGGAACCGGGTACCAAACCTTTACTAATTACTGGAAACACACGCAATAACACACAAAAATCGACGTTTCGACCAAAAGACTCTATTACGAGTATATTAACAACAAAAAACGACGAGTAAGGACAACACTATTAACGTTGACATGACAGAGCTAAATATAGATATAATTCAGAAGAGTTAAAAACTAAACGGCCAGATGTGAAACAACAAACAGAAAATAGACAAAACAACAAAATGCCAGTGAAACAGACCATCAGACGGATGTACACATGAAACAGAAACTGAATTGCAACTAGGTTCTTTATCAAATTCCTGCAGATTAGCAGGATATAGTCTAAAATATCCATTAATTTCTGTAAATTGAGACAAACAAACAGACAAACAAATACACCAATTTCATTACATAGACAACACTCATCGCTTTTCTTTTCACTTTTGCAGAAATGTTAACAACGTCCAAGCCAACGACTTCAAAGCGGTACTGTAGACTCGCTGTTATCGCCATACTAACTGCGTGCAGCCTTATATTTATATACTTTGCACCTAAAGAATCGCTGACACCTTTAGCAAACATGATGAATATAACTAATTTTAATATATTCAATCAAAAACATGAAAAAATTAACTTAATCAATAAATTACAAGAAATTGCAAAATCTTTTAAAATGAAAGACGTCGATTGTGCGGCAATTTTTAATCACTCAATGATGGAAACAAATGCAGCTCTAAGACAAGTAACAAATATTAGTGAACCAATTTCTGATCAATTATATATAAGCTTAACGGAAAATTGTACAGATTTCCTGAAAGTGAGGAATTATATTAATTCTCCTTTGACAGAAGAGGAAGAAGAATTTCCATTGGCATATTCAATGTTAGTTTATAAAGACGTTGAAATGGTAGAGAGACTGTTACGAGCTATCTACCGGCCGCATAATTTCTACTGTATTCATGTCGATTTGAAATCTTCCATTGAATTCTTTCAATCTATTACAAACATTACTAAATGTTTCAAGAATGTGTTCATTGCGTCAAAGAGGATTAGTGTGATATGGGGACAATTTTCATTGTTAGAGCCAGAGTTGATTTGTATGCAAGATCTATGGAAACATCCCAAATGGAAGTACTTTATTAATCTGACAGGACAGGAGTTCCCTTTGAAGACCAACTTTGAACTTGTGAGAATACTTAACGCTTACAATGGAGCAAACGATATCTCCACTACAGTGAAACAGTAAGTAATCAATATGTATGTAAAAAGTATTAATATTGATAAAAACGTAAATTGAAACACCATAATACCACCGAAAATTGATGTGTCGGGCCATTAGCGTAAATAAAACGGAGGTAAAACGCATTTCCATTCTCTGGACTGCATCCTGCTGGAAATCTACTAGGACGATTGTCTTGCTACAAGAGAGACACAGGAGAGTTTGAGAATGGGCGCTGAAGAAGAAGAAAAACCATAATGTCATTTAAACTGTATAGTAACTAATTAATATTTATATAATGTAAGTTGTAACAAATTAATATCCACATAAAATATACTGTAAAACAGTAATAGTCATGAGAACAATATTGTAACAAAATAATATTCAACTAAACCGTATTGTAAAAAAATAATTTTAGTGTGAGCTATATTTCAATAGACACAAATTCATGTAAACTATATTGCAACACATTAACATTCATGTAAATTATACTGTAGCGGCGGATCAGACTCCAGGTCAAACTACCAGTCCCTAACAGGACAACCCAGGCCATTTGACCACCATATACGCCCTGATATAACCAAAGGAAAACTACTCCAATGTTGAGAGGGGCGTGTCTTACTATAGTACGACAAACTTACCATCAAACAAACAAAAATATAGTGTAACAAATTAATATTCATATAGACCAGTGGTATTTAAATGTTTTGATCCCATTCCCACTTTTTTATAATAGGCCTATGAGAAATTGCTTCCCCCCCCCCCCCCCCCATTTTTAGTTTCCATTCACTTGAAATATTTTTATTCTTGGAACTTTACAAATTGTAAATGCAACAAATGGTTTTTGGATGTTTAAGTTTGAAAGTATTTAATAATACATATTAATGACATAGTATAACATAGTAATTAATAATACAATTATAATATAGTAATTACCATAATAATCACACAATGTCCTACTTTAACTAGCAGTTCAATGGAATCCCATGTTATTGTAAGTCAGTCACTTGAAGATTGCCCTCAATTAAGCACAAGGGATTGTTTGATCTTTGCCCTGGGATATGTGTATTAGTATTTGAAATTGTAGATCATTTTGCACGCACAAAATACCTCACTGCATCGTTTGCGCTTGCACAGGATATGAAATCCTGCCTCACAAAGCTATTATCACAAGTGGAAAAAGTGGATATATATCGCTTTGTGAAACTTTATTCAACGAAAGGCACATAAAATGCCAAAACTATATGACTGATTTCTCATAGAAGATATCTATAACTTTCTAAACAGTCTTCAGTTTCAGAAACGTATTTTGAAAATGTTCAGATTCGTTTTCCACAGACACTTTGGATGGATTTTGTATTAAATCTAACCCATCATCCCCTTGTGGTAATTGTGTATGTATGTAGACTTGTTGTTTCCCTAGTATGTGTGGAGATAATGACAACGGTTTCTGACTTGTGTTGTTGCTTCCCTAGTATGTGTGGAGATAATGACAACAGTTTCTGACTTGTGTTGTTCCTTCCCTAGTATGTGTGGAGATGACTGAACAGTCCAATTCTTGCGTAGGTCACATTTGTAACATTTGTCATATTTGGGGCAAGAATGATTATAGAATCCACTGTCACATTTTTCCTATTTGTCACATTTAGGACAAGTATGATCATTATCCGGCTCTGTAGCGAAATGGTAAAGAGCGCGTATGTGTTTGCGATGATACCGAGTTTGATCCCGCCACAGACAACTGTGCATCCGGGCCATTCAGATAGCAATGGCGAACTACTGAACGTATTTATATTGCCTAAAAATCACCACAGCCAAAAAATGCAGGGTTGATAGCTATGATATGCTACGAAAAAATGATCACAGAATCCTCTGTCACATTTTGGGACACGTATGATCACAGAATCCTCTGTCACATTTTCGGACACGTATGATCACAGAATCCTCTGTCACATTTTGGGACACGTATGATCACATAATACTCTGTCACATTTTGGGACACGTATGATCACAGAATCCTCTGTCACATTTTCGGACACGTATGATCACAGAATCCTCTGTCACATTTTGGGACACGTATGATCACAGAATCCTCTGTCACATTTTCGGACACGTATGATCACAGAATCCTCTGTCACATTTTGGGACACGTATGATCACATAATACTCTGTCACATTTTGGGACACGCATGATCACAGAATCCTCTGTCACATTTTGGGACACGTATGAACACAGAATCCTCTGTTACATTTTGGGACACGTATGATCACAGAATCCTGTCACATTTTGGGACACGTATGATCACAGAATCCTGCCACATTTTGGGACACGTATGATCACAGAATCCTGTCACATTTTGGGACACGTATGATCACAGAATACCCTACTACACTTGGGGCATATATTAATATAATCGTGACACATTTGGGACATGTATGGTCATAATTGGGCGTATGTGTGTTTGTTATTCTATCTTTTCGGGAAGCATGTTTTTCTTTGTGCCTGCAAGATTTGATTTTTCCCGGAGAAGCAATTATATTTACTGGTGATGATACACACTGAGTGACAGGCTCTCACAAATACTGGTGATGCGGCGCACTGAGTGACAGACTATCACAAATACTGGTGATGATACACACTGAGTGACAGGCTCTCACAAATACTGGTGATGATACACACTGAGTGACAGGCTCTCACAAATACTGGTGATGCGGCGCACTGAGTGACAGACTATCACAAATACTGGTGATACGGCGCACTGAGTGACAGACTATCACAAATACTGGTGATGCGGCGCACTGAGCGACAGACTATCACAAATACTGGTGATGCGGCGCACTGAGCGACAGACTATCACAAATACTGGTGATGCTGCGCACTAAGCGACAGACTCTCACAATGTGGCGTAGATGTTGAACCTCTTCAGTGACACTTTGAGAGAGCCCATGAAGCGTCTCTTCAGTTCACTTCCTTCTTTCCTTTAAGGACCTCAATAAATATATATATATATATATATATATATATAGAGAGAGAGAGAGAGAGTCTTACATATTATGCATGTGAAGTGACTGAGTAATACAACAGTTTCAGCACACCGTGAAAGAGGGAAGTGTGTAGACAACTAGACAGCGTACAATTGTCATTCATTTCTCAAATAATAAAAACGTCAAACCTAACTTCATCACATTCCTACAGGACATAACATTTTAAAGCCAAAGCTGGATTTATGATACCAAATCTGGACACATTTTCACAGTAACAAAATGTGTATTTTGACTAGCTTTTATATTAATATAATTGACATGTAGAGATCAACAACCAATTGTACTAATGCTTTACTATATAACGATATTAGAAAAGTTTTTAAAAAAATTGTAATTTTTCCAATCTATTGAGGCTTACTAGGAAATACGATGTCAGACAGGCGATGTTTCAATAACCATTGTCGTTACACAAAGATTGTGTATTCAAAACCAAATCTGCTGCTTTAACTTTCCAGGAAAATCTGGTATCCATTTAATAAGGTTGGCTCGACATAAAGCCGTCTGGGATTTTGAAAATATAGCCGGATCAACATTAAATATAATTAAAATAGCATATGCATTAATATCAATCTTGTAGGGTTAGATATGTTTATTATTGTCTTCGACCACCGGACATATCCATAGATGCACAGATAAGACCGTAGATAATGAAGACCTATGTGCATAAAGGAAACAGGCATTCATTCATTACGTTCTCGATTACTGTTTCACTTTTCGCGGATCAGCACAGTAGAAATCCGATTATACGAATCCCAATTAACCGAATCCCCAATTATCCGAATCAGATTTGGGTGAAATCATTTAAGAGTGAGAGCGTTAGCGTAAACTGTATTTCTGTACATATGTAACATTTATGAAATTTTGCAAATTTTTACAGTACCGTAGTGTGTGTAGTTTATTTTCAATACAAGTTTACATATTAATGTACTTTTATCAATAAAGTTCCGTTCATTTCAATTTACGATTGTATGTATGTACACTGTTTTGCTTCATTCCTGAGATTTATCCAATTATCCGAATTTTCGATTGTCTGCGTCGGCACGATGCCCAATTGATTCGGATAATCGGATTTCTACTGTATTTTATACTTGGAGTCGCATGTCAAACAAAGCCATAGCCGACCAAAGAACAGCACGAAAATAATCAAAAATAGCCCTTTAGGCCATGTTTACTTTCTGTACACAGGTCTATACTTAACTCCGGTCTTGGCTAAAAAATCAAATTTAGTAAATTCCTTAGATTGTATCGGCACATGATTCCTGTTTTAATTTGATAATTTTTTTGATATTTTTGTGTGACATAACTAACTAAAGAGGCAACAGAAATGTGGTTCTACAGAAGAATGATGAGAATACCATGGACTGCCAGAAAAATTAATGTGGGGGTGTTGAAAAAAAACCAAATGCGAAACGGACCGTAATCAATAATTTAAGAAAAAGACAATCTTCCTTTTATGGCCACTTCATAAGACAGGGAGGTTTGGAGAATATAGTCACAACAGGCATGGTTGAAGGCAACAGAGATAGGGGGCGACAACGTGAGAAAACATTAAGCAATTTGACAATCTGGCACGGCAGGGAAGCAACAACGAATTCGATAAATAATGCTGGAGATAGCTAGCTGTGGAGAACATGATCGCCTCCGCCAGCCCGCATGGCACCAAATAACGATGAATTGACTAAAAAACAAAAGAGGAAATCAAAAAGCATATGGTGTTTTGCTAACTTCAACGACCCTCAGGCGTATCTGCATTACTGAAGTTTGCATCACTCTTCCATCTTCATCTTCTACTCAAGTACACTTCCATATTTCGGTTGGGCACGTTTGTGTGGCGTAGTGATTCTATTCGTCGTATTTTGTTGTCTTGTGCGTATCTTGATAAAGTCATTTTGTTCGAAACGTTGATTATGTCATGTGTATTGTTATTTGCATGATTTTAGCTTGTTTTCCGTTGTGTGTATTATTTCGCGTGAGCTTCCGTGATAATGTGTTAGTAGTCGTGCAGCAACACTTCATCATCCGTTTTCTACGTAAGTACCATCTTCTACTCAAGTGATTTTTATTTTATTTTATTTTTTAAATTTATTTATGTTTGCGAGGGGGGGGGGGGGAGTTTTTGTTTGAAATTTTGGTGAGGCCTTTTCTCCATGCAAAGTCAATCTTCCCTCGCAATTCACACAATCTCGATACTGACTCATTGTACATGGTCATTGATCTAAAAATCATACGATCGAGAAGATTCTCCACATACTCTCGTACAGTCTCGTAGACTCTCGTGTATATGTATGCTATGTCCATAAATTTGACCATATTTGGGGTGAAGCTGGCTGTCCCATAGAGTGTCAAAGTTAACCAGAAAACATTATGATGTCATGCTGTGTCACGCTGCTGGGCGCAGATATCTCAGCTACGTTGTAAATCATGACACAACACATTCCGTTCTTTCGGACAACATCCTGCTAGACTGCAGGGGTTTGAGAACAAACACAGAAACAGAAGACAAGGCTTGAATATGGCCACATGTAATAACATCAATTTTGATAGCGAGTGATTCATTTTAATATCTATCTATGCGAGCTTTCCTTTGTAGAAAGTTGTCCTCATTGCCACTCTGTAAGCATCTCGGCTCTGTGCATACTGTCCAGCATTCGTTAGACTACCTGTTGTTGTTGATTTTTTATTTTATTTTGGCAAAGATCCACTGGTTTTGTGAAGTATTCTTCCACGTGATCTGACGTTATCGACCCATACGCACCGTTGGTGACCGATGACCGTCCCATCAGTGTAATTCTATTCTCGGAGAATATGATTGCTTCCTTCTGTTGTTTCTGACAATATGATTGCTTCCCTATGATGTCTCTGAGAATATGATTGCTTCCCTATGATGTCTGAGAATATGATTGCTTCCCTATGATGTCTCTGAGAATATGATTGCTTCCCTATGATGTCTCTGAGAATATGATTGCTTCCTTCTGTTGTTTCTGAGAATATGATTGCTTCCCTATAATGTCTCTGAGAATATTATTGTGCCATTCTGATGTCTCTCAGAATATGAAAACGTCATTCTGATGTCTCTGAGAATGTGATTGTTCCCTCTGATGTCTCTGAGATTATGATTGTTCCCTACTGATGTCTGAGAATATGATTGTTCCCTCTGATGTCTCTGAGAATATGATTGTTCCCTCTGATGTCTCTGAGATTATGATTGTTCCATCTGATGTCTCTGAGAATATGATTGTTCCCTCTGATGTTTCTAAAGATATGATGGCTTCCTTATGTTGTCTCTGAGAATCACTGGGCTCATTAGCTTTCCAGAGAGAAAAAAAATATTATGATCACAAAATCTCCGTGGCTTCAATCGAGACCTTCGACAGTAGAAGACCTATGTACATAAAATAAATAGGACTTCATTCGTTACGACTTTTTGATTATTGTTGTGGATTTCGTTGGTCACAATTTATACACTTGGGGTACTGCCAGAAGCAGCCAACCAACGAAATACGCGGAAATAATCAAACATCAGCCTTTCAGGTCATCTGTACACATGACTTTGTACACTTTCAGGTCATCTGTACACAGGACTTTATATTGGATCCTTGTCATGCCTCAAGTGTTCTTAAATCATTGTTGTTAATTAGGGTATTTACCTGACATAGCCATTTGTCTTATGATCAAAATGTTACAGAAACAATCTCGGGTTGTATATTTCTGTTTACAAATGTACCTTGGGAGTATCGCTTAAAGAGTTACGGAGTTACGTGCCATGATTATTACTCTTGCAGTCGACATTCTGCCACGTGGAACAACATATAGGAAAACCAGAATGCGAAGAGGTCATTCATCTATATTGACGCCTTTTGAACCTTTAGGTTGCTCCAGAAGCTGGTATTCTAATATCGGTAAGTGGAAAGTAACAACGTCAGAAATATTTATCCTCCAAGCCATATTAGTTTCAATAGTCCTACAAGTGAAAATCCGTATACAATGAATATGGCAATGAACTGGAGATTAATCTAGATTGGAAAAATGGTTAAAGTTAGATTATAATGACCTAAATATAAAGGAGATTGGACACAATACATTCCACAATTCGATCTTCGTAAATAGAAGTGATGGCACGGCTGCATACAAAGAATATTACCTTTTTGAGATGATTTGGCCATTTTTCATACAACAGAAATAGATTCAGATCGATATCTGATCAAATAATATTAGCGAAATTGTAATAGTATGTTTATTGTTAGAAAAATTGAAAAACAATAATTAATGTCAAACTTGTTAATATCAAATTTGCATTGACATCTAATGTTACTTTCCTATTCTTATTTCTAATCGTTACTTATTTGCACATTTGTATCTTCTATTGATAAAACTGTTTTATTACATCTCTTCTTTATTTTCTTTTCTGTCTTCTTTGAGCTTTTATTCTTCTTTAGTTACCACAATTGTTTTGCAAATTTCTTAATTGGCTCTCTTAATTTCTTTCGTCATTTTTTAACCATTCACTTTCCACTTTGGTTAGTTTAACCATTGTCTTTGAACTCTTTCTATGCAGCGCAAATAAAGACAGATGGAAAAATACGGTCCCACCGTACGGTATACGAGCAGTGAAAGGTTCTGTACATATTGTCGTTAACAGGTAAGACTGTTTAGATCTTTGGTAAGTACGGTCAATATCGCTCCCGATTCCTACTTGCAATGAGCAGTTTCTCCATTTCTTTTTGTGATATCTACAAGCCTTCAACTTTCGGTTGTATGCAATACATTGAAAATCAGATTTTACTTGGAAGAGATCTATGTATGTTTTTGGAAGGTATGTACATAGAGGATGTGTACATAGACGGTATGTACATCTAATGTATGTACATAAGGGAGATGTACATAGGGGCAATGTACATACATAGGGGCAGGTACATAGGGGAGATGCACATAGGGGCAGGTACATAGGGGAGATATACATAAGGGAGATGTACATATTGGAAATGTGAATAAGCGACATATACATAGGAGTATGTTTATGTGGCACACTTTTGAACACTTGTGAATAGTCAATAATGGCACACCTGTGAACAGAGAATTATGGACCACCTGTGACAGAAATGTGAACAGTACATTATGGCACACATATGAACAGTCAATTGGGCCACACTTGTGATAGTAAATTTAGCACAGCTGTGAACAGTAAATTGTGTCACACATATGAACAATACTTTTGGCACACATGTGAACAGTCAACTATGACACACATGTGAACAATCAATTGTGGTACAACTATGAACAATTGTGGCACACTGTGGTTAATATGGTTTTAATTATGAGACACCTGTAGTTAATTTGGTTTCAATTGTGAGACACCTGTGGTTACTATTGTTTTAATTGTGCTATTTCTTTACTTAATATCAATTGGGAAACACATGTGGTTCCTATTGTTTTAATTGTGCTATTCCTGTACTTAATATGGTTTGAATTGTGAGGAACCTGTACTTAATATGGTTTTAATTGTGAGGCACCTGTGGTTACTATAGTTTAAATTGTGTTATACCTGTACTTAATATGGTTTGAATTGTGAGACACCTGTACTTAATATGATTTGAATTGTGAGACACCTGTACTTAATATGGTTTGAATTGTGAGACACCTGTACTTAATATGGTTTGAATTGTGAGACACCTGTACTTAATATGGTTTGAATTGTGAGACACCTGTACTTAATATGGTTTGAATTGTGAGACACCTGTACTTAATATGGTTTGAATTGTGAGACACCTGTACTTAATATGGTTTGAATTGTGAGACACCTGTACTTAATATGGATTGAATTGTGAGACACCTGTACTTAATATGGTTTGAATTGTGAGACACCTGCGCTTAATATGGTTTGAATTGTGAGACACCTGCGCTTAATATGGTTTGAATTGTGAGACACCTGCACTTAATATGGTTTGAATTGTGAGACACCTGTACTTAATATGATGTGAATTGTGAGACACCTGTACTTAATATGATGTGAATTGTGAGACACCTGTACTTAATATGGTTTGAATTGTGAGACACCTGTACTTAATATGGTTTGAATTGTGAGACACCTGCGCTTAATATGGTTTGAATTGTGAGACACCTGCGCTTAATATGGTTTGAATTGTGAGACACCTGCACTTAATATGGTTTGAATTGTGAGACACCTGTACTTAATATGATGTGAATTGTGAGACACCTGTACTTAATATGGTTTGAATTGTGAGACACCTGTACTTAATATGGTTTGAATTGTGAGACACCTGTACTTAATATGGTTTGAATTGTGAGACACCTGTACTTAATATGGTTTGAATTGTGAGACACCTGTACTAATCTGCGATGATTAATACAAATTTTCAATCTCGTAGATAAAGAGAGATATAGCTTTGCCGGTTTATCCCTCCACCTCCCCTATATAGAAAATCAGAAAAAGAGTTTTAGTACTAGAGATCACCATAAAAATGTAGCTAAAACTCTCCCTCACACAGATACACTCTCCCTCTCTGAGATGCACCCTCCCTCTCACAGATACACTCCCTCTCAGAGATACTCTCCCTCTCAGAGATACATTCTCCCTCTCAGAGATACACCCTCCCTCTCATAGATACACCCTCCCCCTCAGAGATACACCTTCCATCTTATAGATACACCCTCCCTCTCATAGATACACCCTGCCTCTCATAGATACTCCCTCCTTCTCATAGATACACCCTGCCTCTCATAGATACACCCTCCCTCTCATAGATACACCCTGCCTCTCATAGATACACCTTCCCTCTCATTGATACACCCTCTCCCTCATAATGTAATGAGTTTACCGTAATAAGATCATTAAAAAAGCTCATGAAAACACAAAATGGAAGAAATTACGTTCATTTCTAATGCACGCACTCCACCTTCCAACCCACCCACCCCCTCCCCATTCCCCTACCCCCTCAATCCCACAGCAACCGAAAACTTAAATTAGGCTCAGAATGAGTTCCTGTGCACTGAACAGAATATATACATAAAATATGCACTAAAATATATAAGTTATCTTGTTTTATTTTTCTGGTCTAGGGAATTTGTAGACTACGTACTTCACAACGAAATAGCGAAAGCAGTTCTTACTTGGACCAAGGGAACTGTAATTCCAGATGAAACATTTTTTGCTATTCTTAATGCAAACCCACAGCTGGGTATTAGAGGAACATACAAAGGTATGCGCTTCTAAATTAGAGGAACATAAAAATGTATAGGGGAACATACACAGGTATACACTTACATATTCGATAACAATTTGTCAAGTTCTGCCTTGGTGGAAGGAACGATATGTTTAATAATATGAACGGTTCAATCATGAACTGTACATTTTCCCCGGTCGTTTTGAATGTTCATGTTCTTGAAGTGTCATTATTCCTCAACTTAATCTGGTTACACATAAAATTTACTATAAAAACAAATTCTTTATCGATTTGTCATGTGTCCTAAACCACATCTTCTACAGCAGTAACACATGGTGAACCTATATTCACCCGGAGAGAAGGGTAAGCTGCTTTCATATACATAGAACACGTGTCTACGTAGAATTCTTAGGAGTTCGGTTACAGGGCAAGCCACCGGCACTAAAATCTTAGAAAAAAAAGACATTACCACTTTATACTCTATTCTCAGTCAGCGTAGACTCAGATAGCTGAACGCTAGGAGAGTCCGCCGAGTACGGATGTATCGAGCCATTGGCGGAATTAAAACGACGACAAACGCATGTCCATTCCCTGGACTGCATCCTGTTAAAAATCTTAGAGGACCATGGTCCTGCTACAAGAGAGATGGAGTTTGAAAATGAGCGCTGAAGAACAAGAAGACTAAGACAATAGAAATTGACAGGATATCGAAGGTTCTCCTCTATGGAAAATTGAAGTCTTGAAATTAAAAAATCTTTCGATTGACATCTAATTCAGAAGCCAAAACGTAGCCAACTGAGATATGCATGATATAGTCAATTGAATCGTGGGACGATGAATCCATGAACCCCCTAGTGCATGGAGGGAAAAGATAGGAATTGTATCAAGACAAAGAAAAAAGTGATAACAAACAAAAAACGTATCAGCTCATAATAGCATAGATGAACGCGTCGTTTCTTGGTCACACTGTGGAAGACCAGTTGTAGCTCAGATTGTTTTTTGAGTTACATCCTTCATCTCCATGGGTTGGTAGATTATATTGCTTATATCACAACACTAATACAGTCATGTGGAAAGACGGAAAGATGGCAGTAAGTCACCATCCTGATCCATAAATAAAGGTCAAAATTGGACTAGCTGTTGCATTTTATTTAGGAAAACATATGAGGTATTCTTCACAACCACATATTCACAGCTGCTTCCATCTCATTAGTAGAACGGTACCCCTGAAGTGTTCCTTCTTATTCAGGGCAATAAAGAAATCAGACGCTGACATACTGTGGTTACATGACGGGTAAGGGAAAAAAAGATAATCTTGAAAAGCTCCGTTTCAGCCATTGTTGTGCTGAATAATTATGTGTGTGTGACCCATCTAGCACCATCTAGCAGATACTTTAAATCTCAGTTTCGACTGTGTGGCACCCTGGACCTGATGATGGTGCAGGATACAAAGAATAAGGTCACAGTTTTCTTTCCAGGAATAAGAAACGACTAAGAAAAGTTGGAGATGTATTAACAATCTGTCATCTGTGAAAAAAATCATTGTAAATGCTTGACTTTTTGCCTGAATTTCTTACTTTTGTCTTCTATCAAATGGTGCCCGTGAATAACAAATAGAGGCAAACAAGTGGACATTGCATTATTTGTCCGTGTGCGGCAGACCTCTAGGTGGCGTGAGATGCTAAGTGTGTCATTACTGCAGATATGCCAGCAGTTTTGTCGAAAGATTATGAGATAGTTAACGCAGACGTATATGCTGCACCGGTTGATAAGTCGTGATGATCATGAGATACTGCGGTATTAGAATGCCTCCCTCAGTGGCTAAACCACTCACCCCTAACACAACCATGTCTTTCAAACATGCAAACATTATACGCTTGAGTGTCACATAGGTTACTCAATTGTGAAGCACCTATACAGTTATCAGCTAGGCTACGTGCTCTGACTGCACACAGCTGATGAAATTATTTTATCATCATCATCATAATCATCGTTATCAGCATCATAATGATAATCAGCATCATCATAAACATAGTCATCATCATCATAAACATAGTCATCATCATCATAAACATAGTCATCATCATCATAAACATAGTCATCATCATCATAAACATAGTCATCATCATCATAAACATTATCATCATAAACATAGTCATCATCATCATAAACATAGTCATCATCATCATAAACATAGTCATCATCATCATAAACATAGTCATCATCATCATAAACACCATCATCATGATGACCATGCTTCAGTTTTTCATAAATACTGCGATGGTCTCGCTCAGCCCAAAATCCGATAGATTGTTCGTTCTAGATGGATCGTCTCCTTTGACAGTTCCTACTAATGATTGAGATGACTGAGTAGGAGGGGATACGACCATCCACTGCTTTAGGATCCCCCTCCTTCCTCCGAATTATGGAAATAAAAATTGTTTATTGTAAATTGTGAACGATTTTGGATTATTCAGAGCATATATAAACGTATGACCAGTGAGAAGTTGGATTATCAGATTATCATCCCATTCCCTGTTAATATCGGTATCCACGCATGCGCCACAATATACAGCGGACATTTTTTTCTATGAATGTCGGGAATCAACGCTTAACATTTGGCCATCAGATATTCCATAACATTGCGTTGATATAACTAATTTTCGATAGATATCACCATTATAATCTCAACTCGGTGAACTTGTCACGTTGTAGAAGTATGCTCATCTCATGTACTTAATATAATTTGTTTCGAGAGTACCATCACATCGATTCCAATATGTTTTGGATGATTGCGTCATAGTTAACACGCTAGATGCAAACATATCACATCGAATTACTTTACAAATTGTGAATGATTTTTTATTATTCACAGCATATATACATGTATGTACAGTTAGTTTTATTATCGGATATTCACATATCATACACATAAGCTCGCATGAAGTAAAGAATTAACTACATTGTACTACTGTTAGTTAGTTAGTATGTTAGTTAGTTAACCGATATGTCATTTCACCAGGGGAGTAAACCCCATTAAAAAAATTGTAGGGGGGGGGTACTTAAGGCAGTTGATCGTCCTATCCGACAATCCACATTCATCTCTTGCAGTTCTACAAAAGTTCCAGGCTTAGACTTTCCTTTCGATTTCATCAACAGAACCGAGATGTGGCACGACATTTTCTCTATACAAGCATCCCGGGCTTAGCAATAATCGTCGAGAGAAACAAATAATAGTATTTCTAATTTAGCATATGGAATATTAGTTATTACTGGAGTAAAGTAGGAGTAAGTTCTAGCCCCCACCTACTTCGGAATCTTCCTCGCAGCGCTTCTGAAACATGATCTTGTCGATGCAACAGGGGACATTTCTATCAGCACCCATTACGATGGATCACTCTTTAACTTAGCTAGTCTCCGAATGAAGAGGGAAACATCAGAAATACTCATCATGAACTTCTCTTCGCTCTTGATGCTGTACTGGTGGCATACAGTGAGTCCACCTTGCAGTCTCAAATTGACAATATGACGACGGCCTGTGAAATGTTCTCTATGACAATAAACATCACTAAAATTGTGACAATGTGTCAGAATATATAGTACCAATAAACAATATACTTGTCGAGATACATGATTTTATACCGATCTAAAGCAAGTCGACAACTTTTTTTTACCTAGAATCCACAACTACATCCAACCTTTCCCTGGACAATAAAATAAAAGCACGCCTATGGAAAACGGCTACCATTTTTGGTGGTATGTCAAAGCGAACTTGGAAAAACCATAAGTTAAAATTGAACACACATATACATATCTATCAAACATGCGTACTGAGTATACTATAGTACTGATCTTAAATATGTACTATCTACAACAAACATGAGAGGAAACTTAACATCTTTCATCATAGATGTCTCCGCAAGATCTTAAACATTAAATGGTACGACAAAATTACCAACATGGAAGTGTGGCGCCGCACTCAGCTACCATCTGCCATGGAAACACTCAATATAAATAGATTGCGTTGGTTGGGTCACGTACGCAGAATGTCAAACTGTCTCATCCCAAAATAAGTACTATTCAGGGTTGCTGGCTGATGGTCATCGAGTCTGCGGAACGTCAATGCTGAGGTATAAAGACATATGTAAATCCTCAATGAAAGATTCCTACATAGAATTCAAAAACTGGTAAAACATGGCCGAAATTCGTGATATCTGGAGGCAGAATCTGTGTGCGGGAGCAGTATTGCTCAGAAAAAAATATGTTTAAAGATATGGAAGAAAAGAAGAGAAAGACACAAACAAAAATCGTTTGCTGGTCTCCTCTGCTTACCTGTATAACACTCTCATTTAGCCAATCTCTCTGTACAGTATGTTCTTGTAGTCTACTTAATGTTTTAGAATCACAAGCATCAGTTACATTGGTCAAGCGTCCAAAGTTTCAGCTGCATTCCGAACATGAAGTCAGTCCATCATTTGTTAGTCTCCATAAACGCCGCACCAAGTGTCCCCCATGGTGGCCACACAAACAGTCCCCATTATCGCCGCACCAACGAGTACGCAGATCGCCGCACCAACCAATCCCTATGGTCGTCGCACCAACCAATCCCCATGGTCACTGCAGCACCCTGCAGCATTGCCGCATCAAGCAGTCTCTATGGTGACTGCACCAACCAGCCTATCAGCATTTTCATTTCATCACGTACAGCAAATATGAAGTTGATTCTTGTCACCTTTGACCGTGTCACTGACTCCCAGCGACTGTCGACACAATTTGGATGTCAACACAAAGACATGAGTGAAATTTACCAGAAAAGTTGAAGGCGACACTTCAGAAGGATGATTCCCAATGAACTAGCCGGTTTTATATAATGCAGTGGTCAAGATTCAGTTGACATTCTTCATACAGTCAGTGTTACAATTATATTCGTTGATATTCTACACATTTCAAACTACAGAAGTTACTAGGAGACCACGCACAATAACGTTATCACATTTGTAAATACTGAATTTATTCGACACGTCAACGTTAAATAGAAGACCTGTTCGCAGAATTAATTAGGCCCCTCATTCGTTCCTTTTCTTGATTATTCTTGCGTTCTCAGCAGGTCACTATTTATATACTTGGAGTTGTATGCCAAAAATAGCCAAGGCGACTCGAACTATATAAATAGTGACCAACCAAAACGACAACAATAATCAAAAACGTTACTAATTAAGACCTAATTAATTATGTCGATACGTCTTTATGAAGAAGGTCATGGCTTTTCACAATGGGGGCAGGTCTTAAAGTTTTAACAATTCTCCACCAGACAAATCATAGTGTAATAGTAATGCTATCGTAGGCATGCATTTGTAGTGAGGATTTCTTCTACAGAGAGTCGTACAACACGTCATCTTTTGTAGTGAGGATTTCTTCTACAGAGAGTCGTACAACACGTCATCTTTTGTAGTGAGGATTTCTTCTACAGAAAGTCGTACTACACGTCATCTTTTGTAGTGAGGATTTCTTCTACAGAAAGTCGTACAACACGTCATCTTTTGTAGTGAGGATTTCTTCTACAGAAAGTCGTACTACACGTCATCTTTTGTAGTGAGGATTTCTTCTACAGAAAGTCGTACAAGACGTCATCTTTTGTAGTGAGGATTTCTTCTACAGAAAGTCGTACAAGACGTCATCTTTTGTAGTGAGAATTTCTTCTACAGAAAGTCGTACAAGACGTCATCTTTTGTAGTGAGGATTTCTTCTACAGAAAGTCGTACAAGACGTCATCTTTTGTAGTGAGGATTTCTTCTACAGAAAGTCGTACAAGACGTCATCTTTTGTAGTGAGGATTTCTTCTACAGAAAGTCGTACAACACGTCATCTTTTGTAGTGAGGATTTCTTCTACAGAAAGTCGTACAAGACGTCATCTTTTGTAGTGAGGATTTCTTCTACAGAAAGTCGTACAACACGTCACCTGTACAATGTATGTTGTACTCGCTCTCAGTATGCAATCGTCTATAGTGACAAATGCTGAAAAGAGATGATTAAATGATGATGATGATGATTATGTGATCCCTTCAGATGTGAAAAGGTAGCTCTTAACAGACCGTATCATTCTGCCAGAAGCACAGGTCCGCGTCAGCTGGGTAACCAAGGTGATACTTGAGCTCGTATACGGTTTATTGTCTTGCATATATGAGAGCGTTATGGTGGTTTATGTAGGCATATTTAGGGAGGCATTTTGAGGCATATTTAGGAAGGCATATGGAGGTATGTTTAGGGAGGCATATGGAGGTATGTTTAGGGAGGCATATGGAGGTATGTTTAGGGAGGCATATGGAGGTCTGTTTAGTCAGGCATATGGAGGTCGGTTTAGGGAGGCATATGGAGGTCTGTTTAGAGAGGAATATAGAGGCATGTTTAGTCAGACATATGGAGGTATGTTTAGGGAGGCATATGGAGGTATGTTTAGGGAGGCATATGGAGGTATGTGTAGGGAGGCATATGTAGGTCTGTTTAGAAAGGCATATAGAGGCCTGTTTAGTCAGACATATGGAGGTCAGTTTAGGGAGGCACATGGAGGCCTGTTTAGGGAGGTATATGGACGTCTGTTTAGGGAGACATATGGAGGTATGTTTAGGGAGGCATATGGACGTCTGTTTAGGGAGGCATATGGAGGTATGTTTAGGGAGGCATATGGAGGTATGTTTAGGGAGACATATGAAGGCTATTTTAGGGAGATATACGAAGATCTGTTTAGTGAGACATATGAAGTTCTGTTTAATCCGCGAAGAGGGGCGTTAAAGATACTCAAGTATCATCACGTCTCACCAGGAAGTAAGCATATAAGTAAAGGTATATCCCATGGTAGCAACCTGTAGTCGGTGATGAAGTTATGTACTAAACCGCAGCAACTATTAGTAAGGGTTGCCATTTATACATTAGGTACCCATTTACAATTGGATTGCGAAGCGATTCGGTGCTGCTAGAATTGACCTGGTTCAATTCCCGTCTGTTGTAAGTACAATTGGATGGACTGGAAGAGCAGTCGTGCCAGAAAACATCACGATACGGATAATTTTTGTTGTTGTCCGGACAAGGTTTCGAATTGGCACGTTGTAACCCGGTGATATTAAGCAAGCGCACTATCAACTAGACAACCGCGCATATACTTCTAGAAAAAGTGGTTCATAATTATTAAGTCAGATATATTGATCCTTTCCCAGTGGTGACAAATCTAGCATCCCCGCTAAAATATTAAAGGACAAAAGTTCGTTTCCCACTGTCCTGCGTCTCTTCATCCATTTCATCATTCGGGGAGGGGAAAGGGGGTGGGGCGGGTCATGTGATGGAAGACAAAAAGTAAGAGATCAAGATAAGACATGTAGTGACAATGATGATTATTTTAACACGTGACATTTTGTCAACCTATTTCCCAACATTCCTTAGTCGATTCTACGACATGCCGGGAAAGAAGGTAGTGGCCCTGTTCTTTGCATCCAGAACTAGAAAATCAGGTACCGGTTTGCACACTGGTGAGAGAAAGATAATAAACGTGAAGATTGCCAGACTGGGGGAGATTTGGAACACAGCTACGTACATCCTCTTATTGTGCACCAACAACACATCATCTGTGGCAATGAGGATTGCCTTGATATCCTACGTGTAACTACTAGACGGGTATGGCGAGCTCAGGTGTAACTACTAGACGGGTATGACGAGCTCAGGTGTAACTACTAGACGGGTATGACGAACTCAAAATTTTATCGCATTTAATGTTTTCATGCCATGCTCATCTTCGCTTGCGAAAGAGGAACAAGAACAACATGACGAACTCAGGTGCAGCTGCTCGACGTGTATGACGAACTCAGGTGTAACTACTAGAAGTGTATGACGAACTCAGGTGTATCTACTAGACGGGTACGACGAGCTCAGGTGTATCTCTAAAGCAGTGTTTTTACTTACTATCCTCATGTCGATCTTGCAAATGTAAACAAAATCTGACTCAGAAAGGGAAGATCATCACTGAGACAAGGAGAAGATATTCTGAGATTAGTATGCGAGTCTAATTTCGTCTTGAGAGAAGTGAGTAATTGCCGGACTCCAGTAAAAACCTGTGAACTGAAAGTAAACATGACATGAAAAGCTGAAGTTAGAATATTTCCGTGCGTTTCCTTGATCGGCCTTGGCCTATTTTTGGCATCGACTCCTTGTATATAAATAGTGACCACGAGAATCAAGACAGTAATAAAAAACGTAACAAACGACGTCCTAATGAATTTTGTACACATGTCTTCTGTATTTATGTAGACAGGGGTCTTATAGTTATGTTGCAGGTCTCGAGTGAATACACACTCGCCTACGTTGCGTTGTATCTTTTATGTAATGATCACACTCGCCAGGAGTTTCAGGACAGATCCGTTGTCAATTGATGCAGAAGTTGGGCGCTTATTAACAATAACACTGCAGACAATTATGAAATCATCTACACTGATGAACTAGTCTTGCTTCATCAATGATGTGCTTCAGTTTCTTCTGCACGATTTTCTGGTAAATTGGTGTGGAATCCAGCAATGCCTGTACTACAAGCATTATCAGTCTTACACAAGATCTGACTTAGGCACTAGTGTATCTTGAAACACTATTGTAGCTGGTGCCACGTGCCTTTTTTACGCATGCATACTGAGTGCAGGAGCCAATTAACTATACTTGGCAAAGTTGAAGCGGCAGTAGTTCATTAGAAATGGGTAGAGTAGCGACCTTTCCATCAACATGTCAATGTTAATTATAGTGAACAAGCTCACAAGTTGGCGAGCATGGCCACAGTATCGAATGTAGAACAGTGATTCGTTCTAATATTGTAAATGCACTGTGGAAGCTTGCCATTTCAGAATGATTTTAGAAGTGTGAATCATGTCTGTTTTCATGATTGCTGAGCATTGCCGGAGTAACCATTAGAACGACCTGGCAATAGAAGCAGAATAGAAGCAATTCTGTTTGTATTTGAATTCATTGCAACCTACACTCATAACTCAAATAATAATACAAAATACTGATGCGGCAGAGACCAAACAAATATATCTAAATATGACAGAAACAACAAGGACATCTATGCGTGTGAATGTATGATCGTTAATACACTCAATAAAAGGTAATACTGCTGTAAAACTGTATGAAAATAGTACTTACATAGTACTGAAGTAATGAAGTCTTACTGAACGACGACTAATACACTGTTGGATACTCACGTGAAATAGTAAACACACCAATACACAGAATAGAATCATACAAATAACAATACACATAATGTAATCGACGTATCTACCAAAAGGCCTTTATAAAGATAAGTACATAATATCAAAAGACGACAGGTAGAAAATCACAAAATGGTTTATAGCTCCTAACTAGAGCTATTCATGCCTGAATCTAACTACTCTAGCTAAAAACGTATAACCACTCCTACTTAAACTTTTAACTAAAACTCTATTTATCCGGGAATCTTTTCGGTGCTCCACTGCGGCTTACAGTCGACACTTGCGACCTTCTAATCCTGTATCACTACCATAATCCAATCTCGAATACCAAATTGCCATGTTCTCTCCAACTTAACAAAACCTTCCGACCAATGGCAGTGCTTCATACATCTCGCATACTCCCAACTGTTCTCATCGGCGCAATTTTGTTCATTATACACAAAAGTGCTGCAAATCATTACATAAACACATGTTTGCACATTCATACATTCTATAGGAATCTTGTATTTCCCTAGACATATAGTCTATAGTTCTTTTGTGCGAACTTAAGGAATGTCTGTTGTCCGAAAACACATTATTGTTCTGTCCGGCTAGGTCCTGTATAAATGGCGGAGAACAAACAATGCCTTATAGTCTAGCAGTGTAGCTTGTTCTCACGACAGCGTCTGAAGAGCAATGCTTATTGTCTTGCTAGTCCGTATATTTCCATTCGCGTGTTGCATACATCACAGCGGAAATTCCACGCCTGAGTGTGTTGATGACAATATTATTACACGAGCCATTATGGCTCGTGTAGCATCTATGTAGCATAGTTTGATGTGGTATTCTGTCTGATGGTAGTCTGCTGATGTGTACAAACCATTTGATCTGTTGTCTGTTAACATATTCCAAGATTGGGGTGGTATCACGTGGTCATTGCCCGTTTATCGTAATTTTTGGTAGATTCCTGTGTGACTAGGAATGCTAGATGTGCGATCTGTGAGGATGGGTCAACAAATCTGAAAGAAGAATGATGAGATGTATGGCCCAGAAATGTGTACTACGTTCCTAATAGTTTGTGACGATAGTGGGATAGTATGGTACTGCAATAACTCTCTTCCTGAATTAAATAAGCATCTATAAATCTCCCTAACACAACCATTACTTTAGATAACAAACCTTTTACGAGTTCGACTGTCACCTCCGCTACTTCATGATTGTATCCAATAAAAACTTTACAACATAATTAATTAGGAACCCATTCGTTAGTTTTTAAAATTATTGTTTGGCTTTTGTTCAAAAAAATTGTGGTCACTATTTATTTACTTGAAATCGCATGCCAAAAACAGCCAAGGGGACTCCAAGTATATAAATTGTGACCAACTGAAAAGCAAACAATAATAAACAACATAACGAATCGATTCTGTTTCTTCTTCTTCTTTAGCGTTCATTCTCAAACTCCCGCTGAATTCTCTTGTAGCAGAACCATTGTCCTACTAGATTTCCAGCATGATGTAGTCCAGAGAATGGAAATGCGTTGTGTCGCCGTTTTATTTGCGCCAATGGCCCGACACATCCGTCTTCGGCGGAAATTCTGCTTGAAAGTCTTCTATACCGACTACTGTCTCGGTTATTCATCCGAGAAAAAAGAACCAGTTCGTTAGTTTGAAAATATATGGGTTGTCAAGAGCATTACATCACCATCATCATCATGTGTCAAGAGCTACATGCTCACAGCTAAAGTGATTATGTCACCATCATCATCATGTGTCAAGAGTTTAATTCTCACAGCTAAAGTGATTTTATCACCATCATCATCATGTTATACTTTCTTAAAAAGTTAAATCATGCAATACCTCCACTTCATTATCCACGGAATATCCAGCACTTGAGATAAGATATCTAATTTAATCATGTAATCTGTAAAAGCATGTATATACATAACCATTTACAACTACTGTACAACTCCCACCTAAATATGCCCGATTTTTTTAAACTTCGTCTTCATTATCATCATTGTCTTTATCATATTTAATCCTCCAAACATCACTTAATCTACAGGCGAACCTGAGAACACATCCACTAGACCATTTCTTGCTCGATTCAAAAATTGGGGTGGCATACCGTGTGCAAAGAGATTTGTCAGGCAAATTTGTATTCTTACCACAGGTAAATTCAATTCGCATTCTCATATATTCACATATTCATCAACTCATATATTCACATGATCATGCATTCACATAATTATATACTCATATACTCATATACTTACATACTCATATATTCACATATTCATATATTCACATATTTGTACATTCACATACTCGTATATTCAAATACTCATATATTCACATATTCATATATTCATATATTCACATATTTATATATTTACATATTCATATATTCATATATTCATATATTCATATATTCATATATTCACATATTCATATATTCATATATTCACATATTCATATATTCACATATTTATATATTTACATATTCATATATTCATATATTCATATATTCATATATTCACATATTCGTACATCCACATTTTCATATGTTCACATACTCGTATATTCACATACTCGTATATTCACATACTCGTATATTCACATACTCGTATATTCACATACTCGTATATTCACATACTCGTATATTCACATACTCGTATATTCACATACTCGTATATTCACATCTTAATATATTCACATCTTCATATATTCACATTTTATGGATACGAAAAATGGACTATCTACACAGACCACGAAAGGAGACTAAACACCTTTCACCTAAGATAGTCTCTGCAAAATCTGTGGCACGACCAAATCACCAACTTGTAAGTGCTATATGTCTGCAGAATACCAATATGCCGCACCCCAAAACAATTACTATTCGGAGACCTTATTGATGGCCAGCCAGCTCGCGATAAACCAATGCTGAGGAATAAATTCATCTGTAAATACTCAATGAAAGATTTCTGAAAAGACCTCAAAGTCTGAGAAAACATGGTCAAAATTCGGGATGTCTGGAGGCATAGCTTGTGTGCGGGGACAGTATTGATCAGAAACAATGTTTAAAGATATGGAAGAAAGAAGAGAAAGGCAGAAAACAATATTTTGTTGTTGTGACATTATTACTTGAAAATTCCCTTTTCTTGAGAGAATGTTCAACGGATTGATTGCTCCTTCTTTTTTGTTTATGACCGTCTGGAAGACGCAAAAAGCCATACATATATTCACATATTCACCAAATTTTATCTCGGGGACTTGAAGCATTGTCAGTTTCAACCAGTATGGGGATCTTCAATCGAGGAGCTATGTTAGAAATAATGTACGCGTTGCGTGAAGAAATTACAACATTTTTGGAAAGTAAATATACCTGTATTAATTATTCGAAATTACGTGACCCCCACATGGCTTTCTAATCTGGCATTTCTTGTAGATTTAACATTTCGAATTTAACATCTTAAATTTTGAGCATCGAGGAAGAAATAATTTTATACATGAAATGTGCGGAAATATCATCGATTTTGAAACCAAATTACAACACTGGGATTGCTAGCTTCTGACAGCAAGCTACGTACATTTCCTTAAAATAATGGAAACCAGACCAACAGACGTCAAAATGTTTGTTTCTGTGATAAGTGAACTGAGATCTCAATTTGCGTTTCGTTTTGCGGACATTCATTCTATGAGAAGTGATTTGAGTTTTTTAGTACTACGTTTGATGTGGAAGTAGGCACCGTTCAAGAGAATGTTCAAATGAAGCTTATTGAATTACAGTATAATGATATATTCAAATCAAAATTTTGAGCGGACGATGTGACATTATTAGATTTCTAAATAAAATACCTTCTCGTGCCTGGGATTCATACTGATTGTGTAGCTCACGCGAACAAGATGGCTACGATGTTTAGTAGTACTTACATGTGTCAGTAAATCTTCTCTGTGTTCCGCTGTACTTACATGTGTCAGCAGCTTTTCTCAATGTTCGGCATTACTTACATGTGTCAGCAACTCTTCTCCATGTCCCGCAGTACTTGCATGTGCCAACAACTCTTCTCTATGTTCGGCAGTACTTGCGTCTCTCAAAAATGAAATATACAAAGATCAAGCTAAAATTCCAACTTACCTATGCACATTTAAATGGCATCATGTATCTGGCGTCATCCAGCTTGTGTCCTAATATTAAAAAGCTTTCACGCCACAAACAACATCAAGCGTCACATTAATTTCTATGATCTGATTATTGCATATTATACGACTTCAATACATACA
Organism: Meghimatium bilineatum; assembly: GCA_034231615.1. Lineage (NCBI taxonomy): Eukaryota > Metazoa > Mollusca > Gastropoda > Stylommatophora > Philomycidae > Meghimatium > Meghimatium bilineatum. The sequence continues at coordinate 63,506,430 of CM067304.1, forward strand.
TCTCATGTAAGTAAAATATACAATTTTGAATTGTTTATTTTGGTAGCATATCCTATTCATGACGTAGCTATCAACCCAGTATTTGTTGGTTGTGGTGATTTCTAGGAAATATATACGTTTAGTAGTTTACTATTGCTTTCTGAACTGTCCGGATGCACTCGGGATCGAACTCAGTACTTTGGCCGTAACAGACGCGCTCTGTACACTTCGCCACAGAGCCGGACAATTGTTTATCATGGACTATATTACCTCATACACATAAAACAGATAACGTGTTATTTTGTTCATTCATTGGTACCATGCATTCTGGCGTAGGCGACCATGTCTCCGCAGTCCTCTGTTTGTTATACATTTAAATATATTTTCTGATGATTCTGCATCATGCCAGGCTTTCAAACTCTCCAACATTTTCTTACGTTGTCTTCCTCTGTCTCTCTTACTCTCGATCTTTCCAGTTGTTGCGATGTTATAACGTGTTATTAAATGTTCAGATTAGCTCTTTTGAAGCTGTTTCGTCGTCCGTCTGGCAACCAGCTGTACATTTCTACATCCAATCCTCGGACCAAATATAGTTTCCTACTCTTGTGATAACCAATGCCACATGCCATGTACTAATTTTATTTTTAGTTATTTCCACCACAGAAGACAGATTCTGCTTTATTATTGTGCTATGTTTAACATTTTTGATGTTTTTAATGCTTGCTTGTTAGCTTGTTTTGTTAAAAATTCAAAATAAAGTGAGAAAATCTCAATATTAAAACATGACATGTATAATCGCAAGATTTAGTGCCGAGAAATAAATTATCTGTGTCATGGTTTATAGCGTGGGTGTGATATATGTGCCTTTCTGCATAACATAAACGACTGGAGCATGAATATTTCTCTCATTGTGAGCTATGTGTAGAACAGAAAGATTCAGTCACAGGTAATTCTAACTACACGCATGACTGGTCACATGTTGATATTCTTTGCTCCCTTTTCAGGTCCCGGCTTCATATATATGCCACTCGAAGAACTAACTAGTCAGATGATACATCTATAACTTCACAAGATCATGTGGACACAATCCGGTTGTGTGGTCACTTCAAACTGCTATTCTAGCTAGAAATTATATTAACAACTCAATTATTGATTTCTATATTCCACAGGTGACCTGTACCTTCTGGGACAAGCTCCTCATCTGTTTGCAAACAAATTTTTCCTGAACGAAGATCGAGTTGTTATTGGATGCTTAGAAGAGAAGCTTTTCAATGACACAAGAGATGAGTTTACAGGAGCTAAAATATTTAATACAACTTATTATAAAAAGCTGGACTTTGTGTTGAATCAGGTCTTGTAGAAATATTTTCATTTAGATGTTTCTGTTGGGTGTAATTTTGTTGGAACAACTGCTCTTTTCTATTGTACTGTTATTGGGTTACTTTTGTATTAACTTATTCACCCCGACGAGCTGATTATTTAGTGTGACTATTTTTTTTGAATTGCCATGAAGAATTACCATGTGATATTCGACATTCCGAATATCAAATGAATAGTCTGCTTCGTGTAAGGCTCAGGGGTGAAAAAGTTAAGTTTTTGACCTTCGACTCTCATTTTAATTGTTATATCAGATTTGTTAATTGTTGTATGAGATTTGTTAATTACTATAAAAAATCATTAATCATTATATCAGATTTGTTAATTGTTATATAAATTTTGTTAATGGTAATATCATATTGTTAATTGTTACATGAGATTTGTTATTACTAGTTAATGGTGAATGATTGAAAATTAAAGATAGTAGATAGTATATAGTATATGAAATGGGTTGATAAAAAAATCAGTGATTTTTTAATGAAGATTAGATGAATGATAGATAAATAAATGGTCGCTCATCACAATAGTACTTACATAAAACACATTCTTGAGACTAACGGAATAAATAAATGGTCGCTCATCACAATAGTACTTACATAAAACACATTCTTGAGACTAACGGAAATTGAACCAGGTCCGTTCTAACGGCACAGAATCGCCTTGCAACTGGAGTAAACGGTTTTTGTTTCCGTACTTGACTTACTGCATCTCCAATAAAAGATGCGATTTTGTCAAGACATTCAAACTGTGTGCTCACTATGAACGGACCATTGGAGACAATGACTATTACAACAACGAATATCCCGTACATGTATTGAAGTATCCTCAGTAACACAAACATATAACATATGTATTCGTACTACAAGGACCAACAGGCCTTCTTGTAAACATTAATAACATAGAGGCAGTACAATGTTGCTTCAAATAATAGCTTGTACAAGTAAATTCAAGTAGGAAGTGAGAGAATCAGTTAAAATTTCTTCAGTCTAACGGAAATTTAACTAGGTCCGTTTAACGACACCTCTTACAGTATGGCACTCGTACGGTAACCAGGTACGTTAGGGCGGACCTGGTTAAATTCCCGTTAGTCTCAAGAACTTTTAGTTTATCCTCTTGCTTCATACTTGAATTTACTTATCTAAACCCAAGTCAATAAGTTTTACAATGAACCTACAATCAGACTATATGGTATGTGTATGGAAAAATTGCTGATAACATTATAGACCACAGTTTTAAGACAAGACCACCATATAGGCTAATAGTCTGTGCGTTCATTGTAAAACTGATCGATCTTGTGTTTTACGTAAGAAATATTGTTATACGGTTTTACATCAGTCTCACTGATTATCGTTTGTCCATCACAAAAACTGATGACCATTCGTTGTAACCACTTTATGAAATTCAATTGAGATTTACGTTATTGTCTATGAGTTCGTACATGGATATATCGGTTCTAAAGACCATTAAATTATCCAAGTGTGATATGATCTCTTTAGATGTTGCTTCATCTGTGTTTACATTTCTTGCTAGTATTCGTTGTTAAGTGTTTGCATTTATTATCTAGTAACAAGAATCTGCACTATTTTTAATGTAAAATGCTGTGTCGCACTGTTTCTTGCAGTTTCCTTCCATGTTTCATTGTTTTGCCAAAGTCTTTTAGAGACGTTTTTAACTAGTCCATGTAAGCATTTGTCTTGGCCGCCTTGAGAACGGATTTCCTTTTGCTTCTCACCATGGAGTACTATCAATGGGTTGATGATGATGAAAATAAAAGATGTGTATTCATTTATACATCTATGTTATTTAATCTCATGTAACTGAAAACAAGTACCTCTCAAAGATAGCAGTCGCCACGACGTGTTGAGAGTGAATTAAAATTTTCAAATGTTTTAAATTGAATATATTTACTCTTTAATAATCAAGAATAATCTTCTAATTTGAAAATTTTAGTCATAGAATGTGATATCTTCTACCAGAGACTATACAGACAGTCTCGTCATATTGTATGTAATACTGCACTAGTTGTTGCTATTAAACATTTTTCTTATTCTTCTTCTCTTGCGTTTGATTTCAAATTACAATTTATTATCAGAGGAACGAAATGTAATGTGTATTTGTTTACTGAACAGCTACGCCTTTCGGCCTAATGTAACAGTCTTCAACATTGACTCAGTCAATTTGAGATGGGATAACTAATTCCTCGCCAAAACCTTCAGAGAGTTTCCAAAACTCTCGCCGTACCCTGCGACGTGAATGCCAGACAATCGAGCCCACCGAAAAGCGTGGCTGTGGGGTGGATGTTAAGCGTGGAGAATTTTGTATAATCTCGAGGGGAAATATACAAAGATCCATTCACAGCCTATAGTAGATGGTTGTGGAAATGAAATAGCAGCAACCAGCAAGAAAGCAGATAAATTCAACAATGTCTATGCAAATCTTAACAAGTCATCTCAGAAATTTGACTAAATACTTACAAAAATTGCAACATATAACAAAGATCAGAACAAAATTGTTGCATTCAGTGACCTATTCAGCATGATGATGATGTTCGTCCGTCGTGATCGACGATGACCAAAAACTCAACCATAATAATAATAACAATAAATAATAAAATAATAAAGTTAATAGTGCGTTTTTAAATGACTAGCAAGTCCAATGCGCGCACAAAATGTTCTTTTACAGAATTGACAACAATAGAAGGTATCTAAATAGGTATTCAGCATACAAGAACTAAACATGGCAATGCGGAAACTTGCTAGAAACAAAGCTCCAGGATCAGATCAAATTAAAAATTAAATGATATGTAAGCTGGAACCAAAGGCACAGTAATACTTCTATGGTTTATTAACAGAACATGGAAGGAGGGAAAGTTGCCATCAGCATGGCTCACAGCAACCATCAACCCCATTTTAAGACAGGAAAACCGACAGGAACACCAAGAAGTTATAGGCCCATATGCCTTACCCCATGCACAGGCAAGCTGGTTGAGTGAATGGTTAACAATAGACTATACTGGTGACTGGAAGACCATGATTGTCTAGATAATAACCAGGTAGGATTCAAGTGAAAATGTTGCACAGTTTACTCTCTCTTCAGATTCACACAAAATTTGATGGATGATTTCCAAGAAGGAAAAAGCACAATAGCAGTGTTCATGGACCTTGAGCAAGCATGCAACTAATTCTGGAGAAAGGGACTTTTGCTGAAGATGAACAGAATGAGAATAGGTTAACAAATATGTTTAAATTGATACAGGACTTCATGACAAACAGAACATTAGCCACCAGCAATGGCGGTACACTATCATTCCGGAAATGAAAACTAAAGGAGGGACTGCCTCAAAGCTCCCTTCTAAAATACACACTCTTCCTTATTTTCATTGATGATCTAGCGAAACATCTCAATGTGTCAAAAGCATTGTTTGCTGACGTGCTTGTCATCTGGACCACTGATAAATATCCCATCCTGACAAAGGGAAAGTTCAACAGAGCTCTCCTCGCATATTCAGTAGGAGGAGCAGTGCCGGATTCTGAACCTCGACCGAATGCACCCCCAGCTACTGGAGGTCCCTCTAGTTCAGGCGTGTCAAACTCAAAAAAGCACCATGGGCCTCATAAGATACTTTGAGTATACCGGCGGGACACACCAACAAATCTGAGAAACAATGTAATCTTATTGAATTATATTTAATTAATGTGCATGCCTACTACAACTGCTTTATTAAGCTAACACCCCTCAACGCCAAATATAACAATTGTTATCCAACATTTATTTAAGAACACTCAATCATTTGTACTCTTTAATCAGTGTTTTGTACTGAGGTTTGATGCCTCTTTTTCTTGACAATTTTTCATATATCTGGCTGAAATGTATTTGCAGTTCCGACCATCATCAGGGATGACAAGTGTTCATCGGTCAGCCTTGGTATCTGAGAAGTTTTTGTTAATTTCATGAAGGAAAATAACTGTTCACACACAAATAGGTGGAACCGAACATTGCCATAATCCTAGTTTAAACTTTCTTAAGTTTGTAAATTTTTCAGGAAGGTATGAATAGAAGCTAGGTATGAATAGACTTCTCGATAATATGTACTTACTGCGCAAAACTGAAATCCAACAGGTAGATCCAGGAATAGGGTTATAAAGTTTTGCTAATACTTAATAACACACATAATGGCACACACAAATCGACGTTTCTACCAAAAGGCCTTTATCAAGACAACAATTGAAACAAAATTAAAACATATAACAGAAAGCGAACAGTAATGACATTGACGGTCATATTGGTATGAGTCAAATTGGTATGCCGACTTCTAGATACTTTGCTTTGAGTGTGGAATCAGACTGTATTTCTAATAGCTCCATCTGCAAGTTTTCCTCTGCTGTGACAACATCAAAGTTGAATGGTGCAGAGAATAATGAAAAATTGCAAAAATGGTATTCAAAAGATGAGAAATCACTAAATCTCTCCTGGAACTCTTTTGACAATAACTCTAAGTGACTCTCATATTTAGCAAAGGTAAGTACATATTCAGCATTGGCCTGATTTTTTAGTTCTTTGCAGTTAGGAAAGTGACTCAAATTTTTACGTGGCAATTGTTTCTTCCATGAGCTTATTTTTGTAATGAAACACTTGATGTCGTCGTACAACTGAGTAATGAGTTTGTTTTTGCCTTGTAAATTCAAATTAAGATCACTTAAATGTGCAGTAATGTCCACAGCAAACGCTAGATCCTGGATCCAACTTTCATCTTTTATTTCATCTGTGATTTTACCTTTCATTTCCAAAAATAAAGTAATTTCTGGTATCAGCAAATAAAATCTTTTCAGCACTTTGTGACACGACAACCAACGGACTGCTTTGTAGAATCGAATATCGGTGAACTGACTATCCATGTCTTCTAACAGCTGACTGAATTGACGATGGTTGAGAGCATTGCATTTGATAAAGTTCACTGTTTTTGTGACCACACTAAGCACGTGATTCAATTTTAAAGTCTTTGAATACAAATTTTGCTGATTAATAATGCAGTGAAAATGTGCAAATGATGAATCTGGATAAGAGTTCTAAATTTTTGTTCGCAACTTTTCAGCAATACCATTATGTCTGGGGTAGCCATTCAGAGATGCAAAACTCTTCACACTATGAAATAAGAACACAGCGGGAGAGATACAACTTTGAAATGTACGTACTCAAATAGAAGACGAACCGGTGTACTTGGGCACTACACTAGAAAAGAGTAATGGAGGCCTCACATTGAGAAAATAGAAGCAAAGGCAAGAATGAACCTTGCCTTCCTGATGAAATTGGCAGTAACAAACTGGGGGGGGGGGGCAGTGAGACACCCTTAAAGAAGTCATATACAGGTGTAATTAGACAAATAAAAAAAGTAAAGTAACCCATAGCATTTATTAATACCGTAGGGCTGTGAGATGTTAGCGCTCTCACATTTCACAGGCTCTGCAAATGAGGGCGGTAGCCATCTCCTCTCCCTCGCAGTCTTTACTTCCCGGATTAATCCGGTACCCATTTTAAGGCTGGGTCGACCTGGGAGCCGTTGCGATCTGAAAACATTTCCGCCTCAACTGGGGAATGAACCCAGGACCACTCATATGCGAAGCCAGTGCGCTAACCACTGCACTAACGCGGCTCCCAATTAGACAAGTACTAGAATATGGATCAACAGCATGGACATGAGCAGCAAATTCCCATCTACAAGTCCTAGACAAAATCATGCACTTCGCCTTATCACAGGTGCCATGGAGACCTCTCCCATAAATGAAATGGAAAAAACTACAGAAATCATTCCCTTACCATACAGGCGAGACACTAAGACCATGGTCCATGCAGAAAAGTACAAGACCATGGCAGCACATCCAATGAAGGCCAAATACGGTGTCCAAGCTAGAGGAAGTTTGAACAGGAGCAGTTTTATTCACTGATTTAAAAAAACAAAACTAAACGGAGTATAAGGAAGAACTACCAGAAAACAAGAGAGATACCACCAACACTTTTTCCAGTTCCGTGGGAGCAATATAAAAATCTCACTATCAGAACCACCTTAACATACAAACGCTTTGTGTTTGTTACGACTGAATTAGGAAGATTCAAAATTTCGCATGGTTGCAGGAGTTTAGCCCCCCCCCCCCCCCCCCCGCGTCCCCCGTCCCAACTCTCTAGCAAATCATACATGAATTTCAGTACCTTAGTACTTGAAAATGCCGTAAAAGGGTGGGGAAGGGGGGGGGGGGGTAAAGAGCGGCATATATTTGCAATTCACTAAGATTCCGCCAGTGAATATATGCCGATTTCCCAAAAATCGGTAACACTCTCTCTCTCTCTCTCTCTCTCTCTCTAACACTAACCCTAACTCTACCCCCCCCCCGTCCCACAACCTTAACACCCTTTTTCCCAAATACTATACATGTATGTCCCCCTACCTAACGAATAATATGTCCACTGCGCACTAAAACAGGGACACAATAAATGTAATATTTATGCTAACACTGCCTATCTGCCCCTATTCCGTTTCGTTAAAAAGTGCTGGATAAGTTTGTTTTTTCTAGCCTTTGGTGCGTTTTGTTAATAATGTGCGCATTCTTCTTGTATTACACGATTTTTTTTAAAACCCACACTGAGTAACTGGTATATTTCGAGAAATTCAGTCGGATTATTAACTCAACTCTGCCAGTGCCTGAATTCAATGGTTTAAATATGTGCTAAAGAGTTACGAGTACATTAATTTTTGTGTGCAAAGAAATGTATTGTGCTGAGGGAAATATAAGAGAAGACAAGACTTGACAGAGTGGTAACAGTGATTGGTTGTAGTTAATGGACCATGCTGATCATGGAGTTAGACCACTTGGAAGATATGGATTGTAATTCTTCCGCGTCTATGGATAGAAAGCAAGGCCTGGGAGTTAAGCGTGGTGTCCCACGAAAGATCAATATTGAAGAGCAGAAGTGTTATCAAGCAACACAGAACCAAAACAGTCAGTCACAACGCGCTGAATGATATATCGAATATGAGATAGGAGCAACTATGGAAGCGCAATGTTTATGATCTGCCTAATAACTAATTAAGGAAGTACTCAGGTATAGTTAGCTGCCATATCCCATAGAGATATACTGATTCCGAAACAATGCTGAAGTAAAATTCCTTTCTGGCAATAGGATGCCGATTTCGCATAAATTATATAAACTATGGGTCGGCAACCTTTTGCTAACTGTGTGCCAACTTAAGGTTTCAAAGTATTCAGAGTGTCGAAATGAGCGAGGAAACCACACTAATCGATTTAGAATCAACTTTATACAGGAAACGTGAAGAGTCTGTGTGCCATTTGAAATTGCTTGACGTGCCAAGTGTAGCACGCGTGCCATAGGTTTCCGACCCCTGATATAAACCATACAAAAAAGTTGTCTATCTTAGTCTCCTGACTACATCAATTTAAGAGCATAAACAGAAGAGGATGAGAATGTATGTGTATTTGTCATGTAATGTATTCTTTCCAGAACCTAGTCCTCCTTATGAATCTCCTGAAATCCCCGCGATCTCTGGTACATTAACCAGCCTCCTTTAGCGACATATGCATTCATTCCTCAATATCTCTTATCCAGCGAACTCTGTCGATTTTTTTCTCTGCTGTCTTTCTATCACCCCCGTAAACAACACTCTTTCCATGCCAGTGTGTCCCTTCATATATCCACACAAAAATAAACTTCCAACTTAATGTGGTGTTTAAAATCCAGCTTTCTTGGACGTTGAATTTGCTTAGGACGTCTTGATTGGTCCTCCTTGCTGTACATGATATTATCAGAACTCTTCTATACATTTCACTTTGAAAGCCCCTATTCTCTTGGCTGAAGTTTTATTTATTGTCCGTGTTTTGTAGTCACATGTAGCCACTGAAACACACATGTCGTAACAAAAAGAGCTTAGCTTCTGTGTTTGCACCGTGCCACATCGCTGTTGCTGCTCTCCTCCTGATCTCGACAGCGCATCTGAGAATATATTTCTGAAGTGACGATTAAAGAAACGCGTACGTCTCATAAATAGTAACAATCTACCATCATCATCATTAGTGCCGTCCCCACAACGAAGGTTAACTGCAACAGACCTTCTACATCACTTGTTCTTGTCTTGGTGGTACACTCTGCTAGACTGTTTTCTGTCAATCTTGTGATGCTTCTCTCCCACTTATATCTCCTCTGCAACCTCTTGCTCGTCTCCTCTCGACTAATGCATCAACTGACGTACCGCTTGAGCAAGGTTTAAAACAAGGTGGCATGTTTTTTAATGTGTCCAAAATGTTTTATTTATTCGATCGTTATAAAAATCTACCAGATTAAAGTAAAATACATATTTTAGGGCAGGACAGTAGATAAGTGGTAGAATGGGGGATTTGAGATGTTCAAATCTAGTTTTGTTGCCCTTTAGCGCTCAATTGAGACCAAACAGCAGAAAAGACTTCTGTACAGAGTGTAAACAAGTCTTAATTCGCTACCTTTTTTGATTTTTGTCGTGATTTTCCTTGATCAAAATTTGTATATGCTTGGAGTCAGATGTCCAAAAAAGCCAAGGTCGACAACATAATGCATGAAAATAATAAAATTGAGTCTTTCAGGTCCTGTTTACTATCAATACACAAGTCTTTACTGGAGTCCGGGCATTGTTCGACGCCTTGAAAGTTATCATAACGTAGCCGGAAAAATAATAATGACATTATTATGTTAAATATTTTTTAAATAATGAAATAAATTGTGTTTGTAAACAGGAAATGTGTGCCATACATTAATAGTGACTGTCAAAAATATTCTTTGCAACTCCATCCAACATGCAACGGAACTGGGCAAGGGTAATCGGGCAACCAAATCGGTTGCGGGTACAAAACAAACTGAGGTGTTGAACAACCGAAATCAATGTAATATAAGTAAGGCATGAGCTTGCACGGGGAATAGTAATCTTTTTTGAGCTGAGGCACGTCTTCTTCTACTTAAGTCCAATGTGTCTTGTGATTACCATTATCAATTTCCTTTAGCGCTGAAGATAGCGAATAGGGCATATCTCTCCAATTATGTCTGTTCGATCAAATCTATTCTGTGTAGTTCTTGAATAGTATGAGTATTATTTGTTTTACTTTCTCTAAGTATTGTTCTTCTAAGTGTTTCTTTTGGTCAGCACCTGGCTCTTTTGCCTGTAGGTATCCATTCAAGAGATTGTTGGTGTATTTTGTTTATGTCTGAGCATAGGACATGCCAGATATAGAACCATCGGCGTTTTCTGAGAACATCTGTGATGAAGTTTTGATGTGTCTCTTCTCTGATTTTATCATTTGATTTGAATTCACTCCAATTGGTGTTAGTTATGAAGACAATGTTGGACGGGGCACTCAGTGTGTAGTGCACAGATCACAGCAGCGGGCAGCTGCAATAGCCCCTGTAGAATGCGTCTTTATCGATATTTCGTTTCGTTAAATAATGTAGGAATGTGTTTCTCTAGAATGACGTCACCCATGCCCATAATGTACCACAACTATTGAAGGACATACAAATAAAACAAATAAAACATTTTGGTCATATTAAAAGGTATAAAACCTTGTTGATGACATTTCGTAAAGGTAGATTGGGCTGCAACCATGGCAGAGGTTTGTTTTCGAATATTTGCTTTCGTATGTTTGTTTTCAAGACTCGTACGTTTGCTTTCGTGGTCTATTTTATTTCTGGGATCCATCTTTGCATGGCTTTGTATCCATCGTGCCTGCATAGCATTGTTTTTTTTTTTTAGGAACACTGTCTGATGGTAGTCTGGAAGCATGTGAAAACCATTTAATCCGTTGTCTTCTGATGTAAGTCAGGATTGGTATTGTATTTGCTAGTCTTTTAATGTATTCATTTCTTATTATATCTCTTACTATTACTCCAAAAATTCTACATTTATGCTGCAATAGGTTTTCTATTGTCACCTGTTGTTTGTGTCCTCGCTTGATATTGATAAATCACAGTATGATAGTGATAGTGTGATGATAGTTTTGTATAGTATTTTTGCTGTTCACGTTCACATGTTTGTTTTTTAACATAGGAGACATCTGCCCTAAGATCTGGTATGCTATATTGCAGCTATGTTGGATTTCTTTTGTGTTTTTCCCATTTTATGATATGCTTCCAAAATAAGTGAATTCTTTCACATGTTTACGTTGTTGGTAATCGATGAAGATAATACTGTTTCTTTCTGTTTTGCGATTGTTATTTGCCTTGGTTTTTGTGTGTTTATCTTCATGTCCTTACATGGTTATATGAAAGTCTACTTATAAGTTGTTGTAGGTGTTCTTATGGGGTTGATATTATTGTTTGATCGCTTGTAACAAGAATTTCTTCCAGGAGGTTGTTTAGGATTTCTTCTTTATTGGTGTTGGCAATATTACATAAACAATCAATGTATGTAAAGAATAGCAAGAGAGATAGTACCTGCCAAATAACCGTTAGAAAGACGAAAAGGTCATTACACATTAGTCATTACACATACACATTAAATGTACGGAATAGTGGCCTCCGGTTTTTACAAGTTCGACTTTTTAAAAACACCACTAACAACAACAATAATGGCAGAGATAGACGTGGAAGATGAAAATATTCTTACTACTATTTTTAAGGATTCTTTCCCAGGTAAGTGAGCATTATAGTTCAATTCAAGCTAGTTGCTTGAATAATTATTAAATGTTTATAAGCACCTTTGTTTGTATCTGCAATTTCGAAACTCACTGGTTGTTTTAATACAAAAGTGAAACAAGTCTAACTTAACTAATAACTAAGAGTTCAAGTAGGACTCTAGGAGACTAGGAACTTCCTAAAGGAAGTTCAAGTATCACTTAGTTATAGTATCTTCACAGAAGACGGACGACATGATAGAGAGATAGAAATAAGATGTCAAAAGGCAAATTATGTTACACCCAGGCACACCCAGATCGTTGCTGGCATCTCAAAATTTCAAATATATGATATATGACAAAGCAAAGGCCTATATTTAGGCATAGTCCGGCAGCCTAATTATCAGCTCCATCATCCTAGGCATTATCAAAATTTTCTAAATTGGTTTACAGTTCTATAAACACACCACAGCTAGATAGACCTCGAAATGTGTAATTCATGGATACCACAACCAAGCCTGTAGGTAAATTCTGAAAAAAGTTATGAATTTTTATATCTTAAATGTACATCACAATCATTTACATGAAAATAAAGGAAATATTAACTGACTGGTGTAGAAAGTTGTGGCCAAAAATTAGAGTTGAGCCAATAATTTATAAAATATCTTAGCTTTTTACAATAAAATGTCCTATAAACTGCAACCACAGGTAATTAATATTCAAAATTTTGGCTAATTTGCATAGCCAAATACAAATTGAATTGAATATCCTAATTATTATATGTTTTAGATATTTACAATAAAATATCCCACAAATTATACTTGTTTTTGAAGACAAGATGAATCTTTGGATTACGTCATAATGTTCAGATGCAACCAAAGCTAATTTTCAAATTGGTGGTTAATTTGCATATTAAATATTTTAAATCATTAAATATTTCAGTTATTTTTGAGAAAATATCCTACAAACTGTACATTTTGTGTTCAGGAAGACAAGACAAATCCCAGTTGCAACCAAAGCTTGCTAATATTCAAAATGGTCAAACAATGATGGCGAGCAAATGTACATATTTTTTTAAATGTCAGGCATGAAAGGCCAACATCATAGAACTTTCATCCTTGATACATAAGTTATGGTCAAATTATTAAACATAGTAGTAAAGTAAAGTAACCCATAGCATTTATTAATGCCGTAGGGGTGCGAGATGTTAGCGATCTCACATTTCAGAGGCTCTGCAAATGAGGGCGGCAGCCATCGCCTCTCCCTCACAGTCTTTACTTCCCGGATTAATCCGGTACCCATTTAAGGCTGGGTCGACCCGGTAGCCATTGCGATCTGAAAAACATTTCCGCCTCAACTGGGGAATGAACCCAGGACCACTCATATGCAAAGCCAGTGCGCTAACCACTACGCTAACGCGGCTCCCTATTAAACATAAAGCAAATGCAATATGCATTACAATTTTAAAAAGTGATATGAAAATGAAATAAACGTAGTTTTATATGTTTAAATGTAACTTGCTCAAACAATATCTAATATTTTCACCCGATAGAAATAAGAAAATACACAGAAATGTCTCATGTCATAAATATATACACTTATATGTGTCAATATGATCAAGGACACCTGAAATCTAATTAAAACATGGTCATGGTATTGCATGATCTGGAAGTAGGCTAGTGAAATTTTTTATCAAGGGATGTAACTTTTTTCTTTTAGCACAAAAGAGTTGCAATGAATATGCAATTCATCCTGTTTTAGGGATTCAAGAAGACTGTTTATCTTATGATGTTACAATGGATTCATAACAAATTGGACCAGACCAACAAAATATTTATGTCATAACAGAAGTATGGCCATATGCTATATACAATTATATACAAAAAGAATAAAAATACTTATGAATTTTGAAAAGTATTGTTAAATATGAAACATTGTTATAAACGGATGCATTGTACCAAGACCCCACTGAGTTAACTTATTTTAACATTGTGTATTTTAAAATTGGAATTATTTCCCAACACTTCCTGATAGTGTAAATACTGGATGAAAGATTCTTTCCAGAATGCAGTCTTCTTTATGCATCTTGTAAGCCTCTCATAATTCTGGTTGAATCGACTCTCGCAGCCAGAGGTATGCTTAATCAATCTGTATTGTTTTATATATATACACATGGTTATGATAACTAGAGGTGTTGGGAAATTATTGCATGTTCTCCCTATTCGTCTACATATATATATCCACATCTCACATAACTGCAAACTAGCAGGATGTAAACTAGTGAACAGAATGCGTTGTGTCATGGTTTACATCTCTGCTGTGCTTTTCTGCCTGACGCAACCGAATTCAGCAAGATTCAGGATCATTTTGACCCTGTACAGGATAAGACAGTCAACCCCATAGCACAACCTTCTTATTCGCTTCTTACAACATACATAAAAAGTAAACAGTATTGCTATTCTTTGCTCTTCTTAAGATCCCGGCACAACACTGGTGGTTTGTTCGTTCATTAATTATCCATGCTCCTGAGTCCATACATTAATATAGATGTACATTTTTACAAGATTTATTTCAGTTTGTTTGGGGCATTTTCTTGGGAGACAACAGTTTTATTGTATAATTATATATATATGTATCCCATAATAAGACGTTGTCCGGGGCATTAATATTTAGTGTCATTTATGTTTATTTATAGATAGTTGGCAGGAGAATCCAGATTTCGTGCAATATCTTGTTGAACTGAGTTCTTATGGAGCTGATAGACTTGGTGAGTTAAAATTATTGCATCCATGTTCTTTTACTGTAAAAATAATTTTTGTTACAATGATTTAATTAAATTGGCAAAGTTTAGTTTAGCCTTTTAATTAGTTTAGAGAAAACCACGAAAAAGATGGATAGAAAATGTCAGGGACATCTTGAACAAACATGGTCATAGCACAGCAGAGGTCGCATATCTGACCTTGGAACACAAGCTCCAGCTCCAATTACCCCTACACTTAACAAAAAGAGTGGATAAAAAAACCACCTGGGGAAAGACAATAGAGTTTAGAAATTATATTAGTCTACAGACTGTGCTGAATGCTTACAGAGCAGTGATACACCCAGTGCTGTTGTACACTGGTGAAACACTCGTCATATACAGACATCATGTAAGGAAGTTCAGTCATTTCCATACAATTTGTTTCAGAATGGTGGTGAACATCAAATGGCAAGATAAGATTCTTATACCACTGTCCTGACAGCTGGTATCCATAACGTTGTTATTCTTAAGCAGCCACAGATTCATTGTGTAGACCATGTTGTACATATGCCTGATCAACATCTCCCAAAAACAGTCTTCTATGGTAAGATGCAGAAGGGAATACACTCATGAATGAAGGAAATCAGCAAAAGGTGTATCACCTTGTGAAAAAATTGGAAATTCAGCAGCTCAACAATTGAGACTGGCTAGAAAGACAAAGACAGATCAATCACTGTCTGAACTGATTTTGCCATGCCCAAACTATGCAAGGACTTTCAGGGTAATCATTTGGTTTATTAGACATCTAGAAGTTCATAAGTAAAAACTAACTTCAAACTGAATTTCATTTCATAAAGTGGATGTAACAAATGGTCATCACCACTTGTGTTGGACAAACAACAATTTAGCTCCTATGAAAAGATACTTTTTTAGTTCAAAATTGCTGCACTCATGTGTTAGTTGAATTTTACATCTAACTACACACATATATATATATATATAATATATATATGATGGACAGGATACAGTCTAGCCGATTTTACCACAGGACAAGAGACAGAAGATTTTGAAGATCTGTTGCAGCCAACCTTCAATGCAGAGATGGCACAATTCATGATGATTATATACATATAATTAAAATGAAAATTCAAGCAGACTCTAATATGATATAGAACAGTAACACAGTGGATTGCCATGCATGTCATGTGAAGTAATTGTTGAATATAAGGTTTTTAAAAGGTCAATGTGATCAAACATTGTATGCAGAAGTTGGATCTGTTGAAATTTCACAGGCAAGCTGTAAACTATGACAGAACAATCTATTCTCCAGGTTAACAAACATGAGTATTAGAAACGTAATGCCAGGAGAAGATAATTTTTTTCCTTGGCTCCATTAATCTTGATCATCCTGGAATCAAAATATATCACACAGGACGCCACGGATCATGTGCATGGAGGAAAAAATATCAGAAATAATATAAACAGAAAGTGATAGTTAGTTTAAGGGCTACATGTCTAAGAAGATACACAGCAGCACATGATAGTATAAGTGGGCCAGTGATTCCTTGTACATACTATCAAATATTCTTTTGTAGCTCACATTGGTCTTGTGAATCACATCCATCATAATTATCAGTCATAGATTATATTTCTTATAGACCACAACATCATAATTATCAGTCATAGATTATATTTCTTATAGAACACAAATAATACATATTGTTATTTGGAAGGATGAAAAGATGACTACTACTATAATATACATGTGTGTATGCTTTTTGTACGCGATCAATGGTCCAGGGTGATGTTCTGCACATGAGATGTTTCGAAGACTTGGTACAAGTGACATCTTGTTTTAGGGATGTCGCTGGCCAAATCGGTATCAACAGTTGGTGTTACACTGCTGGTCGTAGGTGCATCATAGATGTAGTAGTTTTCAGTCTTGTCTAAAGCCTTCTAATTTTTATTATAATTCCTTGGTGTTTCTTATTTGTCATTCATAAGTTAAATTCTAAGAATTGTATAAAGTGTTCAGATAATTTAGCTATGAATTCATTCTACAATAACTTGTGTCAAATGCATTCAGATAGTGTAATATAACATTAATTTGGTTTTAATGTGTCTTAATCTATCTATCTATCTATAGACTGTGTCCCTTGTTTGCCTTGTGGTGTCAGTGGTGGAAGAGTTCTCTGGAGATGGCCTTCTTGTGCGCTGTTTGTAAGCTTGTTCCTGTGGCTTCTTTGATTTCTGTGATCCATCTTTTACGTGGTCTGCCTCTGACTTTATAACCGTTATGTAATTGTAGTGAGATATCAATAGGGTGTCTATAAATTCTGTGATCCATCTTTTACATGGTCTGCCTCTGGCTTTATAACCGTTATGTAATTGTAGTGAGATATCAACAGGGTGTCTATAAATTCTGTGATCCATCTTTTACATGGTCTGCCTCTGGCTTTATAACCATTATGTAATTGTAGTGAGATATCAATAGGGTGTCTATAAATTCTGTGATCCATCTTTTACATGGTCTGTCTCTGGCTTTATAACCATTATGTAATTGTAGTGAGATATCAATAGGGTGTCTATCAATTCTGTGAGTACTCATCTACATTGCTGGTGTGTGTACATCACATGAATTGTTGGTATTTAATGAGAATCTGTGTGAAGTCGCTGACTCTTCAAGATTTATTTAAAAAAACACTACTGCTCATGTAAGCTTTTTATTTGGTAGACTGGCTCATATCACAGTGAAATTATTGCTACACTAGTTTCTGGAAATGTCCACTATTGGTCTCGAGGCATATCGCATATGAATTTAGGGTAATTATTGTTTTAAATATTGATCTGTATTTTTTTCTGAAATTGTAGGATGTCTAGATCCGTATGTATCTTGGACACTGCCTGTATCACAGAACATATTTATCAACTTTCTACCACATTGTGATAAAGAACTTGTGCATCTGGAAATGATGAGGAACTTGTACATCAGGAAATGTCTGCACTAATTTTCTAGCAACCTCTTCAGTTTATTTTGCCCTTTTTATTAAAAACTTGTTCCACCACAAATTTTCTTTATTCATTTGTCTCCACCATTCTTAGTCGGCGAGTAATAAATTCTGCAGCTAACAGCAATCTACTGAGTCACACAGTAACACT
Organism: Meghimatium bilineatum; assembly: GCA_034231615.1. Lineage (NCBI taxonomy): Eukaryota > Metazoa > Mollusca > Gastropoda > Stylommatophora > Philomycidae > Meghimatium > Meghimatium bilineatum. The sequence continues at coordinate 63,524,328 of CM067304.1, forward strand.
GGATAATAGAAATACACAACCTTAGTCATATTGAGAATATAAATTTCATTTCAAATTCAGTGCACAGCAACTTTAGGGACACCTTGTACAATATCCATTTTATCCGTGTTATCATTTCTGTTTCAGTAAACACCTTTAAAATATAATAATATTCCATTTATTACATTGAGAATGTTTAAAAATCACTTTTATTCAAAAGGGAGCAAAGAATACAACACTACCTTCCATGCATGTTATAAGAGGTGACTAAGAAGGTAATGGGGGTGGAGTTGGCAGTGTAATTTTATACATGGTGCAATCAAAGTGACCCAGAAGTTATACTGAAATCAGATGTGTCAGGCCGAAAGGTTCAGATATTACTGTAAAGTATGACATGACGCATCCTTTCTCCAGACTACAACCTTCTAATTCCAGGAGTTTCAGATGAACACAGATGGGGAAGAAGAAGAAATGCATTGAAATGTTCTGAACTCAAGATATAGTTATAAATCTGAAGATAAGAAACAGTTTATTGTGTCCTTGCAGCAAGAGAGCCAGACAGGTTGGCAGAGGAGAAAGCTCAGATTCTCTCTGAGACACAAGACCTAGCCTTTCACAATTATACAACTTTTATTCAGACAGCTGATTGTTCAAAGGAAATTTTTCAAGATGTGAGTTTTATGGTTTTTTTGTTATGTTTCTATGAAACTTGATAAAATAAAACATGAAGAAATTAGTAAAAGGGTAGGTATAATATCATGTATTGAGCATATTGGAAGACAGAAAGTAAAATAGTTACCTTATGAGAATGAACCCAAACCATATACCAATATAAAGAATATCTGGATATAGAGTCAAAGGTAAACCAAGAAACGGTGAATAGAAAACATCAAGATAACCTTGAATCAACATGAACTCAACACAACCAAGGCTCTTACTCTTAATGGCAAGTGTGTATGCTATCAATCATAATTCTTTTGAGGAAAGGCAATAGAAAATTGAATTTAATCTGTTTCTTTATCTTTTTTTCTCAAACTTCTGCAGATTGTTTCTATTAGTTTTATGCCCCTTTAAGCCTGGCAGTGTCAGGGGTAGAAGAGTTCCCTTTTTGTGTGCTTCATATATGTTTGTTTTCATTGACTCATTTATTTCTGTAATCCATCTTTTGCATGGTCACTTTCCAGAATATTTTCACTTTGAGAATTTCTGGGTGTAGAGCATGCTCTTTATCAGCAGTGATTTGTAGGTAGTCCTGCGCCCTGCACATTGGTATTCTTTGCTCTGCAGTTGGGCAATGAAGAACGTATCGCATAGCACATGCTGATGTATCTTTCATACACCCCAAAGAGATGTGCATTGCCTCATTCTGGATTCTATCCAATCTTTCTGTTTGAGTCTGACTCAGCATTAGAATCGCCAGCATATACCGGTACTCATAGAGTGTTAAAACCGTAGAGCGTTAAAAAGTGTTAAGAACATAAAATGTAGAAGAGGGTTGGTTTCTAAACAACATTTTAACAGGAAGGGTGAGGTTTTTTGGCCATATAAAGAGACATAACAGTATGGGAAAACTAGTAATGGAAGGCATGGTTGCTGTATCATGGGAAAAGGCCCTCCACGAATAACAATGGGCAAGAGACGTTTTAAGCAAGTCATATACTACAATAGGTCAGTGTGCTCAATCATAAGGAGCTCGGTGCATCCATAAAGGAAGACAATATTCTGGACATAATATGTCACCTGAATATAGATGATTGATTGGGTGTCTGTGGCTATGTCTGTAGCAAAGCAAGGCAGTGGGAAAAAGGTCAAACATGCATGACCTAGGTTAACTTTGAGCATAGTAATCATAGTAATGTTAAGTACTAGATCAGTTCTATCGTATGGCTGGCCTGCTACACTAGCGATATGATTACAAGTGTCCAACATTCTGTAAAAGTGGTAAAAACACTGAACATATTATTTAACATTGCTGAAGTTGGATGTGTTGGGCCATCGACAAAATAAAATGACGACATAGTGCATTAATGTTCTTTGGGCTTTGTCCTGCTGAAAATAAGATTATTGTCCTGCTATAAAAGAGATCTGGTGGTAGTTTGAGAACAAACGCAAAATATGTATGATTGATTCTTGATTGGAAACCAGCACAGTGGAAAAGCACAGGAGATCCCCAAATTCTCTTTATGTTACATCATGAAAGCTACTGCATTTGGCATGTGAGGCCACACAACCCATGTTGAGAATTACTGATCTAGTATCGCATAACTATTTTTCTTATGGAAGTTTGATAAATAACTTTTATGTCACAAAATAATTTTTTTGTTTTAATTGTTAATTTTTTTAATCAAATTTTAAATATTTAAATTAGTGATTTGTTGATATTAATATAATAATATTCTCCTTTCATTTCTAAATATACAATAAATTATAATTTAAATATATTTAAAAGTATAATTTCTAGTTTCAAGGACCAGCAGAAAAAATAAAGTTACATCTATTGTTATTGTTGTTTCCATCCCAGGAATTGCGAGTGATTAGATCTCACTTCCTTTATGCAATGAGGTGGTTTTTCCAGAGTTAGTTAGTTAGTCAGTTAGACAAACCCATAAGTGCTCAGATCTTTCCTTGAGTGTATCTGCCATTACTCGTTGACTGACGTTCCCAGTACGTCATTGATTGACCATCATTCTTTCTCGCCCACGAAACCGCTCCTTTCTAGCGACACCACACTTCAAACCAGGCTCCCTTATTCTAGTCATGGAACAAGAGTTATCATCACTTGTACAGTCATTTGGTCATGCATTTTCCCGTAGGCATTCAAAATGTCTGCTTGATCCATCGGTCCACCAAGAGCCATAGTAGTAGTGTGAGCGGCCAACCTATCCGCGTTCTCATTACCCTGGTGAGGTAATTACTTTTCCAGAGTGCTATTTCATACCCAGAAGAATCCAACTCTTACTAAAGAGCTATACTTTTTTTCATTGGCAACATGTAGTTGTGAAACATGGACAATGCTATTCGCAATGGAAAATAGAATATCAGCATTTGAAAGAAAATGTTATAGATAGGACCTAAGAATATCATGGACAGAAAGATGATATGATGCAGATGTTTGTAAAAGCCTGAACATAGAAGAAGACCAGCTCCTCAAAACTAAAGAAAACATATTTTGCACATATAAAATGATAGTGGTTTTGAAAGATTAATCATTGAGGGAACGATTCCAGAAAATAGAACAAAAGTCAGACAAAAACTACATGGACACAGGACATTGAAGACCTGAATATGATACTAGACAAGGTTGAATAGCTTGTGCATAACTGAGGTTTACAGAGTGGCTATTAGGAAAGGACATGTTACATAGATGGGATAGATTTCTTGTTTCTGTCATGGATAATAAATAAGCACAGGATAATAAAAACTATGTAGAACAGAATTAAGATCTGATGAAAATACACAGTATTTGAATATAAAGTTCATAAATGCTGTATGCTTTTGTATAGTTTCAGATCATAGAGAAAAGCCTTGAAGACCTACTGGATAAACTGCCCCACTTTTCTAATGAATGTGGCAAAGTCATACAGAAGGCTCAAGAAATCAGCTCTAGGTAACTACTGCTACTCTAACTATTAATCCTTACTAATTTTCCTCTCTTTCTCTGTACTGATACACTTGCTGTACTGATACACTTGCTTTCTCTGTACTGATACACTTGATTTCTCTGTACTGATACACTTGATTTCTCTGTACTGATACACTTGCTTTCTCTGTACTGATACACTTGCTGTACTGATACACTTGCTTTCTCTGTACTTATACACTTGCTTTCTCTGTACTGATACACTTGCTTTCTCTGTACTGATACACTTGCTTTCTCTGTACTGATACACTTGCTTTCTCTGTACTGATACACTTGCTTTCTCTGTACTGATACACTTGCTTTCTCTGTACTGATACACTTGCACTATTTCCTGCTAAAAAGGAATGTCCCATGGCAGCAACCTGCTGGTGGGAATGAAAATAATTCTTCATGTACTAAACCGCAGGAACTATTAGGTGGGGTGGCCAGTACCCTTCCTTGCTGTGTTTACCTTCCCCAACTCATGCGTCAGGTACCAATTTACAGCTGGGTCGACTGGTGGAGAAGTCATGTCAGGCGAGAAATCACAACCCAGATTTTTGTGTCCAAAAGTAGTTTCGAACCTGATTCCTATAACATGGTGATAGTAAGCACTCACTATTAACTAGGCCTAGGCTACTTTGCTCCACAATTTCCTGTTACCACTTATATTAACTCTGATCATTAGGTTAAGATTGGTACATCTGTGTTACATGTGCCAATGTGGCACATTGCACTATGATTTAAAGTGAAGCACTACACACCAGTGCTAATAATAATAATACAAGAAAGTCTTTTATTCTTCATTGTTCATTCTCAAACTTTCAAACTCTTGTAGCAGGACAATGGCCCAACACATCTGTCTTTGGCGGTAGTTGAAAGCCTTACCAAATAGAATGTATTACTCTCTCAAGTGTTGCCAGGATCTGGATGGGGAACAGAGAAAAGCAACACTGTTTACCTTCCATGTATGCCATAGGAGACGGCTAAGGTTATATGATAACGTTGTCTGTCTCATCCCATATTGGGTCAAAGTGACCCATAAGCCATGCTTAGGTCAGTTGTGTCAGAACACAAGATAAATATTGTAGCAAAACTGTAAACCACGGTACAATGAATTCCATTCTCCAGACTACATCCTACTATTCTGCAACAGTTTGAGATCGAACACACAGGAAAAAGAACAATTTATTAACTATTAATCAACTTTAAGGAAGTCCAACCAATATTAACTTATTTCAGGAAATAGAAATAATATTAACTTATTCCAGGAAATAAGAAATTGTGATTTGCTACCTGCCATGTAAGGATGAGACAACTAAGAAGGATTAGTAAGGGTTTACCATGCTTGTTGTATGAGGCATCATATCTAAGAAGGATGAGTAAGGGTTTACCATGCTTGTTGTATAAGGCATCATATCTAAGAAGGATGAGTAAGGGTTTACCATGCTTGTTGTATGAGGCATCGTATCTAAGAAGGATGAGTAAGGGGTTTACCATGCTTGTTGTATGAGGCATCGTATCTAAGAATGATGAGTAAGGGTTTACCATGCTTGTTGTATGAGGCATCCTATCTAAGAAGGATGAGTAAGGGGTTGACTACCATCATCCTTCTATGATGACCCATACCTAGACTGCTGGAAGGGAATCAACTCTTATATCTTCAGCATGCCCTGAGATTGCAAGAAGGTCATGGCAAAGTTCCCCTTTATAGTAGATGTCACACAGTACTTACATAAGAGACAAGGTCAATCAGTTTTACATTAAAGACTTTTGGGCTGACTTAATAAGACACTTATTATTGGTCTTCAGACTTGTACTTCCTAATGTTTTTTTAACATCATTATCAATTCAAATTATATTTATATAGTTTCATAATAGTTCATCATGCTGAATATAAATAACCAAATGGTCCGAGGGTGTCCGACAAAGTGGAGGGTGCCGCAGTAACCAAATGAACAAATAGTAAAGCAAAATGAATTAAACAGGTTAATAAAAACACTTTGAGAATTGTCCTGTTTAGTTTTATTGTATTTTTTTTATATATACTTTTTTCTATATTTTTTATTTATTCATAGGCAAGGTAAGTGATTTTAGTAACCTGTTTAATTCATTTTGCTTTACTATTTCATCATGCTGAAATTGTATATGTGATACCAAAAGGCACAGATATCACAGCTGTAAACCGTAACACAATGTATTCTGTTCTCCTGATTACATCCTGCCAAGCAGCCGGAGTGTGAGAAGGAACACAGAGGAAAATAGTTATTTTCTTCAAAAATTGGTAATAAATAAATAATTTCATGTTGCAGTCGGCGTATGAACACACTGACCCTCCAGCGGCACACTCAACTTCTGGAAGTACTGGAAATGCCACAGCTGATGGATACTTGTGTCCGCAATGGGTATTATGAAGAAGCTCTTGAACTTGCAGCTCATGTTAAACGACTTGAAAAGAAACATCCAAACATACCTGTCATTGCTGTTAGTATACTTCAATTATTATATTTGTAATATAATATGTATATATTTGTAACATAATATTTATATATTTATAACATGCTATTTATATATTTATAATATAATTCTATATGTATAATTTGCTCTTTATATATTTATAACATATATATTTATAGTATAATATTGATATATAATACTATAATATTTCACAATATTTTAACAAATTATTTATATATTTATCATTTATATACAAATTGGGGCTTAAAACTAGAAAAGGATAGACTTTGTTGTTCTTTGATGGACTGGGCATACACTATGAGAACTAGTAAAAAGTACAGCTCGAAGAACAGTGAAGATAAGTAATTGATAGGAGAAAAGGAAATGTGGTAAGCCTAGGAACACATGGAAAAGATAGACCATAAAGGAAGGACTCCACAGAGATGAGAATCATGTGGAATGAATCTGAGAACATATCCAAGGATAGAGACACATGAAAAAATCTTTGCCCATGGCTCATACACCTTCAGATGTGTAAACACTCTAGGGGGTGCTAAGACTTGATTGATTGATTGAAAGTAATAGGTAAACTATCTTTGTGTGAGAGGTGTTTTTTTTGTCAGTGGATCTTACATATGTGGTACTATAATATGTGGTTTCTTTCTGTATGTGTTAGTTAGAGATTGCGGTGTAGCCCCATGTGAATTTCTTGATACAAACCTGAGACAGGATTAGCAAACCAGTGAGAACACAATGGCTCATAGTAAAATGAAGAATAAACTCCACAAATACTCAGCACACATGAGGGCCATCTCTAGAAAACCCTTCTACCCCTGACGCTGAAAGGCAACAAAGGGTTTAGCAAATAGATAAATAGATAGATCATAGTTATTATATGCTTATGAACTTCCTATTTTTTGTTCCAATTTATTTTTATATTATTTCCTGTTTTATGTTATTTCTTCTCAGTTTTATTAAGTTTTCAGTGCATTATTATTTTAGTATATCACAGTTTTATAAGTAATCTATCAAGTTGACAAGTTGTAGAGAAGTGACTTCATTATACTCAGGTTGCTTCATGTATACTCTGACCCTCTCAACGAAGCAGCAGCCAAGGGTGCCACTCATGGCACTTAACCTCCATAGCTTCATGCAATAATCCCCAGGCATCTTTGAAAAAAAACAACTACTATTTAAACAAGACATCACGAGCGAGATTCAAATCAGCAACCACTTGAGCACAAAGCTATCAGCTTAACCACTACACCAGGTAGAACTTTTATTAACATATCACAAATTATAGATTATTTTAGTCTACAAAAATCAGTTTGAAGCTTAATGACTTGTAAAAATATTCTGACAGAGTATTGTTCAAGAAGTCAAGGCTTCCACTCAGCTTATGTTGAACCAATTGATCCAACAGCTCAGATCTAACTTACAGCTTCCAGCCTGTCTGCGAGTCATTGGTTTTCTCCGCCGAATGGATGTTTTCACCGAAGCAGAGCTGAGAATTAAGTTTCTTCAGGTAAATTATATTAAGTTACTCGATGCCTGAAAAGGGATCATAGAATACCAGCGATGACTTGCCATGCATGTAGCAAGATTTGACCATAAAGACTTGAGTGATTACTAAAACTTCATTACTCTTTGTTTATTTTTTTACTTGTTAAAAGATATATTAACTATTCATGGAATGGTCAAGCTGTGTTTCCATTCATCATTCTTCTTCTGTGTTTGTTCTCAAACTCCTGCAGATTAGCAGGATGTAGTCCGGAGAACGAGTTACGTTGTGTCCTGGTTTACAGTATTGTTGTGATATCTGCACCTTTCAGTCTGACAAACCCGACTTCAGCATGGCGTCTCCCATCCCATATCCTGCTAAGTCACCTCGTACAGCATACATCAAAGATAAACAGTGAGAGACAAAAGACGACATCATCTCTCAGCTTCGTTTGCCTACTCCCTCTGTACAATGTACACTTTTTACTACTAATGACTGCATGGATACAGTACAAGTAGACACCAATGCTTGTTTAATTATTTCCCTTGTCTATGTTTGTAAATTTCATGTTCATCATTTAATAATTTAAATCTACATATCAACCCTATATATATATAGGTTTGGTATTAGGGTTAGTTATGTAAAATAGAACTATCCTAACCCAAACCCTAAAATAAATTAATATTTAAATTATTAAATGGTAAACATGAAATTTATAAATATAGACAAGGGAAATAACTTGCCTATGTGGTGTTGTTTACTTGTACAGTACCAATGCATGAAAACAGATGTACAGTAATTTTCATTGAATTTTTGTTGTCAATAGTTTTACACTAAATTAAATTTGACTTAAACTTGGACAGAAAACTGGGTAATATTGTATAGAACAGTACCATACTCTGCTTATATGTAGTAATATGCTGTATATGTGTGTTTGTGTATATAGAACAATTTTGTTGAAGGCACAGAGATGCTGGATAGGACACATGGGCTGAATGAAAGATCGTTTACCAAAAAAGTTGCTATATATAGAATTCCAGACTGGCTTCCACAAGGCAGGAGTACATAATAAGCATTTTAATGACACTCTTAAGACATCACTAACTCACGTCAAAATAGACACAAATTCATGGGAGAATATCGCAAACGACAGATCTGACTGGCATCGTGGAATTAAAAGTGGCACAGCAGTTGTGGAGAACCTCAGACATCAAGCTGCGCAACAAAAATGCGCTAGAATAAAGGCGTGCTCAGAATATGGTAGATAATTCCATGTACACAAAGCATTCATTAATCAAAGTTGGACACCGAGCAGACACCTTCATCTCAGTTGAGCTGAATGGTCATCACCGACTTCAACCGACAAACAACATATATATATATATATATATATATATATATATATATATATATATATACAGTGAAGCTTGAGAATATAAATTGGAAATATAATCAATCACAAATAGTGGCGATGAATGAGGTAACAGATGATTAAGTATAACCAATAAGCCACAGGCACATCGGGCATGTCTATTTTTTTTATCAGTTTTAAATAGTGGTCCAATGTCATGTTACATTTGATAATATTTGGAGTTAATGTTTCAATGTTCATATATTTCAAGTATTTAAGAACGGTCATCATTACACTCTGGGCAGTCCCATAGGTGCTCAGTCTCTTATAGCAGCTACTGAAAAGTATTTCTGCCTATCACTATCCAATCTTTTAGCAGATGCTGAAGAGTCATTATTTTTGGGTGTCATGCTGCTGGCGTAGGCGATCATGGTTCTCCACAGCTGTCTATCTCTAGTATTATGTATCAGGATCATTGTTGGTTCCCTGCCGTGCCAGGTTGTTAAACTAAACTGTCCAATATTTTCTCTCTTTGTTAATATGTCTGTCTCTGTTGCCTTGAATCTTGCCTGTTGTGGTTATGTTCTCCAAACTTCCTTGTCTCATAACGTGGCCCAAAAAAGGAAGAATGCTGGTGAAGAGTATATGTCTGCTTATTACAGATCCTATCTTTTAGCAGATACTGAAATATGTATGTGTATCACAGATCCCATTTCGTGCAGATTTTTCATGCACCTAATTTGATCCCTCTGTCATCCATCTCTGCTTTTGCCATGAGTAATATCAAATGCCTTCTGTCTCTCCAACAGAAAAATACTCATATATTACTTCAGGTTTAATTATTTTTGACATAAGATCCGACTAATGGGGAAAGAAACAGAATTGTCTTCATGTACAAAGATGTAATTGCAATCTAAACCAGTTTTATATTGAAGTTAAAAATATTTGGTCATTTTTATTTACATTTTTTGCAGAACGCGAAACGAAATAAATGATATTTTGTTTCCATGATTATTTCCCTTGGCTATAATTATCCATTAGTGGGTGAGGGTGGGAATATTTATTTAGGAGGTTGTATGTGTCGGGGTTCTCAGCCTGTGCCGCAAACATCTGTGCATCTGGTAGCAATCCTTATGAGTGTAACAGACGTATTATATGTTTATTGTTCACTGGTAAGCTAAACACGCGATTACATTAGTCATTTTGTATCAACCGGCAGTCAGTGACGTCACAGAATTGCACACAATTTTTTATCGGCACATATTTTATACAAAGTAGGAAGGTAGCCCTGTTAACAAAACATGAGCTAAATTTTCCACCAGGATTGGGTGGAGCAACAGATGGCATGTCCGCTTCCATAGAAATACCTCAAGTGTCAAACGTTGGAATCATCGAGCAAACAGGAATCTCTGTTAACACCTAAAGCGCTTAGAATATGTGACATGAAACCATGTTTTATCAAACATAACTATTTCAAACAACTTCTTGTGGCTTCCAGTAAAAATAGGGACACATGACAGCCAATTCAAGTGGTGTCTCACATTTTAAGAGTTAAGGTCTAGCCAGAGATAGGAATGTCTTGTTAATAAACTAACTTTTGTTTTTCCACCATCAAGAGGGGTCCAGCAGACGTTTGAGAACATAAAATCAATATGGGATATATTTCAATTATTTTTATATTAGCAAGGACCTGGTAGAAGTAAAGTTTTTATAAAAGTCACAGTATTTTCATGTAGAACTCTGGGAATTTTGTCAGGATTTTTTCAAGCTTGATGTTTTGGTGGGACAAATGTTGTCAAACAAGATATATAATTGTCTGTCTATCTATCTATCCATCCATCCATCTTTTAATATCTCTATCTATCTGTGTGTCTAACTATCTATCTATCTGTCTGTCTATCTATCTGTCTGTAACTATCTATCTGTCTGTCTATCTATCTATCTGTAACTATCTATCTGTCTATCTATCTATTGTCCTTTCCACTTGGGCTGATAACCTCATGATTTGAAGTTGGAGTTGTCTGTCTTTGGTCATGGTCAGCCTGTGTCTGTCTTAAGGCTTGTTTGATTGTCTCTACCAATCCAGTTCTTGGTCTTCTTCATGTCTTGTAGTCAATCTTCTGCTGTTGAATGCAGGAAGGGCTGGTTACGTTTGTTCAATTCTCATGGTGTGGCCAAACCATCTAGAATGCTATCTCTTGATGCAGTCTTGACGAGATGGTCTTTATGTCTTTCCTGATATCTTCGTTTATCCATCTCGTTGGTGTCTCCTGGTGACATTTATAGCTTTCTCTAACATCTCATTTTGTACACTGTGATCTTTTTCACTAGTATCTTTGTCAAGGACCATGTTTGACATTGATAAAACAGAGCTGGTATAAAAATACTGTATATCAATTGCCATAAAGTAAACTATACAGTACTTGTAAATTTTTAAATATTAGTTTTTGTAAACAATTTTTTTTTTTTAATTTTCAAAGATATCTTATCATTCCTAGGCACGTGACTCCTGGTTTCAGAGTATATTGGATGCCATATCGAAGGGAGATGGTAAGTTTTGGTTTATGTTTTATACGTATCTTGGTCCATCATCATCAAGTGTTGTATCCATATTGAATATTGGCTGCAATCATCTCTGACATTCCCTGTCTCTTTCCTTGGTCATGCACTTTGATAGACTGTATGTTTCTGCCCTATGCATCATATTTGTCACTGAAGAAACATAGATTGATAGACAGGGAGAGAAGAAGCAAAGGATGAAATCATTGTTATTTCCCTTTGACCTGTCTGATCATGTTTACATATTTTTTATTTTAATAATTTATTTTCCAATTATTTTAGACAATGACCACTCAGTGTCCCACAATTTATTTTCCAATTATTGTAGATAATGACCACTCTCTGTCCCACTTGTCCAATTTCCATATTTGCTTTGTACATCGCACTTATTTCCCCACCCCAGCAATAAGATATGGTCCACTGGTGGGCTGTGTGACTCCTGTTAAGTACCACTGTTCTAAATTAGGAATGGATGAACCAAACATCCTTTTTAGATAATCTAGAAGCCAACTTAATCTATGTTGTTTCCAGTGTCTTGTCAGGGCTCAAAGGGGAGCAAAGAATAACAAGGCCGTTTACCTTCTGTGCATGTCATAAGAGACGACTAAAGAGGTTATGGGGTGAGTTGGCTATTTCATCTCGTATAGAGGCATAGTGTCCTAGAAGCCATGTTGAGGTCTTATGTTAAGCCGAAAGATGCAGATATTGCAGCAAAGCTATAAACCATGACACAGCTAATTCCGTTATTCAGACTACATCCTGCTAATCTACAGAAGTTTAAGAAATAATGCAGAAGAAAGAGAAGAATCTCTATGTTCTATTACATTCACAGCCTATACCCACATCACCAAGACGATTGAGGCTAGCCGAGTACATCTGTTTGATATCATGACTCAGTTCCGAGCTATCTTCTCAGATGAAGACCCGCTTGTCAGCACAGGGAAAGAAGAATCTGTGAATGAGTCTTTGCTGTTTCATAGCTGGGTTCTTCAGAAAGTGAGTATCATCCCATCATTTTGTTTTTGTCCATGTATTAATACATCTACAAAATCCCTCCCAGCAACTCCTTAATGGGAAACATGTAGTAGTTGACAGTTAATACGAACGTGGCCCATTGCAGAAAGGTTAGAGCTTTTGACTCACACACGTGAGGTCAAGAGTTCGATCCTCTGCAAGGACTGGGTTTTTTCTGTCTAAGTGTACCATAAATTAAAGCACTTACTCAGTAAATGATGTGGTGACAGCAAGGGCATGCGGTCTTTTTCACACAAACCATGCGAAACCTCCATGCAACTCTCTAACGGGAAAAATGCAGTATTGACAGTTTAAAAAAAAAAAATAAGAACCACTGTAGCTAAAATCACAAGGCAGATGGGATTTGAACCAGTCCTTACAACTGGCACATATTAACCTCGCAATTTGAGTCAGCACATTTTATGAAATTGACCACACTGCATCTTCTTTTAAAATAGATACATATATATATTGTCCAGTGTGTGTATTCTCAAGTTACCATGAATATGAATTGGTTGTTCGACACACAGACAGCAACCACACATGCACATGTAATTCCTTGGGAACCACAAACATTTAACACTAGCATGTGCCATCAAGGCCTCAGGACTACAAGGTTCATTAGGCCTACTTGTAAATATAAATAGCACATGATCCGTTGTAGCAGAGTGGTTAGTGCACTGTCTTCTAGCGAAGCAATGGAATGTGAATTACAAGAGTTGCTTTGTCATTGATTTAAATTGACAGGCATACGAGAAGGTAATCCAGGATTGCATGGTCAAGGTAGAGATCAAAGGGATGGGCTAGATGTGAGATGGACTCCAAAGAATGACCACTAATTTAGCAAAGTGGAGAGAGTTTGTTGTTATACTTCAGGATGTCACATGCATAGGGCATAACACTCAATGTCAGCTTTGAAAGATTATGTTTAAGACTTTACTGACCAGCAATTAGAGCCTACTTATCTCCAATTACCAAGGGTGTCTGCAAATTTTTTACACATTGTCGTTATCATCTTTAAAAATCCATATAAAAACAAACTCACTGTCAGAGAGCTCTGAAATTTTCCTTTTCCATGTGCCATAATAAATGTTTGCATTTTCTGAATGATTTTGAAATCTCAGAGTGAAATCCTACTTACAATGCTAGTCATTATAAGTACATTTACATTACTTTCTTACATTATATCACACAATCCCACCTTCTAATATTTGGCTTCTTTCAAGATTAATACTCATAAACAACATCAAGCTACTGTATTTCATGGGTGCTGCTATTTTGAAATAACATACTATCCTGGATGAAATCAAAAGAAAGCTCAAAAGTCGTAGAAGATTGACTTCACCATACTCGGTTTCCCATATGTACTCTGTCACTCTCAACAAAGCGGCATGCTGCCTGACAATAGTACCACTTATATCATGTAACCCCATAGCTTCAAGTAATAGTCCACAGGGATCTCCAAAAACAAACAACTTATAAAGAAGGCAACACGAGCTGGGCATGAACCCATGACTTCTTGAACACAAGATGAATAGCTTAACTACTATGCTTGGAAGATCCCCTCTGGATGAGCTATTCTTAGTAACACTATCGATACAGTTGCTGTATTACTGAAGTATAATAACAGTTTCGACAATCATTGAAGTTGGTCACCACGGTTATATAACAGAAATTTGATGACAGTTGAGTTTGGTCAGTAAAGTGTTAAGGAACCCAGAAGTTTCTCACCACGGTTATATAACATAAATTTGATGACAGTTGAGTTTGGTCAGTAAAGTGTTAAGGAACCCAGTAAAGTGTTAAGGAAACCAGAAGGATTAAAAGAATTTAGGAGAAGTTATGATGCTAGTGGTAATTGTTTATATGTCATCATCATCAGGTAGCATATCATGGACAGGATGTAGCAGTCATTACAACCTTTTGAACCACCACCTGATTTTGAGCCAATCTTCCTGCTTCTGTTGATGTCATGTTCAGGCGGTCTTTGTTATCTTGTTTCCATCTTCTTCTTCATGACCTGCTTCTTTTTCATTGTCCTAGCATCATGCCTTCCGTTGTGATTTCTTCACGGCTGCCTTGTTATTTGATATGATCAATATATTGTAATTTTCTATAGTGAACCTTGTTTTTTAGCCATTTTGTTTTGCTTTCAATTCTCTCAGAATGAAAGTAACGAAATATAACAAACATTGGTGATCTTTTTTTTCTATAAATATTTTTTAAATGTATACATAGCAAAGCAAATTCTAAATGGGGATGTGATCCTCCTGGTGCCCTTGTAACATCAGATGGCTGGCATTTCATCACATGGCTGATGTTTCATCACATGGCTGATGTTTCATCACATGGCTGATGTTTCATCACATGGCTGATGTTTCATCACATGGCTGATGTTTCATCACATGGCTGATGTTTTATCACGTGGCTGATGTTTCATCAGGTGGCTGGTGTTTCATCAGGTGGCTGGTGTTTCATCAGATGGCCGGCATTTCATTGAAAATAATTATGGGATAAAGGAAACCAAATTGACATCTCAAAAATGAGAAATATTCTCTGTACAATTGAGCACTTAATCAAACATCAGTAACATCTTATTCAAGGGGTAGCCATCACCTAAGCATTTTAGTCGCTGTAGTCATTTTTTAGGCAATATAAATATGTTTATCTATTTGACCATTTACCCTATTTGTTGGTTTTGTTCCTGTCCACTGAGAGTTAAAACTGAACTATCAGAAAGTTTCAAGTATGTTGTAAACTTATCAAACTTACTAGAAGACAGATCCATGGAGTACTGCTGTTGTCAAGGTAGTTTAGCTGTATCTATATGATGTGATTTGATCAGCATGTTTTGTGGCAGTGCAGATATTGGTTGTCAGAAGTTTGTAACACACCCAGCTATCCACACTGCCAGTAAACAGAGACAGTTAATATTTGGTTAGTGTATGATCCCCAGTAGAATTAATGCTGGTTTAGTCAGGTGGTTACAGCACTGGTGTAGTCAAGGTGTTAGAGTAATTTCATTGTGTTTTTCAGTCATGTGTGTAGCATAGCATGATCATGTGAGAAAAAGCACACGCAATCTATCCCTTCACACCACAAGGGCTGATGCTGCTCTGACTTTGATGGATGTAATTAGAGTGTTGGTGTAGTTAAGTAGGGTTCTATTGTGGTTAAGTAGAGTGATGTTGTGGTTAAGTAGAATGCTCTTGTAGTTAAGCAGAGTGCTCTTTCAGTTAAGTAGAGTGTTGTTGTAGTTAAGTAGAGTGCTATTGTAGTTAAGTAGAGTGCTATTGTAGTTAAGTAGAGTGTTGTAGTTAAGTAGAGTGCTATTGTAGTTAAGTAGAGTGCTGTTGTAGTTAAGCAGAGTGCTCTTTCAGTCAAGTAGAGTGCTGTTGCAGTTAAGTAGAGTGCTGTTGTAGTTAAGTAGAGTGCTGTTGTAGTTAAGTAGAGTGCTGTTGTAGTTAAGTAGAGTGCTGTTGTAGTTAAGTAGAGTGCTGTTGTAGTTAAGTAGAGTGCTGTTGTAGTTAAGTAGAGTGCTGTTGTAGTTAAGTAGAGTGCTGTTGTAGTTAAGTAGAGTGCTGTTGTAGTTAAGTAGAGTGCTGTTGTAGTTAAGTAGAGTGCTATTGTAGTTAAGGAATTATAATTCTGGCATGGTCAAGAACTGCTGGCATAGTTGAGTGCTTGAGAAGTACTGATGTAGTGAAGTAAATGCTGGAAAAGTGCTGATGTGGACAAATAACATGTTGGTGAAGTACTGATGTAATAAAGTAAAATACTAGAGAAGTACTGATGTAGTGAAGTAAAATACTGGAGAAGTACTGATGTAGTAATAATAACAGTTACAACTAATCCCAGAAGATAACATCATAATTATATAATTGAAAAGCCAAAACTCCATGATATAACTACAAGAAATTCTGGTCTCACATTGAACATCCATGACTTGACTTGAGATTTAACTCAGTTTGACTCATTATCTCCAATAGTCTACTAACATAACAATTTAGACTCACCTTTGTGTCAATAAACCGATAAATTGTAAATTTTTGGAATGAGTTCTCAATATACTGTGGCAGGAATAAATAACTCTTATGGAAATAAAGAATTTATTCTCTTCTTACTAAAAAATGTAATTTCATGTTTCAGTACATGACAGAGTACAGCTATTATCTGAATGAAATAATAATATTGTAGTTGTGAAGCTCTGTAGCTGTCTTATATATGGGGGAAATCATTTATGTTCTATGGTCTGGAATGCAGCAGGAGTTTGTCTACAGTCCTAGTTTGACTTTGTAATCAATTTCTAAGAACTCACTGTATGTCCTTTATCTGAGAATTATTTGTATATGGTTCTAAATATAATCATGATATCAGTTAAGCTGACATAAGCTTAGTTTCAATTCTGAATTTTCTACAAATGTAAATGTATTTTGAAAGAAATTTCATTTATCAGAAATCTAAGGGAAGTAAGATCACACGTTGATGTGGGGGGGGGATTGTAAAATATAATACTTGAAGCATATCCTGTATAGGGCCATAACCGTTCAACTGTGAGAGTGTGTGTGTGTGTGTATATATATATATATATATATACATTCAATTGTGTCGCCAGTTCAATATGGATGATTGGCTGTCAAACGATAAACAAGTTTGGCCGAGTTGTGTTTATAAAACAGTCCCAGTAATCACTTTATCATCAAACCATCAGGGGGTTTAGACTATTAATTGTTGCAAAATTAGGCACTCTTATCGCCCATGTGTTGCAGGGGTCCGAAAGGGGAGCAAAGAATAGCAACACTGTTTACCTTCCACGCATGTCGCAAAAGGTGACTAAGGAGGTTATGAGATGGAGTTGGCTGTCCCATCCCATATAGGATCAGTGACCCAAAGCCATGCTGAAGTCAGATATGTCAGGCTGAAAGGCACAGATATCGCAGCAATGCTGTAAATCATGACACAACGAATTCCGGTCTTCAGACTACATCCTGCTAATCTGCAGAAGTTTCAGAATGAACGCAGAAGAAGAAGAAGGAGACACTCTTATGAGGTGTCTGTAAAATGTGTACAGTGGAATCCCTCAATAGCGCTATCTTTTATAACAATTGTCCCTTTATAACAACATTTAAAAATTCACAATAATATTTATTCTATATTATCTGTACTGTATATAGCGAATTTCTGTTATTACAAACATATTTTGTTGGTCCGAACCAAGTTGTTATAATGGGATTCCACTTTAATAATTTTGCCTCCTAATATCGTCCCATCAATATATTATAATTTTATTTTGGAGGAGTGGGATTCTACTCAATGCTCTCGTTGATTCTTTTTGTATCTTCCCTTTCAACTTCCTGTAAAGCATGAATTTTACTCTTTCCTGCTAACTTGATGAGATGTTCTTATCTTTTCACGGTTAATGCCCTCCTTATTTTATCTTGTGTTCATTGTTTTCAGTTATATTACTTTATATCAATTGTGTACCATACATTTAACTGAGGTGGCTAAGTGATTATAGTAGAATCCCGTTATAACAACTTGGTCCGGATCTGCAAAATATGTATGTAATAAAAGAAATTTGCTATATACAGTACAAACAATATAGAATAAATATAATTGGGGATTTTGAAAAGTGTTGTTATATAGGGAAATTTGTTATAAAAGAATGTGCTATAGAGGGATCACTCTTCCTTCTTAGTCAGATTCCATGTCCAGTTCTGCTGAGAAATTATTTTCTACAGATACTGGTTAATATTATTCTTCTCCTGTATAAGCATATACAGGAATTATCAGCAGGCGAGATTTCCATCAGGTGAGATGAACTGTCACAGCACTGACCATTTGTCTGATTGAGTCATCCAAATCATAGCCATTAGCTTATTTTCCACTAATGATTTATATATGTATAAATTGTTTGTATATCAGTGTGCGTGCGTGTATATAAATCTGCGCGTCTGTCATTTATCCTTATATATAGTGAGTTCCAGCCTGTTGGACTTGACAAACTGCATCCTCAAACTTCAAACTCTTAGAAATCCTGTTTCATTATCCATATAATTTTTAACATAAAAAAGTATGTATCTTTCATCAGAGGTCCAACGACAGGCAGTCTTCATAGTTGTTCACTTTGTATTGCTTCGTCTCATTTTCATTGTTTCTGCTAATTTTGTATTCTGTGCTAGATAAAGACTTTTTGATCAAAATGTTGTTTTAGTATGTTCTGGTACTTTTTAAAGAATTTTATTTTGTGCTATGGCATTGTTTTTCAAAAAATAGTTAATATTATTTTTTCCTGCAAAAGAAATATAAAGTTTTTATTTTACTATTTTACAGATTTCTCAATTTTTAGTGACACTGGAAAATGATCTCCAGGAGGGTATTGGAGGTCGGCTGGACTCTATTCTTGGACAGTGCATGTATTTTGGTCTGTCATTCAGTCGGGTAGGAGCTGACTTCAGAGGCTTGCTAGCCCCAATTTTTGAACGAGCTGCCTTGCATTATTTCAGTACTGCCTTAAAGGAAGCTAACAAAAAGTGAGTTGTTGGTGTAAAACAAAATATGAGGGTTGTTGGTGTAAAACACAATCGGAGGGTTGTTGGTGTAAAACACAATCGGAGGGTTGTTGGTGTAAAACACAATCGGAGGGTTGTTGGTGTAAAACAAAATATGAGTGTTGTTGGTGTAAAACACAATCGGAGGGTTGTTGGTGTAAAACATAATAGGAGGGTTGTTGGTGTAAAACACAATTGGAGGGTTGTTGGTGTAAAACACAATTGGAGGGTTGTTGGTGTAAAACACAATCAGAGGGTTGTTGGTGTAAAACATAATAGGAGGGTTGTTGGTGTAAAACCCAATTGGAGGGTTGTTGGTGTAAAACACAATTGGAGGGTTGTTTGTGTAAAACACAATCGGAGGGTTGTTGGTGTAAAACACAATCGGAGGGTTGTTGGTGTAAAACATAATAGGAGGGCTGTTGGTGTAAAACACAATTGGAGGGTTGTTGGTGTAAAACACAATCGGAGGGTTGTTGGTGTAAAACACAATTGGAGGGTTGTTGGTGTAAAACACAATCAGAGGGTTGTTGGTGTAAAACATAATAGGAGGGTTGTTGGTGTAAAACCCAATTGGAGGGTTGTTGGTGTAAAACACAATTGGAGGGTTGTTTGTGTAAAACACAATCGGAGGGTTGTTGGTGTAAAACACAATCGGAGGGTTGTTGGTGTAAAACATAATAGGAGGGCTGTTGGTGTAAAACACAATTGGAGGGTTGTTGGTGTAAAACACAATCGGAGGGTTGTTGGTGTAAAACATAATAGGAGGGTTGTTGGTGTAAAACACAATTGGAGGGTTGTTGGTGTAAAACACAATCGGAGGGTTGTTGGTGTCAAACACAATCGGAGGGTTGTTGGTGTAAAACACAATCAGAGGGTTGTTGGTGTAAAACATAATAGGAGGGTTGTTGGTGTAAAACCCAATTAGAGGGTTGTTGGTGTAAAACACAATTGGAGGGTTGTTTGTGTAAAACACAATCGGAGGGTTGTTGGTGTAAAACACAATCGGAGGGTTGTTGGTGTAAAACATAATAGGAGGGCTGTTGGTGTAAAACACAATTGGAGGGTTGTTGGTGTAAAACACAATCGGAGGGTTGTTGGTGTAAAACACAATCGGAGGGTTGTTGGTGTAAAACACAATCGGAGGGTTGTTGGTGTAAAACACAATCGGAGGGTTGTTGGTGTAAAACACAATCGGAGGGTTGTTGGTGTAAAACACAATCGGAGGGTTGTTGGTGTAAAACTTTCCAAGGGCATATAAATTATAAGAAAGCATAAAAATTACTAAATTAAGATAATTGTAACACTTTTTTTATTTTTGTTTCTTCCATTTCATTTTGGACCTTCCAGCATCAGATTATGAAAAGCAAAGTAACCTGTTTAATTCATTCTGCTTTACTATCAGATTATGAAAAGGTTTATGTTATTACTTATATGACTATCCCAGCACAATCTTCATCAGTATTCATTCTCAAGATTCCACTTGATCTCTCTTGTAGCAGAATCATGGTCCTACTAGATTTCCAGCAGGAAATAGCCCAGAGACCGGAAATGTGTTGTGTTGCTGATTTATTTGTGGCAATGTCCCATCACATTCGACTTCGGCAGGCCAGTACAATGAATTCTTCACATCATCTTAGCTGAAAATTGGTACCTAAATTTCTGTGTTAGATGAAACGTTAAAATTTCCATCAAAGATTAACCAGCAGATGCTGGCACCTTGATGAGACTGACACACATAGATTCAACCACCTTGTTGCAGTGATGTATATTCTCAGTAAGGCACACGGGACAATTGCATCCAATGCAAGGATGGAGATTGAGATAATTATTGCTGTTTTCAGATTTTTTTTTAAGACAGTGGAATCCTGTTATAACAGGTTATGGCTGCTGCGCAGTGTGAGCAGATGTTGTTATTTCTTTTGTACCAGGGTTTGGTGGTGGCTGTGGTGGAATATTCACTTGCAATTGATTCTTAGCCAAACTCAGATCAACAGACTGAATACAATCCAGAATGCAGCAATGCATAGCACTCTTGGGTGCACAAGAGACACATTAACAAGAGCTATGCAGTACCTACTTGACTGTCCAACAGCAGAGCATAGATTACAGTATTGCCGTACACAGACGCACCTTCAAATACATGCAGATAAGGAATACCCATTGCATTCCGAAATACAGAAAGTTAGAGGCAGCAGACTTAAGAGAGGGAAGTCATGGATGGGACGTGCTGAGATGTCATACAAAGAGTATGCAGATTGCAAGATTTGGCAGCAGGTGCGGAATGGATACCTGAGGTCTACCCACAGATTTCAAAACTTGTTTGAGAGCAGTAATATCACTTAGCAGGGAATGCAGAGAATAGTGTCCCGCAGCTGTGGAGAAAGAAGTGCAGGCTTTGGTCAGTGTGAATACCAATGAGGGGGATGTGATTATTTACACTGATGGATCTGTGATTAGAAATGTTCACAGTGCTTGTGTCCAGTTTGCAGTGATGATGATCCGACGATTAACTAAATTGTTGGTGTAATATTTTTCCGCAATGTTTTATGTGTGTGTGTAGAGCATAAATTGTAGAAAGACAATTATTCAAGGAAAACTGGATTTTTAATATAATATTAACTGTGTCCTGTTTGAAAACCAACTAAAAAAATTAGTAATTCTAATACATCATGTTATTGCAGATTTGAGGAGAACATGCAGTCATACAATCTGCTTGGACTTACAACTACCGGAGGTCTCTCTTTTGGATTATCATCCGCTCAGGTAGATAGTTCTGTTCTAACCACTTGCTCCGAGGTGCATTATATGCAGCTGTAATTTTTATTGTTGTGCCGAAGATACTAAAGAGAATATTGTAAACACTTACTAATGTAGATTTATATTTGTCATAAAAGCTCACTCATTGAGAAGGAACTCAGATAATTCATAGAATATAAATATTCATAACTAGTGAACAATTATGTATTTGATTTGTGTATAACCTCACAAACAATCATAGATAAAAGTATACAGCTTGTTAAGTATCGTGAATAAGGTTTTGTTTATAATTAGCAAATATTCATGGATAAGATTGCATATATTAAATCAACAATCATGAATAATATCTTGGATAAAATGTGTGTATAACCAGCAGACACCTAGTAGTAGTGTGTATATATATATATACACATGATAATGTTGTATAATATTTATTAATGATAATTGTTCCAATATTTGTTGCATAATGTTTTTTACATATTTCATTTGAAAAGCATGAATGAAAGGATAATCCAACATTTAATAATCCATTTTCAGACTGGTCAGCTGTACCCTCCCTCAACTTTGCTGGACTTCTACCCCTTGGTAGCATATTGCAACCATGTCCTGACTGCTTTCAACGACCTTCGTTTGTGTTCACCCTTTACTTTGGCTTGTAAAATTGCGGAGGAGCTACAGAGATCTCTGATCCTTGTCAATAGAGTCATTCTTGCTTTTCACAGGTAGGGTGGATTTTGCTGGGAGATTTATAAGATATCAATTTGATTGCAGAAGGTCTAAGCACTGGCTTATCAAACCAACTATCAAGCAACAGTAAACCTCAAGTAGATGTGATGCCTGTTTAGTAAGACTTTCCTTTTGTCCACAATACTTTATCCATACAATTATGTTTTCCCTCCTTTGGGTAGGAGGCTTCTTCTCAAAGTATTGTGCACCAATGAGAGTTGGACTTCGATATGGAATGTTTCATCCATAAGTGTTGATGACCATTTGTTACATCCACATATAAAATTCAGTTCGCATTATGTCCTTGACTATGAGTTTGTAGATTACTAATAAGCCCAGACTATTGGCTCACCTTTACCAACTGAGGATCTCATACACAGGTGAATGTCATGTGGATCCGGAAACCTGATTCCTGAGCACATACTTCAAAACTCTGTAACATACAAAGAACAGAGACAGCGAACCTGGCCAGAGGATACAGATTTCAGGCAATAGCTATGGGGCAGCTGCTCTGACCTGGAGAAGGCAGTGGACTTCGCCCTGATGACAAGCCTAACAGTATAACATGACTGCAGATGCTGATTGCAAAAGAAGAGTCCTATACTTGTGTAACAGGTTCCTTGACAAGCCAGGCATTAGTTTGATCACTTTAGATGGTGTTTAATTTGCCGAGTCTTTCTAGCAAGTCTCATTTGCTGAGTAGCTCCTTTTTTTTCTCTTTTCACAAACGTTTGTTGACTTTAGAGCATTATTTATCTGTTTCATGACAACATCTTCTCATGTATCATGGTTTATATCAAAGTTTATGTTCATAAATAGCGTCAAAAATTCAGGGATGAGAGGGCCTGAAAAAACAGCTGTTGACAAGTTGGATGTGTAATAAAGCTCTCACTAAACCAGTTACAGAAGTAGCACTGGACCACAAAGACAGATATGTAATAAAGCTCTCACTAAACCAGTTACAGAAGTAGCACTGGACCACAAAGACAGATATGTAATAAAGCTCTCACTAAACCAGTTACAGAAGTAGCACTGGACCACAAAGACAGATATGTAATAAAGCTCTCACTAAACCAGTTACAGAAGTAGCACTGGACCACAAAGACAGATATGTAATAAAGCTCTCACTAAACCAGTTGCTAGAGGAGCACTGGACCACAGAAACAGATATCTACAGAAAACTGTATGGGAGCACAAAGGAGCTTTCAAATAGAGCAACATTTATCAAGAAAACCAGACTTTCTGTGTAGACATGTTAAAAATACAAAAAATACTTTTAATAGCTGCGTTCTGAATTGGATACACTCCCAATTAAAAAAAAAAATTTCATAAATAATAGACATAATACCTCATTGTCAAATGGGTTATATTTTATGGTTACATGTACAGTTTTTGGACATGAAAGGCTTAAAATTTGATTAATTTTAATTTTATTTATATTTACTCAGAGCTGAGGAGACAACATTCAGTAGTAAAGAAAAGGAACAATTTGAACAGTTCTGTGCTACATATGCAACTGATCTTCTGCCCTATCTTAACCGGTGTATGCAGTCTCTGTTCCCTCCAGCACAGTTGGCCAATGCTTTGGGTATATCTATATCTGAGCTGAACAAGAGGGTGAGTTTTTTCTTCTTCTTTTTATAATTGTAAGCCATGCAGACTTATTGCTGCAGACACAAATTCTTTCCAGGCATCTCTGTCACAAAGACATTTTAGCAGATACAAATTCTTTCCATTCGTCCGTCTCAGTCCCACAGACTTCTAGCTACAGACACAATTTCTCTCTACCCTTCTCAGTCCCAAAGACTTCTAAGACACAATTTATTTTCCACCCATCGCTGTCTCACAGCTGCTGACATATTTTCTCTCCACTGATCTAAATCCCTCATTTTTATCCCTAATATTATGATCCAAACTTATTTTAGGTCATCCTCTGTGTTGTCCATCCTTCTTTTTGGTAGACTTTCTTTGACTTTCCTGTCATTTATTTTCCATAGACTCATTTAATCATTCTTTATCCATGCCCCAATCATCTGAGTCTGTTTGCTTTCATTATCTCCCAGAGGATGACAGATTATATAGATCATAAATGTCTTTGTTGCCTCTAATGTGTCATGTCTGAATGTTGAGTATGCCAGTATGTGTTAATACTGATGGGAAATAGTCATTCTAGTACTTATACACAATCCATATTCTTCAACGAAAAAAACAATTTATTGTTTTGTTCTGAATGTGTTTCCATAAATGTTGTGATTTTTCTGTAGATGATGTCATTGCAAGGTCAATGCATGTAGTGTTCATCTTCTGTACCAAGTTTGAGAAGATAATATCACTATGAATTATCAAGATCACCAACTTCTGGTGTACCCTGTGCTCTCATTTTACCTGGCTGACTGCCATATTTTTTTTTCCTGGCTTACTGTCATCCAGGCCAGGTCATTCCTGGCCCACTTTTTCAGCCAAATTTATGTTCCAACCTGGCCTATTCTGTCCTCTTCCTTGTTATATATATCTTATAATACAGAGCTGGGTATTCTCTGGATGTTTGCACAACTCAAATGAAAGTAACATAAAGTAACCCAGAAAGTAACACAATAAGATTGTAACAATAAAAGTTCTTTTTTTTACAAAAATGTGTCATTACAGTAGACATATCAGTAGATGTATTTCAGCTCCTCTGTCATTACAGTAGACATATCAGTAGATGTATTTCAGCTACTCTGTCATTATAGTAGACAACAAAAGTGACACATTTGTCAAGATTTGTTTCTCACATTTTTTGCACACTTTTTAGACTCACCTGAACACCAATTCATAAGTTGAATTCAATTTTACATATTTTGTTTGAGAATTATTGACTAATCTGTTTAAAAGCTACACAATGTTTGTTTGCTGAATAACAGTGTGCACTGAAGTATTTATAAATATCTTAACTAACCAATTAATTTTATTAATGTTTTATGCAGGGTTGTATAGGTCAGGTAGATCTGTCTGCAGTACTAGCCACTGTGAACCATCTCATGCCGGTCTCACTTCCTCCGGCTACAGTGGAACAAAATGATAAGCCTGTAACTTTTACAATTGATTCTGACGGTGAAGATGGTCATGACGAGCGTGTCCTGCAGCAGGAACAGCAAGCAGTATCTCCTCACATCTCATCTGATATTGAAGATTCTAATGCTGCTTCCGTAACATTGCAGCCTATGTTGTCTGAAGAGCCACACAACATAGTGGCACTCGCCAGTTCTGATGATATACCCATACCTCTAGAAAATATACCCGACCAAGGAGCTGGAGATAGTGCTCTGTTCTCAAATGTTGCTGTACTGCCACCATTTGCTTCGGATGAAGTTGAAGAATCAGGAATGGGAGACAAAAATACTGAGAATCTAGATAAACTGAGTGATGGTTCTTTGGAAGAGAATGTTGCTAATGAGGTAGTCTCTCAAACATCACTGCACATCTCACAACAGCCGCCCAATCAAATGTTTGCAGCTTCTGAACAACTAGACTTGCCACAAACTTTAGATTCTGATCAATCAGGTTGGGATACACAAGGGTTCGATCTGGATAATTTAGAAGGTTTGAACATACAAGAATCCAACTCTGCCATTGATCTAGATCTATTGCCAATGCCCGATGAAGCATTAAAACAAGAGTAATATAAACAATACAGTGGAATCTCTCTATAGCGCATTCTTTTATAACAAATTTCCCTATAGAGCAACACTTTTAATAACACCAATTATATTTATTCTATATTATTTGTACTGCATATAGCGAATTGCTGCTATTACAGACATATTTTCTTGGTCCAAACCAAGTTGTTGTAACGGGATTTCATTGTATTTAAATAGATTGTTTGATTATAGTTACTGACTGGTTTTGTTTTATGAAACACTGTGTTATAAAATATTCTATGGTTACATGTTTGTATAAACTGTTTGATTATAATTACTGACTGGTTTGTTTTGTTTTATGAAACATGGTTTTATAGAATATTGTATTGTTAAATATTTGTATGGTTACTGATCCAGCAGTCCAAAGTCTCATGCCCTTTGACTCAAAATGTTTGTATAAATTGTTTGACTGGTTTTGTTTTATTACAGTGTTATAAAATAATATATTTTGAAACCATTCTCAGCTCGGTTGTAGAGCAGTTAGTTCGTCCTCACAAACACAACACGATCAAACTTCCTTATTGTTTGAAAGCTGAGCACCCATAATATACTGGCAATGCAATTGGATGTATTGGTGGTACAGAGAACTAATGTCTTTTACAGGATAGACTTATTTTATAAGAAATGTTTAGTTAATATTTTGTTAATCTGCAATACAGAATATATTTATCTTGAATTATTAAAGGTGTTTGTAAATTGTAGAAAGTGTTTAGAATGCACTCTATGATATTTTCAGTGTCATAATGAACCGTCACTTGGGACCAACAGTATTGTAATGTTAAGTTATTCCCCTCTGACCAGCAAATACAGATTTTGAATCCACTCGTTATTCGTGGTTTCAAATATAAATTACTCCCGAGGTTCACTTAGCAACCAGGAAGTAGGGTACCAGGACTCATGCACTTGATAAGTGAAGGACTGACAACTGAGCATGTGCAGCAAGCAACAATAGTTATGCTGTTTCTTTTCAACCACTGACTATGCAGCTGAACACTTTTGTGAAACCATGTGCTATGATGCTGGTTAATAACTCATAGTACTTTTACCTTTATGGTCACTTTGTTCGAAGTCATTTTAACTCCCCATATTTGTTCTGCTTGCCGAGAGTACCAGTCATAGCGCATAATGCCATATCTTCATGTGACTATCATCTCTGAAAATATCCACTTTGTAAACAAGACGCAGTGTGCAGGATTCAAACCCATGACCTCTTGAGCATAAAACGAACAGCTCAACTACCATGCCAGGGAGATAAACCAAAGTTATAATGGACAAGACTGAACATGTGGAGAATGCCAGGGAGATAGACCAAAGTTATAATGGACAAGACTGAACATGTGGAGAATGCCAGGGAGATAGACCAAAGTTATAATGGACAAGACTGAACATGTGGAGAATGCCAGGGAGATAGATCAAAGTTATAATGGACAAGACTGAACATGTGGAGAATGCCAGGGAGATAAACC
This sequence comes from Meghimatium bilineatum, assembly GCA_034231615.1. Classification (NCBI taxonomy): domain Eukaryota; kingdom Metazoa; phylum Mollusca; class Gastropoda; order Stylommatophora; family Philomycidae; genus Meghimatium; species Meghimatium bilineatum. Next base: position 63,551,991 of record CM067304.1, read on the forward strand.
AAAGTTATAATGGACAAGATTGAACATGTTGTGGAGAATGCCAGGGAGATAAACCAAAGTTATAATGGACAAGACTGAACATGTGGAGAATGCCAGGGAGATAAACCAGTTATAATGGACAAGACTGAACATGTGGAGAATGCCAGGGAGATAAACCAAAGTTATAATGGACAAGATTGAACATGTTGTGGAGAATGCACTGAGGCAAATTAGATATGGATTATACCAGGTAAATGTTATCATTGCCAGTATCAGAGTCGGTTGATAAGGGAAATGTCACAACTCAATTCGGACCATAGATTATATTATCAATTCTTATCAAGTGTGGGATCAGGGCTAGAAAAATGAGCAAAAAAATAATAACACTGTGACGTACAATTTACATTTTAAGAGTTCCAACTAAGGAAAGTGTGCATTGAGTTGGCTAACATTGTGGGGGCACAGAAAAGTAACTATTTTTTAGTAATAGCAATTTTTATATATTATAATTCACCTTTAAGGAAGGCAATAATCTTTGGGGAGGGGGAGGGTGTATCTCAATATGGAGCCACATGTTAAATAAGATTTTAGAACCACTGCTGTAGACAAGGAGTTCTCAATCATTTTTTTTATTCATGGCACCTTTTTGGGACAATTATTTCTTCCATGGTCGAGGGTCCCCTGGAGAATAATATTTCTTACTATATTAAATATCATTTAATAACTAATCTTTATTTATGCCTTTCCTTTTTCTTCCCATCCCCCACACACCTTCTGGGTCTGTGGGTTCCTCTCTCAATAAAAAAATGTCTCAGTAGCCTCCATTGGAAATCGGTGTAATCCCCTTGGGCCTACTGAAAACTATGCCTAGACTGCTGGAAGGGAATGAAATCATTTATCTGATTGTTTTATTACAAGAAAATGGCCCTCTTTGGAAGCCATATTTTAAAAACCAGTGAATCAGAGAATATAGTGACAGCATTAAAGATTTATAAAAATGAATGATTGAAATCATTTGAACTCCCCAGGGAGAACATAGACAGACTGAAATGGACTGAGTGATCTGCAACACTGCAGTCAGAGATTTATGGTTGATTCTTAACCAGTAACTAGCATCACTGCATAATGGGCATTCTCATAAATGATCTGTTTGCCATTCCGTCAGCCATCTAAAAGTATATAAGCTCAGTGTCCCAGTCAGTTGGTTCTTCTAGTTTTTCCAGTGAGGGCATACTTCCCACTCCCCCGGTAACTCCCATTTCTCTCATTCTCGGAACATGTACATTGTCTCTTTTAGCACCCCCTTCATCGTTTTGTAGTGTACCAATAACTGTCCAATTTAACCCAGCATGGTCTCTTCTCATTGCTCTGTCATCTAATATAGCTTTACCCACCTCTGCATCAGCTCTTTCATTGCCTCTGACTCCCTCCTAACCTGGACAGTATGTGATTCAACTAGGAAGCATGAGGATAAATGAAAATAATTCTTACAGCTGACAGGAATTGAACCAGGTCTGTTCTAGCAGCACCGAATCGCTATGCAACACAATTAAACAGGTTTTCCTTACTTGACCAACCACATACACATCCACAATCTGGGGATGTGGTTGGTCAAGTACAGAAAACCTGTTTACTTGTGTTGCAATGCGATTTGGTGCTGCTAGAACAGACCTGGTTCAATTCCCGTCAGCTGTAAGCAGTATGTGATTCTATGAGCATTGTTGAGAAGAGTTCTTTCTTATTCATTTTTCTCTTGCGCAGCATAATCTGGGAGTCTGTTAGAATCACTGTGGATGTTTGTGGTTGCGTAGAGATATATGGAAAAACTGCTATTATCTATTCTAGCAGGAATGTTTGATGATTACTAAGATCCATAAATATGATATATTTACATTATCCTGCACTTGTGTCATGCAAACTTGGACTAAATGTAAGGATTATTACTACAATATATAATAAAATATTATTAGTTTGCATATGCCTGCCTGGTTTTGTTTTTCTAACCTCACCTTTCTTTTCTCGTTCACAAATTTTTTTCTATTTATTCAATTGTCTTCCCTATTTTATTTTTATTTTTGCTATCGCCTCTAGTTCTTTCATGTTTTACCTGTGTTATCACATCTAGTTCTTTCGTGCTTTTACCTGACTATTTCTTCTAGTTCTTTCATGTTTTACCTGTGCTATCACCTCTAGTTTTTTCATATTTTACCTGTGCTATCACCTCTAGTTGTTTTATATTTTACTTCTTCTGCACATGTTCTGACATTCCTGTTACTTAGCAAGATGTATAACGGAAAATAGATTGGCTATATCTGTGCCTTTCAGCTTTAATGGCTGTGTTATCTGTGCATTCCAGCTTTACATATGAACTTCAGCATGGTTTATTTGGTCACCTTAATCTGTGGCATTGTACAGTCAACACCACACCTATATCTGCTTAGTCACTTTTCTACTACAAAGGTGTTCATGAAAAGAGAAGAAAACGAATAAAGAGTTTCTGACAACATTGTATAAGAAAAAAAGAACTATTAATGGAAATACAAATCAAAGAAATATATTTTGGGGAAAAAGATGTGACACCTTGTTGAACACCTTACTTAAAGGTAGTGTTGAGGGCAAGCGAGCAATAGGTAGGCAGAGATACAAGTGGGGAAGAAACATCACAAGATGGACATGTTACAGTCTGACAGAGTGCAACACCAAGACTAAATATAAAGGATGTTGAAGGTCCATTGCAGCAGATAATCATTGCTAAGATGGCACTTCATGATGATGACAACATACATGGAAGGTAAGAGTCCCTATTGTTTGCACCCCTTTCAGGTTCCAGCAGCAATATATTTCTAGGTTCTCATTTTTCATGTGTATTGTGTGTCTTCCAACAAATGTTGAAATGTATGCAGACAAATCAAATATTTTGAACAATGAGGCACTCATCTAAAGCTATCCTAGAAGAAAACACAGGAGACTGGTTAGATGAAAACATTTTATTTTGAAAGAAATTTTGTGGATCTAGAAAGAACAGTAAGTAAGGGGTCCTATCAAGCAATTTTAGGGATCCAGAAAGAACAGTAAGTAAGGGGTCCTATCAAGCAATTTTAGGGATCCAGAAAGAACAGTACGGGTAAATGTCCTATCAAGCAATTTTAGGGATCTAGAAAGAACAGTAAGTAAGGGGTCCTATCAAACAATTTTAGGGATCCAGAAAGAACAGTAAGGGTAAATGTCCTATCAAGCAATTTTAGGGATCCAGAAAGAACAGTAAGTAAGGGGTCCTATCAAGCAATTTTAGGGATCCAGAAAGAACAGTAAGGGTAAATGTCCTATCAAGCAATTTTAGGGATCTAGAAAGAACAGTAAGGGTAAATGTCCTATCAAACAATTTTAGGGATCCAGAAAGAACAGTAAGGGTAAATGTCCTATCAAGCAATTTTAGGGATCTAGAAAGAACAGTAAGGGTAAATGTCCTATCAAGCAATTTTAAGGATCTAGAAAGAACAGTAAGGGGAAATGTCCTACCATGAGAAAATAAAGATCCATTATGGTTGATTGGCCATACTGAAGCTGCACAGTCATGTGGACTGTGTGGATAAAATTGATTAATATTGATATCATCAAATTGTTTCAGCATGTTCTCATGTGATTGCATGTCTGCATCTATCTATAATCCCATAACTGATCAGGGTCGTAGGGTTACCACATTGGATGCTTCAGCACACAGTCCTCCAGCAATTTTTATCTGCCATTCCATTCTGTGTTTGTTCCTATCTTGATAAAGATCTTTTTGTTGAAACATCAATTCTGTGTATTGAAATTTCACATAAAACTGCTATTCCACCCTTTTTATCTTTTATTACAATATTTACTGACCATATATGGTGCAAAGTTTTACTGCAGTATCCTTCACTGAATCAGCTTATAACTATCATAGCAAAACTAATGCAGCATCTATCAATCTCAGATTCTTCAGTCTCCACACTTCAACCATGCATCATATAACAACATCAACTCATGACTTGTGAATTGTAGTATTTATTCTTGACAACCAATTGTTACAGACAACATAAACGTACAGTACACTATAACTTTTCATCAAACAAGCCTTTATCTTTCTTTCCGCAAACACACCAGTCCAATGTTTCCCAAGTTTTTCGAAAATTATTACTCGCTATCTAAATTTATTTTTCAAGGGATAGTCGAGGGTGAAGGAGAAGAGGAGGACAGAAAAAATCAGGGATTGATAACATCAAGGAATGGTCTGGACGTGATTTTTCTACACTCCTCTGAATGACTGAGGATACAGTTGCTTGGAGAGCTTTATATGCTGATGTCTCCAGTGTGGCACTCCTACAACCCAGACAGACTATGGGTTTATTATTAACAAGATTTTTGATCCGCGTCCTACTTCATTAAAAAAAATTAGGTACCACATCTCCCAATCAGAAATTAACTATGTTCTGTGAAATGCATACTATAAATACAAGCCTCAAATTTAAAAAAGGGCCCTTTACTATTGCTCTACCAAATTTAAAATTGTACCCCTGTGAGATATACTCCCCACATTGGGAAATACTTCACTAGTGCAATAATATAAGGTGTCTATACAGTAGCTGTGCACTGAATTTAAAATGAAATACATGTGCTCAATATGTCATTGAAAGCTGTGTATTTCCATGGTCCTGTACTGTGTGACTCAGCAGATTACTGGTAGTTTCAGAGTTTATTTTTATTCACTAACCAATAAATAAATTCATAGTGTTACGAGAACAATATGCGATTGACATGAGCAGCAGTGTCCCCATAAATATAGCATCAGTCACATCACACATATCTGCAATGAATACCCACAATTCATGTGACGTAGTGCCTCCAGCAGTGTAAATGTGTGCACAGAGACTTTATAGACACCATATATAAGTAAAATGAACTTTTTATCAAAATGAAACCAATGAATGAACACATTTGGTGCATATTTATAAAAGAAAATAACTTGTAACTTTTTAATCCAATATTACATAAATTTGTGTTGAATATCAACATCTTTTATTTATAGAAATATTCTTTGGTTTTGGTTTGTTTTTGTTTTTTTAAATCAGAGGGTAGATGAAATTTTAGCCTGGCCCATTCAGCTGATATGAATTCACCTCACATTTGGTGTCCATCACATCTCAAAAGTTTTGTCCCTCACATCTCAAAAGTTGTGTCCATCACATCTCAAAGTTTTCCAATACTATTCAACTGAACAGAACTGGTTCATATCTTCTATGCTACCTTCTAATTTCAATAATTTTGCAATGCTTCTTAACTCCACTATTTTATGTCCACCGAGCCGCTAATATCTACATTTTGGAGGACCACCATGCAGAAAAGCCGCTCAAATCTACATTTTAATATGAATTTACTATCGTGTTCGGCATAGCAGAAAAACCGTGCGGAGACAAAGAGTTAACTCATTTATTTTTTATTTTTAAAACTCAAATAAAAACCAATTTCCCTATTTAATTTCAATTCTTAGACTAAATATCTCATTTTTTTTCAAAACACAATTAGAAGTTTTAAAATTAAATACGGAACACAAAAATGCACATACAAACAGTTACACAACATACAAAATAATTTCAGAAGGCTAGTTTCTTCATCATTAGGTAGACACGCGCATCAATTTCAAACCCGTGAAGATTGTTGGAATCCCCCTTCAGTCTCATCAGTAGTCCACCAAAAGATACGTAAGCTGCCCTGAAAACACAAATATTAAACAGCACTGTTAGTATTTTATTTAAAGTGATTTTAAAAAAACAAGTGGAGAACAATGATCTAACTAGATGTATCAAGATTTTAAGGTTTTAAAGCATAGAGCACAAGGTTAACTTCACCATATAGAGCACACGGTTAACTTCACCATATAGAGCACAAGGTTAACTTCACCATATAGAGCACAAGGTTAACTTCACCATATAGAGCACAAGGTTAACTTCACCATATAGAGCACAAGTTAACTTCACCATATAGAGCACAAGGTTAACTTCACCATATAGAGCACAAGGTTAACTTCACCATATAGAGCACAAGGTTAACTTCACCATATAGAGCACAAGTTAACTTCACCATATAGAGCACAAGGTTAACTTCACCATATAGAGCACAAGGTTAACTTCACCATATAGAGCACAAGGTTAACTTCACCATATAGAGCACAAGGTTAACTTCACCATATAGAGCACAAGTTAACTTCACCATATAGAGCACAAGGTTAACTTCACCATATAGAGCACAAGGTTAACTTCACCATATAGAGCACAAGTTAACTTCACCATATAGAGCACACGGTTAACTTCACCATATAGAGCACAAGGTTAACTTCACCATATAGAGCACAAGGTTAACTTCACCATATAGAGCACAAGGTTGACTTCACCATATAGAGCACAAGGTTAACTTCACCATATAGAGCACAAGTTAACTTCACCATATAGAGCACATGGTTAACTTCACAATATAAAGCACAAGGTTAACTTCATCATATAGAGCACAAGGTTAACTTCACCATATAGAGCACAAGGTTAACTTCACCATATAGAGCACAAGTTAACTTCACCATATAGAGCACACGGTTAACTTCACCATATAGAGCACAAGGTTAACTTCACCATATAGAGCACAAGGTTAACTTCACCATATAGAGCACAAGGTTGACTTCACCATATAGAGCACAAGGTTAACTTCACCAAATAGAGCACAAGGTTAACTTAACCATATAGAGCACACGGTTAACTTCACCATATAGAGCACACGGTTAACTTCACCATATAGAGCACAAGGTTGACTTCACCATATAGAGCACAAGTTAACTTCACCATATAGAGCACAAGTTAACTTCACCATATAGAGCACAAGGTTGCCTTCACTGTATTCAGGTTTCTCCATATGCACTCTTGCCCCTCTCAATAGAACAACTATCATCATATATACCCTTTGCCATCTGCTAAAATAGATGGAACTTCTAATCAATATTCCTCAAACATTTTGTTTTAAGGTATAAAGACTTGTATAGTAGCTATGGACCTCCTGTTCACACAGAAATATCCAGTACTCAGACATCTTCACATTCACTCACATAAGAAATAAATTAGAGGGAACATTGTCCCTAATGTGATTTCCCTGAGTATACAGTCATAATTTCTGACAATAACTAATCTCAACACAGCAGCAAGATGCTTGCTGAGAGCATCTACCAAAAACATGTAACTCCATAGCAAGAGTAATAATACCCATAGCCCTTTCATTACTAATCCTTGATTTGTTAAATCATCTAACCCTTGTGACCTAGTGCATACTTTTTTTGTTCATAGCTGGTTCAATGATCATTCTTCTCAATAGGATTGACAATGATAACAGCCTCTTGAAACTTCAGTTGATCTCAAGCTAAATTCCGCCAAAGGCGGATGTGTCGCAAATAAGATACTGGCGCAAATAAAACGGCGACACAGCTCATTTCCATTCTCTGGACTACATCCTGCTGGAAATCTAGTAGGACCATCATAGTATGGTCCTGCTGTAAGGGAGATCCAGTGCAAGTTTGAGAATGAACGAAGAAGAAGAAGCTAAATGTATCATCTGTATGAATTTCATTTTCATTGGTCACTTTGTGTATACTTTATGTTAACAGCCAATGAAAATCATGGGGAAAAGTTAAATAACGTCACTCTAGAAAGACGAGTCCATAGGGCTGAAATTAACAAGAGGCAAGATCACAGTGAATGACTCCAAAAATCAAACAGGTTTATTAATTTAATTACCTGGAAACTGGAATCCCTATAAAATAAAGTGAAATCCTATAACATACAGTGGAATCCATATAAAGTGCATCATTTTATAACAAATTTCTCTATTTAACAACTTTTAAAATTCCCTGATTGTTGTACTATTTATAACAAATTTCTGTAATTTTATAATATTTTGTCTGTTCTGATCAAGTTGTTTAAATGGGATTTGATTGTATCAGACGTGGAAACTACATCAAAAACACATAATAGAATCAGATGTGCAAAACACTGCATTTCAGACAATTAAACTATTCCTGTGCAACAGGTTTTTATAAATAGAAGTCAAGATAAGTTCTTCAATGCTATAGAGTCACTTCTGTCATATGAATGAGAATCATGGAGAATAAATAAACAAACAAGTGGGAAATATGGGCCACGAAGATGTGGTTGCTATGAATCCTATGGACAACTAGAAAAGCTAATGTGAAGGGTACCAAGAGAAATTGAACATTAAAAAAACTTACCAACATCAGAAGAAAAAAACAGTCCACATTTATTGACTACATGATTGAGGTTTGGAATACAATGTAAAAACAGGAAAAATTGAGGGGACAAAGATACAAGTCATCAAAGAGAGAAAATACTGGACAGTCTGACATAACGGCATGTTCGAGTGGCAAAAGTGAGTTGGTGCACAGTACTAAAGATAGCATGTTGCTGCGATCAATAATCGTGTATGTTATCCGGCACATGATAATGACATAATTAATTAATACAATCGAATCCTTTATAAAAATGTGTCACAACCAACAAAATATTTATCATAACAGAATTTCATTATACAGTGAAATCCCATTATAACAACTTCGTCTGGGTTGACACACGCGTAATAACAGAAATTCATTATATACAGTATAAACAATATAGAATATAATTGGGGATTTTGAAAAGTGTTGTTATAGAGGGAAATGTGTTATAAAAGAATGTGTTATAGAGGGATTATATTGTACACTGTATAATAAAAATAATCTGGGATTTGTAAAGTATTATTAAATGTGGATACAGTAGAGTCCCACTATAGTGCATTCTGTTATAACAAATTTCCCTATATAACAACACTTTTCAAAATCTCCAATTATATATATCCTATATTGTTTGTACTGTATATAATGAGTTTCTGTTATTACATTCATATTTTGTTGGTCCAGACCAAGTTATTGTATCGGGATTCCAATGTAGTTGTTATCAATGCATGCGCAATAGCAATACTCTACTGTGCAAGTATTTCTGCATTGTTATCAATGCATGCGCAATAGCAATACTCTACTGTGCAAGTATTTCTGCATTGTTTGCACTGGGCAAGGTAATTGCACTAAAATATCTAATGCTACTTGTGTGACATACATGACATAATCTATGATATTCATAGCAGTATCAGTGCCGCTGAGGTACCAACTACGTTAGTCATACATTAGATCAAGTTCTACTTACAGAATAAAACAAGAACTTGTCACGTTCAGATGTCAATCAATATTTACTCCATTATACAACACTATTATACTAAATGTATACTAATATGGATAATCTGTGCATGTTTATCTGAATTTTAATTCACAATCCTTCTGTGTAATACAGTGGAATCCATAGTCGTAACCTTCGATAACAGTTATCATGTTGTTAAAACAGGCCGACGTTGTGCTTGAACTAGTTGCGGGCACGGCGTGGATGGGCGGAACAACAAAGAAACCTGTCGCAAGGGCCAGAGTTGTGCCCTGATATCGACGTCTCTTTCGGCGGCATTAGACTCAAAACACCATCGAGTCTGACAGCTGCTGGAACAGATGGCAGAACACTTATGGGAATGCCCCACATGCTGTGAGGTCCACGTGCAGTTTCTAATCAAGATTCAAGACAGTGGAATCTCTCTATAGTGCATCCCTATTTTCCTATTTAACCCCTTTAGCTGCAGAGGTATCCTTAAGGATACAATGAGGGGTTGCCGCCATTTTGCTGAAATCTTCTTCTTCTTAGTTTTCCAGGCAAACAATTTGTCTGGATGCTTTACTATAAGCTTTCAGATTACAATTGGCAGATTTTTTTCCATTGGCAGCTAAGAATGCAATAATAAAGCTAATAACTGTGCAAAATAGCAGTGGCATTTCATCGTATCCTTCCTTAAGAATGCCCCCGCAGTTACGGGGTTAATAACAGTTTTCAAAATTCCCAATTATATGTATTCTTTATTGTTTGTACTGTATATAATGAATTTCTTTTAACACATAAATATTTTGTTGATGCAGACCAAGATTTTAAAATAGGATTTGACTGTATTATCCACACAAATTTGGACTTTCAAATTTGGTTTTCAGTAACAATAGAAGTTAGACAGGGATGCATCCTATCACCAATATCGTTCATTATTTGTATGGATAATATTAGGATAAGAGTCTAAAACACCACCAGATGCAGAGCAGTCAAATGATACAACTAAACTACTCTTTACAATCAGTGCCTACACGATAGTTCCAGAAAAGAGCAACAAGATCACATAAACCTACTCAATGACAGCTGCCTCAATCAAAACATGAAGATCAATATAGAATAAAACTGAAGTAATGTCTATAAGCAGGGAACCCAAAACAATTAATATAAAGAAAAATGATCAACTACTGAAATAAGTGCAGGAATTTAAATATCGGAACATTTTTATAGACAACAAATAAATGGACAGAGATATCCAGGCAAGAATTCAAAAAGCTAACTATATAAATTATGAACTTAACCAATCTTGAAATACAAATCTCAATGGATACCAAAATGCAAATCATAAATTCAATAATCATACCAAAATTGTGTTAAGTGTCCAAAACTATCCAAACAACAAGAGAGAAAGTTTACTATGTGTGAAATGAGATGTATAAGAAAAGCAGCAAACACAACAAGAGATCCAGTGAGAAATTAGGAGACAAGAACTGTTGCAACAACATCTATGGTCAAATATATTGGAAAAAAATAGATACTGAAATGGTTTAGCCACTTAATGAGAATGAAGGCACGGCCATCAGAAAGAGCATACAACATAAGAATTAAAAAACCAAGAGCAGAGGAAGACTAAGAAGATGGACTGAAGGAGTTACCAACATCCAGGTAAGTTAGTTAGTTATTCCTCTAGGGCCAAAGACTATAGGGCGGATGTCATAGATTTCCATGTCTCGTAATTTGTTTAGGTCTTCATTGTTTCTGATACCGATGGTGAAGCGTCTTGTAATAGTTCTACGTAAGGTTTCTCTTGGTCTTCCTCTTTTTCTCTTGACAGGGAAGTCTTTTGGTATCCATTCGCAGCACGTGTCCGATGTAATTCCAGCGACGACTTCTAATATAGGTGGATACATATTCTTGTTTTGCTTCTTGCCTGACAACTGTGTCTGAACTAGAGTCTGACCAATGGATGTTCAGTAGTCGTCTAAGACATTTGTTTTCAAAGGTGTTTAGTCTTTGTTGTAGGTTTGATGTTGCTTTCCAACTTTCGCATCCATGTTACATCGAGGGATGTCACAATATTACTGCATATCAAGTGACTAAACATACCATAACTCCAAAACTGACCGTCACGTCATGAAATCATGTGACGCTTTACAGTAAAGGCAGAGAAAAGAAATTAGATAATAATATTTCTGAATTGGCTTCACATTTTCCATAACCTGTCATTGTATATCCAAAATTCTGCCGAAGACGAATGTGCCGGGCCATTGGCGCAAATAAAATGACGACACACCGCATTTCCATTTTCTGGATTAGACCCTGCTGGAAATCTAGTTGGGCCATTGTCCTGCTATAAGAGAGATCCAGTGGGAGTTTGAGAATGAATGGAGAAAAAAAGAAGATATCCAAAATAATAACCTTCTTCCTTCATACTCTCTTCATTCATGTTTCATTTTAAATATACCTTCTCACTTGTTTTTCCCTGATTGTGTTGTTTCTATTTTCTCAGTATAAATATAATAGTTATAGGAATCTCAACGAGGAAGATAAAACTGAATGAAGTTAATTACTTCAAAATTACAGTCAAATGATGTAATTTTATGAAATTCTCTTCCTCATGAAGCCATTACTATGCATGCTCATTCTATATTTATTTCCTTTCACAATCTATAATTATAATCATCTGGACTGTTTTGCGCATAGGTTCCCAAACTTTTTCATGCCACCGCCCACTTTACAAGACATAATTGTTGTAAGCTTCCCCCATTATAAACTTTCTATTTTATATTTTCTATGTAAATATCAACTAATAATACATTAATGCTTCTGCAGTTAAACTATTGAAATAGTAGTTGCTACCACGTGCATCATCTTGAACACAGTTATTGCTATACCGACCGATTTTGATGAAACATAGCCCATATGTAAAGATTGTAAAGTGCATGATCGAATAACATTATGTAGTTTCATACAATGGTTTAAGTATAAAAATTCAGAATATATATTAAAAGATTGTATTACATTAGTAAGAATCTTATTGTAATAATTAAAACACCATCAAATATATTACAAAATATATCGCAAAATCACGAAAATAATTAATTTTAAATATATATTATTTTCTTCTACAAGTAGCCCCTGCTCCCACAATTGCTTCGGAACCCTCTATCACCCTTGAAGAGGGCTTCGGTGCACACTGGGGAGCAATACTGCCCACTTTGGGAGTCTATGTTTTAGCTGATACACTATGATTGCCTGCATATTCAGTGACTCGGTGAGCATGATTGTGAAAGTTCAGACGGGATACATTCGGGAACAGTGGCTGGATGCAGTGAAGAATTTCTGTATGTGTAAAGTGACTTTCATATATATATATATATATATATATATATATATATATATATACATTTTCTCACATAAATAAAAGCAATAACATGAACATTCACACACATAGATATATATACATGTATTACCATAAACGTTCGCTCACATGAAGATATTGACATGCAATGCTATAACATGCATATGTACACATGCAAATGTCTGACCCAAAGTAATTGTATGGATACATAGAACCATATAAAATAAAATGCATATACACATACCTATATGTGTGTGGGCACCCATTAGTGAGACAAATGCAATAACAAATAGAGGAAATAAAAGTCAAGATATGATAGAACCAAATGATAGAACAATAGGGTATACTAATGGTCAATTGATGGACTAGAGTATCAAGTAATCACATGTTGACATACATAAACAAAGAAATACACAATACAAATATACAGAAGTTTGGCAAACAAAACAATAATTGCTAATGAACGTGTACAAAGACAAACAATTGCAAGGATCAGTACAATACGGGAGTAGAGGTTATAAAGAAGTGGGTGTCAAATAAATCGGTGATTGATATTCATGATGTGTGGTTGTAAGACCCCATGTTACGATGAGACGATATTCCAAAGACTGACGCTGCCAGTCACCAGTATAACAACGTTACAGTATAGCAAACCAGTTACAGAGACTTCAGAGCTACCATGATGTGACGGACTGTTGAAATGATTAGTCACAATGATTTGTAATATCTCTCGAATGTTCAGCGAATCTACCAGCTAAACGTCTACCAGTCTCACCAATATACTTCATATCACAACGCTTACATATGATAGAGTATATTAAATTACGGGACAAACATCATGAGAAAGAATCCTGAATATCAAAATGTGATTTAGGAAACTGTAACATGGGAGTGAGAATAACAAAAGGGCAAGTCAAACAATTTCGGTGACAAAGGACCTATTTGACCTGCAGAAGTGCGCAGACTCGAATGAACCAAAATATCATGAAGATTCCTGTTCCTCCGAAAAGCGACTAAGGGGTTAGAGGGAAATACAGGACTGGAGATGGGATCTAACGGGAGGATAGAGAAATGTCGTAATAAGATACGTAGTGTCGGCATATTATGAGGATGAAAAGTAATAGCAAAAATGTGTCGAGGCATACACGTGTGACCAGACAGAAAAATATTATAGCTATTCTTCCAAAATATATTCACAAGATATCAAATATATGACAAATCTATACACAAAATATATGACAGATTTCTATAAATAAAATATATTACAGAGTTCTACATAGATAAAATATATGATAGAATACCACATATTAAATATATGGCAGCGTTATATAAACAAAATATACCGCAATGTCCCACAACCAAGAATATATGACAGTTCTATACATAAAATATATGACAGAGTTGTAAAAATAAAATATATGACAGTCCAAAATTTAAAAAAATAAAACAAAAGTTCTACAGACAAAACATATGATAAAGTCATACGTACGAAATATATGACTGAAATATATGAGTCCTATACGCATATAGTTCTACGTAAGTCGTTATTGGTTAACCAATTTCGAGGCAGTGCGAATAGTGGTTGTCATGGTAACACTAATACAACCAGCTAACCACACTGCCAGAAAGCAGAAACCTGGTACGGAGTTGTGGTTTTTTTTTCCATCGACGAAAGGTAATGAAATATATACTTCATTAACAACTGATCCACTAATCGCCATCAAATAATATCAAATATACTTTTATCCAAACTCAAAATCATAAACCTCCATCGAAGCAGCAACGAGATGCAATGATCTGTACAAGATGAATGAGACAACCGAGGGGCTCTATTTTATACAATCCCCAAACAGGTGTCTGGCACTCTGTCAAAGTACTTGGTCCCTATTTCCCCGTATCTACAATAACTCACAGGGTTGCCTACATAAGCATCGTTTAGTTCAAAATGGACACCCAACACCCAATCTGGCATATAGTACTTACGTACTAATATATTCACGTTTAATCCTTTGTTATTTATTTATAAATACAGAACTGCCTCCTATCAAATGACATCAGCATTGTCTTATCCAACGTTAGATCTCGTGACAAACAAAAATGCAGATTGTTTGTAGATGGGAGGAATTCTTAACGATCTAATTATTTATTACGGGTAATTATTAATTGTGTAAACATTATATCAATAAATATTTATAAATCTAATTTCAGTAATTAAAATCGCTGCTCCTGTGTTTGGTAAAGGGATTAGATCAGTCGCTAGAGCACTGCATTATCGCTGAGTGGTTATGGAGGGGGGGGGGGGGGTGTCCATAAATTACGTCAACAACTGCTTGCCAATTTTCACCCCCCCCCCCCTCTCCCCCAACCTCCTTCTCCCAGCCTTGTTAAAAACTATCGAGAAATATAAAGACAATCTTCATCAAGTGCCGTCTCCGCAACGAAGGTTGGCTGCAACGTATCTCCAACATCTGTCTCATAAAAACAATACTAGCTTGTTTTTGGGGTTTTTTTACATTATCCCTCAGAAAAAAATGTACAGGAAAATTACGGAAAAAAATACATTTTTGACTTGTTTTTCGTTTTATTTTTTTCATTTTTAGATGGCACAATGCTGAGAAGAGATAAGGCAAACTTTATCAAGGCAGTAATAAATTCATTTCAAAATGAAGATGATGTCAATGAGCATGAGAACGTACACATACAGAGAATGTCAGAAATATGAGTATCTAGAGGAGGGGGGAAGAGAAAGTCTTTTTTTTTTAGAAGATCCCGAAGATCAGGCAATCAACACCTAGCCGGGACTCTGATTCTACATATAATGGAAAGGCTGCTGAAACGGAGGGCGGAGTACTTATGGGAGTGTCCCACGTGCTGTGAAGCTAGATCTAATCAAGAATCAATAATCAATATACATATTAGCAAAGTATTCTAATGGTAGAACTATAGCATGAATATAATGGGCGAGAAAACTATGCCAGAAATATAATGAACAAGGAAACTATGCCAGAAATATAATGAACAAGAAAACTATTACACAAATATAATGAACAAGGAAACTATGACAAATATAATAAATGAGAAATCTATATAAAAAAAATATAACGGGTGAGAAAGCTATAACTGAAATATAATGAACAAAGAAACTGACAGAAATATAATGAATGAGGAAACTATAGTATAAATATAATGAACATAAACACGGAACATATGATATAAGTGTTGTTACTATGTAGGAAACATATAAGTGTTGTTACTATGTAGGAAACATATAAGTGTTGTTACTATGTAGGAAACATATAAGTGTTGTTACTATGTAGGAAACGTATGATATTGATTGAAGATGATATTGTGTTTATCGATGGGTCCTGTGCGTCGCGGTAAGAAGTCTGGCTGGGGCTTTAAAGGCAGTTATCGTAGTAGAGTCGTTGCCGAAAATAGCGCAGTATACGGAACAACTACATCCAGTATGAAGATGCAAGTCGCAGCTGCCACTGCTGCCCTAAATGGATATCTTGGATATAACAACCAAAGTAGTTATTGTGCCAGACGGAGAAATATTTGTAATGACCGATACCAATATCAGGGGACGGCATATATAGGTACATCCAACCTCCAGGGCATCGCACATGGATTAATGCCCAGGCAACCACCAGGGCATCGTACATGGAGTAATGCCCAGGACATGCACATGGATTTATTGTCAGCAAATTTCCAGTTCTTGCATATGGAGTAATGCCCATATGGAGTAATGCACATTGATTTACTGCCGAGGACATTTCACGGCATCGCACATGGAGTACTGCCCAGGACACGCCGGTGTTCGCGGTAATGAGAGATCTTGCACCCTATGAACCAATAGACGGGGCGTTGACAATGGATAAGGGAGGGGATGCTTCATGAGCGTCTGATGGATGCGGACACCACGACGAAACATCATGAAAAATCGATGAAATATCGAGACTGCGATTTGAAGAATCCGGTATTTAGTGTGGTAGTAATATAACAGAAAGCCTGCAGAGAGGTTCAAGAAGAATGATAAACGACGGGCCACAGGAACCATCAATATGCATACCCATCGTCATCTGTTGAGACTGAGTACCAATATGAATGCAATGATGTCGGTTCATAGTCAATACCCACTAATCAATAACCAATATTGGTACAGAACAAGTAGACGTCACCACATGTTTGTCTATGTTTGTAAATTGCATGTTCAATTAATATTTGAAATATTTATTTATTTAGGTTGGGGTTCGGGTTAGTTATGCAAAACATAGCTATCCTAACCCTAACCAAAACCCTAAATAAATAAATATTTCAACTATTAAATGATCAACATGAAATTTACATAGACAAGGGAAATAACTCGACGATGTGGTGGCATCTACTTGTTTAATTTTATAACGAGGATACACCTATTGACATTGTGCAATTAACAAGAAAACTATTATATAGTACAGTAACATTAAAAGAGTTCAAGATAAGCTGGAAGAAACCTAGATGTGGTTTTTGAGAAGAATGATGATAAATGATATTGACAGTCAAAAAAACTAATGCAGAGGTCCTCAGAAATGCTGTAGTAAAAAAGACAAATTATAGCACAAATTAGAAGCATACAGTCAATTTTAGGAAACGATGAGAAAAGCAAAACTTGAAAATTTAGTAACCGCCAAAAAGATCAAGGGGAGAAGAGAGAGATAGGAAGACAAAGAGATACATTTCTGGATGGGTTGTCACTGTGGCATAAATGCATGACACCAACTGAACCTATTGACAACAAGAGGCAAAGAGTTGTGGAGAAATATGCTCGTCTATGTCACTTGGCATGACACTTGATTGAACATTGTAGTTGAAGAAATATGAATCTAGTTTTTGTTAGGAACGATGAAACTTAAACCTAAGAACTGAGAAACTATATCATCAATGTCGCAATAAATTTTAAAAAACTATGATATAAATATATGAAAAAGGAAACTATGACAATAATATTGTAAGGAATAAGGAAACTATTATAGTAATATTGTAACATGAAATATGACTTTAAAATATTGTCAGGACGAGGAAGTGATAACATCAACAACAAATGAGGAAACTAATAGAAATGTAAGAACAATAAAACATTGCTGTAAAGAACGGATGAAACTAGCAATGTTGTGAAGAAGACCAGATGAAACTAGAAATAATGTGAAGAAGAACAGAAGAAAATAGCAATATCGTTAAAAAAACACATGAAAATAGCAATGTTGTGAAGGACAGATGAAATTAGCAATGTTGTGAAAAACAACAGATGAAACTAGCAATGGTGTGAAAAACAGATGAAACCAGCAATGTTGTGAAAAACAACAGATGCAAATAGCAATGTTGTGAAAAACAGATGAAACCAGCAATGTTGTGAAAAACAACAGATGCAAATAGCAATGTTGTGAAAAACAGATGAAACCAGCAATGTTGTGAAAAACAACAGATGCAAATAGTAATATTGTGAAAAACAGATGAAACCAGCAATGTTGTGAAAAACAGATGAAACCAGCAATGTTGTGGAAAAAAACAGATGCAAATAGCAACATCGACAAGAACAGATGAAACCAGCAATGTTGTGAAAAACAACAAATGAAACTAGCAATGGCTCCAACCATACCCCATAACATCAACTAATAATTCCCTAGTCATATGAACCAATCATACTTTATAATCTTAACTAATCATACTGCACATATCCCATCAACTGAACTAATTATACCCCATCATCTGAACTAATTATACCCCATCATCTGAACTAAGTATACCCCATCATCTGAACTAAATATACTCCATCATCTGAACTAATTATACCCCATCATCTGAACTAATTATACCCCATCATCTGAACTAATTATACCCCATCATCTGAACTAATTATACCCCATCATCTGAACTAATTATACCCCATCATCTGAACTAATCATACCCACAATCTGAACTAAGTATACCCCATCATCTGAACTAATTATACCCCATCATCTGAACTAATTATACCTCATCATCTGAACTAATTATACCTCATCATCTGAACTAATTATACCACATCATCTGAACTAATCATACCCACAATCTGAACTAAGTATACCCCACAATCTGAACTAATTTTGATTCTTGATTAGAAACTAACATCATACACGACCGGGCTCACGTCACGACCCTTGGACAGATGAGCTAGAAGATCGGGCTCACGTCACGACCCGTGGACTGATGACCTAGAAAACCGGGCTCACATCACGACCCGTGGACTGATGACCTAGAATTCCGATTGTGATTATTGCCTAAGTTTAACTGGTCGGCCTTTGTTATTTTTTTGCGAACGCTTCCAAATATATAAATAGTGTCCAATGAATAGCCAGACAATAATCCAAAATGAAGTACCGAATGAAGGCCTGTTTACGATCAACAGCTAGGATTTCTATATCTGTCGACATTCACGCAACATAGAACATGGGAAATCCTATAATTGCTCCGCTGCCCAGTCTAGCACCATGCAAGTGTATGTAGACTCTAAGTTTCAGACAGATGTTCAACATGCTTTTTGTTTTGACTTGATGGTGTCCAAAAACTAATACTCCATATACCCCACAATCTGAACTAATCATACTCCATTTATGAGGTCGCGTAGCGCAGTGGTTTCGCTTATGAGCATATGAAAGGTCCTGGGTTCATTCCCCAGGTGACATGGAAATGTTTTTCAGACCGTAACAGCTCCCGGGCCAACCCAGCCTGAATTGGATACCGGATCAGTCCAGGAAGTAAAGACTGCGAGGGAGAGGAGATGGTTACCACCTTCATATAGGATAGCCACTTAAATGATGTGAGATCGCTAACATCTCACACCCATACCGCAGTTAAATGCTATGGATTACCTTTACTTTTACTCCACATACCACACAATCTGAACTAACCATACTTCACACATCACATCATCTCATCTGATTATACCAAAATCACAGTACGAAAATCTATGTTCTGAGAAAATTTGATAGAAACCCTGAGTGTTCAATACGAAAATGAAATTATGTTCAGAGTAAATCTGAAAGAAACCCTGAATGCCCCTTTTACTAAGGAAACAGTTTTACCTATCGTCAACCGACTCAGCTGGTGGAAAAAATGTATCGGGATTTTAACTCAAATACATTTAGTGGTACACACATCGCCGTAACATATATCGAGCATTGAATCATAAAAACGATATTTTAAAATCCTTATATGATGAAACGAATGGCTAACCTAAAAGAACTCCTTTACACAACATTGCACGTCTTCTTTGTCAAGAAAGTACAAGCTACCTACACACGTCTCTTTTAATCGACACCTACTTTTGTTAAGATAGATAGCATAAAAAATAACAGCCCTGATTGGTTTATAACTACCCTATAATCAGGCCGTATTTCGTCATACCTATAAAACCAGCGGTTTCCACATTTTTACAGCTGATAGCCCACTTACATATTTTTAAAGGCTTTACGCCCCCCCACCCTACTATGTTAAGACCCCAACTTAACCCAACCACCCACTTTCTCATCCACGTCATAACTACGAGAAAACTACAAGTCAAACTACGCATGCGGCACAATTATTACACAATTAAAAAATAAACATTTCACTGGTTATAAACATTATTTGTATTTGGAACAATAACCATTACATCTTGCTTTTTCTTAAATATAATTTTCTTCCCCAAAATGTATACTTTTCGTTAAAAGGCATTCATGCATTTAATGTATTAAATTCCCACATCGCTTCGCATCTTCTTTGAAATGACCTCACACTCTCCAGTATGAGAATCACTGTATTAAACCGTACTTAACAGACAATTATTATGTGTGACAGTTTAACAGAAGATGGTATCAGTGTGTCACTGTGACAACACACTCAACGTTCATCAATCTTCTAAGCCTTTTATCTTCATCTTTCAGATCAGCTTCGATGACCTAACAGATTGCTATCTTTATGAGCTGATTACTCTTATTGTTGTATCGATCTCCGGGAATTACGAGCAATCAGCTCTAATTTCCTATGTACAATGGAGTGGTTTCTCCAGAACTTTATTTTAGGGCTGCGATTAATCAATCGATTAATTAATTAATCGATTAATAGTTAAAAATTGTAATCGATTAAAATTAATTTGATCGATTAAAATTTAAGAAAACATTTTTAATATTTTGTTTTCAGTTTCTTAATTATTTTAATTTTTGTTACTTATTTTCCCCGCGTATTATTATTATTTATTTAGACGTGCAGATGTAAACAAAAATGGGGACTAATGAAAGCACCGTTGAAGTTAAGCATTTAAGTGGAAAGTTGAGCAAACATTTGATTGTTAAGCCAACTGCTGATGGCAAAGTAGACGAAAGCAAAAAAAAGATACTGTGTTCACTGCCATAAACAATTTGCTTTTCGGGGTTCAAATACAACCGCTGACGTACCACATTCAGCACAAACTTTCGCTCAAGTATCAACACGTTGTCGACAGTGACGGTGCAGAAGAGTTCTCAAGTACAATCAATAACTAATTTTTTTAACGTGTCACGTCAAACAACCCTATAAGCGACACAAAGTTTCAGCGGACTTGAAAGTTGCTATTGCACAGAGGATTGCCAGTTCAGGACGTCCGAGTGTAATTGTGGAAGATGATCAACTACAGACAGTATTACGTATAGCTCTTCAAAACAAGACTTACAACTTGACTATACATATATACTTCTATATATGCGTTATAATCAATCGAAATTAATCGATACATCGATTAAAAAAAATTCCGACTAATCGAACAAGAAAATTTTAATCAGTACCAGCCCTACTCTATTTTATACCCAGAAAACTAACTCTTTGCAATGTACAATGTTTTGTGAAGACGTCAGAAATAAAAAAAAATTAAAAAAAGAAAGTCACAACTATTAAGATGTTAAGTTCTCCCAGTGGCAACGTATGGTTGTGAAACGTCAGCAACGACACCTGCACTGGGGAAAAATATCAGCTATTGAAATAAATTCCGCCGACGACGGATGTGTCGGGCTATTGGTGCAAGTAAAACTGCGACACAACGTATTTCCATTCACTGGACTACATCCTTCTTGAAATTTAGAAAAAATCATGGTCCTATAACAGAGATCCAGCGGGAGTTTCAGAATGAACGCTGAAGAAGAAGACATTATTTAAAATTCATCTTCAGTAATCCAATGGCTTCTGTGGTTTCGACATTTGCCTAATAAAAGTAGTAGGCGCAGGTGTTTGTCAGTTGTTGATTTGTTCCATATATTGTGCTCCATATATTGTGTTCCATATATTGTGTTCCATATATTGTGTTCCCCTGATCTGGTCTCCGATGAAGAGGACTCTTCCCGATATTAACCAGCTTGTTATATTTGAAGAGATAGTGTGATCAACAATTTCATGATGAACTTTACATAGCTGATGATCTGTAGCATGATGTAGTTTGATTCTTTACATAGCTGATGATCTGTAGCACGATGTAGTTTGATTCTTTACATAGCTGATGATCTGTAGCACGATGTAGTTTGATTCTTTACATAGCTGATGATCTGTAGCACGATGTAGTTTGATTCTTTGCATAGCTGATGATCTGTAGCACGATGTAGTTTGATTCTTTACACAGCTGATGATCTGTAGCACGATGTAGTTTGATTCTTTACACAGCTGATGATCTGTAGCACGATGTAGTTTGATTCTGTTCATGTATTTATTAAGTGGTATGAGCTGGGCTCGGAGTCAGAAGATGATATTTGCTTATCTTTCTTAAACGCATGCTAAGTATATGGCAGACACGTTTGGAAACAAGCAGAACTGCAAGAGATGTCAGATGGTGGTCGATAAGATAAGTCGTCGACTGCCTTATGGTCTCCCCGGATTTTATGTTGGGATTTATTCCCATAGTCAAAATAACTTCCGTGCTAACTCCCGTGTTAACCCACGATGCAATGTGGATTTTCTGTAGGGGTTGACTCCCATAATCAAAATAACTTCCGTGCTAACCCATAGCATATGAACAATAACGAATAAACTTAATGGGATTTTCAGGTGTTGTTAATCGAAAATATTGATATAAGCGAATGCGATATAATGGGATTTTAATATATAAGCAAGTGTAGAAAAATTGCTTACAAATGATTGCTGAAATTTTTTACTTCACTTATACATTTAACGGCATTGCTAGAACAATAGTAATGGTCGAATGTAATGCGCATTGAACCGCCAGCAAGTTCAAGAGAGCTGCGTTTATGAGCTTGACCCACTAACTTTACCACATGTGCCATCAGTGTGTATGTGCGTTTATGTGCGCGAGCGTGTTTGTGTGTATACTTACATTTTCTTCGCATGTGTATGTTCCCAAACTCCTGCAGACCTGCAGGATTTTATCCCGAGAAGGAATGCTTTTTTTTGGTCATGATTTACAGTTTAGTAACTGCGCCTTTCGAACAGACACATCCGACTTCAGCATGGCTTCCGGGTCACTTTGAACCTATATCCGCCGAAAACATATGTGTCGGATCATTGGCGCAAATAAAACGGCAACACAGCGCATTTAGATTCTCTGAACTACATCCTGCTAGAAATCCAGAAAGACCATTGTCCTGTTACAAGAGAAATACAGCTGAAATTTGAGAGAAATCTAGTAGGACCATTGTCCTACTACAAGAGCGATCCAGCTGGAGTTTGAGAATGAATGCTAAATGGGAACCCCAAAATCTCCTTAGTCGCCTCTTATGACATGCTTGGCAGGTAACGTGTCTTTATTCGTTGCTCCCTTTTCTGTCCACGACAACACAAGGACGCGTGAGTAGATACATAAACAAAACATACATCTGTTACTCACAACGTTTACGTGCCAGCTTCAATTGTGCAAATGTGTTTGAGAATTACCGACTTCTCTATAAGACTTACTGGCTAATGGGAATACAGGCCCTTTTAGTGACTCATTTGACTATTCCCGTAATTTTCATAGGTCACTTTGATTATATTTTGTATAACAGACAATGAAAATCTAGGGAATAGACAAATGAGTTATTTAAAAGGCTCGATTTCCACATTAACCACTCTGTCATACATGCCGAGTTTGACGGTTTGATGCGGGGGTGGACAGAAAACATGTATTCCAAGTGGTGGCTATAATCAGTTTAATAATTATAGGAAAAATCATGAAATTATAGGAAAAATCATGAAATATAATCAGTTTAATAATTATAGGAAAAATCATTAAATTATAGGAAAAATCATGAAATATAATCAGTTTAATAATTATAGGAAAAATCATTAAATTATAGGAAAAATCATGAAATATAATCAGTTTAATAATTATAGGAAAAATCATGAAGTAGCCTTACCATACGCAATCTGTGTACGCACGCTATACACGTCTACAATCTGTGTACGCACGCTACACACGTCTACAATCTGTGTACGCAAGCTACACGCATCTACAATTTGTTTACGTACGTAATATACGTCTATACTGTGTTCACTCTAAGAATGAAGTGGATCAAAACACACACCCACATTACTCGCAGGTGATTTTGAAACAGCTGATGATACCTAAAAATAATACTATTTAAAACATTTAAAAACAATATTTAAACATTTTTTTTTTAAACTTTAACAATTGAAAATTAAAAACAATATTATTGGGCACTTAACAATCGATTAATGCGTTGTGCGTTCAACAACCAATCAGAAACACTGACCCACTTTATTCTTAGATTGAACAGAGTATACAATCTGTGTACGTACTTAACACATGTCTACAAGCAACACGTGTATACACGTCTACATACAATATGTGTATTCACGTCTACATATAATATGGTCACACTCAACTCACATCCACAAGCACTGTATACACACAAAACACACGCCCACAAGCACTGTATACACACAAAACACACGCCCACAAGCACTGTATACACACACAACACACGTCCACAAGCAGAATATAACACAGTAATATGTGAAGAAGCATATATTTCAAAACATTGCAAATCTATACATATTTAGAAAAAAATAATCTGCAAACTTGTATAACGGTGTATCCACATCAAACCAGCGTTACGGACTACATACAGAAAATATAGACTGGCACACATACCCTAGATGGCAACAATCAACGCGCCAACAAACAGATCATAATATAATCGTGTACACATTCAATACCAAGCTACCACAAATTCTCACGTACGACACCTGTACACCTATAAATAAAGCTGACTACATGAACGGATATGATTGCTGAAGATTTAGAATCGGGGGGGGGGGGGAAGAGAGAAAGGAAATATTTATTTTTCAATTCATATTACTGAATATTTTTGTTTGAAAATAATTATTTTTCAGCAGTTAAACACAATCAAGAAGTGTTCATTAACTTTGAAGGAGGATTGTGTCTTAGAGAACATTAAATATGGAAGGGAGTTAGCTAGTAATGAACATTAAATGTGGTGGAAAGTTGGCTAGTAATGAACATTAAATGTGGTGGAAAGTTGGCTAGTAATGAACATTAAATGTGGTGGAAAGTTGGCTAGTAATGAACATTAAATGTGGTGGAAAGTTGGCTAGCAATGAACATTAAATGTGGTGGAGAATTAGTTCGCAATGAACATTAAATGTGGAGTATGGGTGGCTATTATAGAACATGTTTCTGACAAAGGATTTCATATCACATATCGCGCATGTATACCAATTGGTCCTCTTTGGGTGTTTACTTTTCTATTTAAGCAGCCATTTTTTCCCACACGCATATAAACCGTTGTTATTGATTCGCTGATGATGATGACTACATTGGGCGATACAAATTGCAATAATATTTCAATTTTCTCAACAAATTGAATTTAATTTACCACGTGGAAGATAGTTTTACAGTGTTTTTCTTTTTGGTTTACTTTCAACAAATGTGAACACACAAGTTACAACTTTCTTGTTTACTTTCAACAAATGTGAACACACAAGTTACCACTTTCTTGTTTACTTTCAACAAATGTGAACACACAAGTTACAACTTTCTCGTTTACTTTCAACAAATGTTAACAAAATAGTAACAACTTTCTTGTTAACTTTCAACAAATGTTAACACACCAGTTACAACCTAGCCAGCTTGATAACAAATCCAACTAAAATCAAAATGGCTACTCTACCCAATCTCACTGATCACACATTCTCACGAACAGCGCAATTAACATATTTCACACCTTCCACAACAATCTCATCAATCATTGCATCCTGACAAATCTATCAATCATACAGCTCAACAATCCTAGAAATATTTCGATAATCGATAATAAGTACCTCTACTAATCAGGCCAATTGACATATTTCTTCTAATATTCATATACCAAGTGATTTTGTTTTAACTCCTATATCTAGGCTTGAGTTTACCTGCATGTACTTAATAAAACTTTAGATATTGTTTAGTTCGCTGATATGATATACAAACAATCAACTGATAATACAAGTAGGACTGCCTCTCCAATGATATCCAGAGATGGTTATCACAGAGATAATTAGCTATAAATATAGATGACGGGGGATACATCAGCTGTTTATAACTAGTAATGATTACTGTTGTAGTAATAGTAGCGTAGTTATCATTTCAATTTATATATATATAAATATATATATATATATAGAGAGAGAGAGAGAGAGAGAGAGAGAGAGAGAATGGTGTCCCTGTGGAGCACGAGGTGCAGGCTTTGGTCAGTGATAATGCCAAAGAGGAAGATGTGATTATATACACTGATGGATCTGTGATCAGACATGTTCACAGTGCTTGGCCCTTCACAGCTCGGTGCGGAAGTAAAACTATCAGGGAGGAGAGTGGGGGGCTTTACTGTGACTACGAGTAGCATGACCATGGAGATTATTTGAGTGGTTAGGCACACAGAAGGTAACGCTGGTTTGCATCTTGGGTGACTCTATGAGTATAATTAGGAAGATACAAATGTGTCTCGTAAGACAAACCAACCATGCAACAGAAAACCTTAGTAGATGACATGCCTTTATATTGATGTTATCTTATAGAAGGTTCATGGCACGTCATCTATACAATCCCTTAGTCCTAACCTTCGATAATAGTTACCATGTTGTTCTGACAGGCCGATGTTGTGCTTGAACTAGTTACGGCACGGCGTGGGTGGGCGGAACTACAAAGAAACATGTCGCAGGGGCCAGAGTTGTGCCCTGATGTCGACGTCTGTTTCAGCGGCATTAGATTCGAAACACCATCGAGTCGTATGGCTGCTGGAACAGAGGGCAGAGAACTTATTGGAATGCCCCCGGAGCACTTATAGGAATGCCCCACGTGCTGTGAGGTCAGTTTCTAATCAAGAATCAAGGGTCTCGCTAGCGAATAGTGGATTGAAGCCTTGAAAAAGACGAGGTTGAAAGTAACTGCATTTATTTTCGTGCCGGGACGTGTGGGTGTTCGATGCAATGAAAGAACAGATCAACTGGCGTCATGCGCGATTATGGTAGAGGGCGATGTAGCAACTTATCGAGCTGATGTTTTGAACTCCATAAGAGATATACCACGCGAGAGTGAGACTAGTGTGGATAATTATTCCTTTCCAATGTCCAGGAATAAGATCATGGATTGAAATGTGGTGTTGCTAGAAGTGAATATTTTGGAGGACGCAGAAGAATGATGGTCAACCAGCAGATGACTGGTACTGTCAGCAGAAGTGTAATGGCGGATATACTCAAGGAGATATCAGAGAAACTATGGACGTGTCCAATTTGCAGTGATCATGATCCGACGACTAACTAACTAACTAACTAATAAGTGAATAAATAGATGGATGTGTTAATGTCGTATAATATTAGATTGGTAGTGGGATGCATTTCAGATGGATGTGGTAGTAGGCATATACAGGTAAAGATCGATGCGGACTAGAAGATAGACTTACAGTAAGGCAGGGTAGACAGACATATAGAAGGATGATCAATACACGATATTAGTCAGAGAGAGACAGATAAGCAGACATATGTATAAATTGATGATCATAGAGAGAGACAGACAGATAAGGTAGACATGTAAAGATGTATCATCGCGGAGAGATAGATAAGGCAGACACATATATAAAAAGACAGCACGGCAAACCTAGATAGATAAAGATGTAGACAGAATGACAGAGATATTATATAAATAGGCAGAGACAGGCAGACAGACACATAGACAGATATATAAACATGCCAATAAGCAGTACCTTCTATACATATTTAGTCCATAGTACACACGATATCGACAAACGTTCGTTGATCTGTCAATATTAAATCACACATCACATAATATCACGTCATACCATTAAGGATGATACAGCTTCGGAGTAAATTATGCGGCCACAATGTTTTGTTTAAATAAGTGATCTCTAAACTTTCTGGCCATAGATAACCACATCCAAATGTACATTCCTCAAACTTACAGTTCTCAACGGGTTATAATTTCGTGGAAGAAACAGCTGCGAAAAATCGCTACTAAGAAACGATGAATGCATGATGTGTTGTAATGCCAAAAAAGCATGTGATAGCCAAATCGGTAAAATTTATTTGGTTTGAAAATTACCTATTTAGAATGAGTACTAGCGGTTACGACATGAGTTATAAGTTTTTGCCACACATTAGAAGATTGTATAACTAACGGTCTGTTATGTTGCACGCATTATGAGAACATGTTAATTGTTATGTAGAAAAATGGATTTAACGGATCACAAATGTTGTCAAACACATTTTACACGAACGAGGAAGTGCAACCAGGATGTGTATTGTCGCTCGCCATTTCAGACCATTTTTAAAAAAAATGAAATCCGGAATGAAATCTATTCGTCACCATGGGTGCCTTCTCCGCAACGAAGGTTGGCTGCAGCAGACCTCCAACAGCTCCTGTCTCTTGTTTTGGTGGTGCACTCTGCTAGACTGTAACATGTCCATCTTGTGATGCTACTCTCCTACTTGTATCTCTGTCTATCTCTTGCTCATTCGACTTTAACCTCAAGTAAGGTCTTCAACAACATGTCATGTCTTTTAATGTGTCCAAAATTTTTGCCTGAACTTTATTTCCTTTAATAATTCTTTCTTCATATTAAGTGTTGTTAGAACCTCTAAAAGTGATCAATAAACATCACGGGAAAGTTAAATTCGTCACTTTAAAGGGATGATCCCGGATGAGATAGCAGGACTCATCAAATGTGCACGTAGGACTGGACAAAAATGTGGAAAGAAACGATAACTATTGCTATACGAATATGCATGCTCTGTGTTTGTGTTCCTGAGGATACATTAATACTTGTACGGGATGTTTTTGATATTGTAATAGTACTTGTTTCGACTGGTCTGTTCTTAGTGACTTGAGTACGCAGGCTGAAAGTCTTGGCGAGACCACATCTTTTATTGAGCATGTGGTTGGTCAAGTGCGGAAAACCTGTTTACTTGTGTTGCAAAGCGATTCAGTGCTGATAGAACAGACCTGGTTCAGTTCCCGTCAGTTGTAATAACTGTTGTTATGCCTTGTTTACAATTATGCTAAACAGATGTTACACTTTTATGTTCGAACAAACACGTATTGTGGCTATAGTTTCTTCTCCCGATGCAGTGTTTGATCCAATCTATTTTTTTTAAAACTCATTCCTACTTAATTAGTCAAGCAATGCACTTGAGATACTTTATCCGTCCAAATATCTTCTTAATGAGTCCACATGATAAGTTGCATAACTTCGTATCAAAATATTAGTAGCTCGTTGAAAATTCAAATCACGAGTCAGCTTCGTAATTAAAGATATCACGAAGAGATACGGAATTCCAAAAACAGGCACGTAGACATGAGTGGTTCTGAATTCCAAAGACAGGCACGTAGACATGAGTAGTTCTGAATTCCAATGACAAACGCGCCGTCACAAGAAATTTGCTTACTTTCAAAAACAAGGATACGCCTAAAACCGCTTTAAAAGGAATAGATAACTGACTTCATTGCACTCGTATTGTATATGTATTTCGTCCTTTTCACGAGAGCAGCCCACCATCTGTTTGAGAGTACCACTCAGAGCACGTAACTTCGTCAACGATAATACACTTGGAGGATAAGATTCGTAAAGGTAGAAATAGATTAAGCATATTGGGGTTGCACGTCTGGAAGTGGATATGTTTTCCAGTTCATGTCGGAACTGAGGAAAATAACAGGGCCGACAGACTGACTTCAAGAGAATATGTCTCAAGACAGATGACAATGGACAAGAGAGACACTTGGAATTCCTTATGTAAGCGCCTGTTGGACAATGACATCGTGATGGATGAGGTAATTATTAAGAGATCGATGCAGTTTATATTTGCTCGGTGAGATAGTACAAGGGGATAATTCAGGAGTGGAGTGAGGATGATATGCAATCAGCGGGTTACGGAAAATTAAGCATGAATACCCGTCGCTATCTTTGAAAGAATCAATTCGTATTGGTATGCCAGGAGTACACTAAGCTCAGATAATCACTAATCGCATAGGGGTCTTCGAAAATGCACTTGCGAGCAAGCCGTCATGTCTCGATATCCAATCCGAGAACGTAAGACAAGTAGGAGCAGGGGTAGCTCAGTTGTTAGTCAACTGGCTTCCTGTTTGAGTGATGCAAGTAATTCTCAGTTAAACTGGAAATAACTGATATGAAATGGTATGTCGACCCAACCTAAAGAAATTGATACCAGATCTGCAAAAGTAAAGACGGCGGGCGTAATAATGACCACATCATTCCTCCGGTATGTTGTTGGTCAACGAAAAATACCTGCAAAACATCGTATTTCCTAATACGCTTCAATAAATTGGAAAACGGAGAACTTTACTATGCGACGGAGATCCAGAAACGTAGATATGCGTTCAAAATGAATTAATTTATGAAAGAAGCCAGAAAATATAAATACTTATCATCTCCCCCCCCCTCCCCATTTCCCCTACCTGTATATATGTGACATCTACATTTTTTTAATAGAAGCGTAAAACACAAAACTAATCTAATGTCATCACCAAAACAAAGTAGATCAAATCACTCTGAGTAAAACTATAACTTCTACTTTGAGTTAACTGACATATTTGACATTCCGCCAAATTTCCAACTCTATAACTGCCAACTTCTACAAGCACGCAGACACTGATTTGATTAACAAATTTAACAAGACTAACATACGGAATAATTAATTATTACTCTCGAGTGGATCTGATAGTCTAAAGTTTGACATTCGCACAGATTAAGTGCAATAATACATTTTTGAGTTATTTTCTGTCAAACCTTGCCGAAGTAGTATCTCACTGGTGAATAAATATGTGCTTGACGCGTGTACAGATAAGTATGTTGAAAACCTCCTTGTGTGTCTACTTTGTGTACACTTAAACACCCCACACACGTGACCATGGAAAATATAAGACGTGGGCGAAGTAGGGATTCATCTTTCTAACGTTACGTTTTTTGACATTTCCCGTGAATTTCATTGGCTGTGGACACACATTATACACAAAACATGGTCGACTACAGTACACGACACATTAGCTAATTGGATATCCAGACTTCTAAAATGACCAATTTTACTATTTCCTTTATTTTCATTCCCTACCACGTAATGTTTAATCATATTGGCCAATAAAAAATCAAGGAATAGGCAAATGAGTCATTAAGAAAGTTTCATTTCCCTCCCAATAGCCAGTAGGTTATATATTGTAGACAAACACGGCATAGTGATTACAGATAAATAAAGTGAAGGCAGACCAAGAGGCCGGTCACGAGAACGATGGACCACCGAGATTAAAGAGGCAACAAATTCCACAATATACTCAACATATCTTCAGAAAACTCTTCTACCCTTGACGCTGAAAGGCAATAAAGAGTTTAGCGAATGGATGGATGATGGATGGATGGATGGATGGATGGATGATGGATGGATGGATGGATGGATGGATGGACGGACGGATAGATGGATGGATGGACGGACGGATAGATGGATGGATGGATGGACGGACGGATAGATGGATGGATGGATGGATGGACGGACGGATAGATGGATGGATGGATGGATGGACGGATAGATGGATGGATGGATGGATGGATGGATGGCACCAGCTTTCGCTATTCTGTTTATATAAGAGTCGATATTGACATCCTGTGAGAGAGTGTTGTCCTGGTAGGTGAAATTATTGACTGAAGTTCTTATTCTTTGATGCTTATATGGGGATTTAAGTGTGCTCTGTTTGGTGTGGGATTCAAACATGACCTCTGTTTTCTTCGTATTGATGGTGAAACCAAAGTTGTCGCAGGCTTCAGCAAATTGGTTTTATGGTGACATTCATACTGTCTGCAGAATAAGCATGCAGTGCGCAGTGATCTGGATAGGAGTTCCCTGACCATTGTGTCTCGCACCTTAGTTTTGGCTCGCAAACGTCGAAGATTGAAAAGTTTATCATCTGCTCTGTATATTGTATTCCAGTTACGTCGCTTGATCTAGATGCCTCTGTTAGCATGGAAGAGGACATTAAACTGAACAGTGTTGTAGCGAGAACTCAACCATGCTTGACCCCCAATTGTTACAGGAAAGGCTGGTGCTGAGACTCTATCCCTGATAACACACATCATGCCGTTATGCAATTATCGCAATATGTTGTATATATATATTCTGGGGTGGGTGGAATTTGGCGAGCAATTTTCACAGCCCATCTCTGTTCACGAAGTCAAATGCCTTTGTGAGATCTACACATGTTGTGAAAAGATCCCTATGATGTTCGTAGATTTTGTTCTTGAAGTTAACGTCAACAAATACCATGTCCACTGTCTCGCGACCAGCACGATATGCGCACTGACTTTCAAGCAGAAGATCATCTGTGAGTGTATGTTTAAGTCGGTTCAGTATTACACGAGCTAGTATATTTCCAGCTATAGATAGCAACGATATCCCTCGTTGGTTGTCATAGGACTGTAACCGGAATAGAAGTACGCTAAAAGCAGTACACAGGGATACCAGACCAGAAAGAAATTTAGTTTATATAACAACAAAATAGTGTCTCCTAGTCAGATCAGTGTGAGTAATTTTTAGTTACTGCGCTTGCTCTTGTAACCTTTCGTGCAATGGCAGGGGCTTCCTCAGAGCTGTATTTCATACCCAGATAATCTATATCTCAGCTGTGTACAATGCTTTAAGAAACATTCTACTCCGAGAAGCTAACTTACTTGTACAGATGAATTCATGAAGAGTTTCCACAATGAGAAATGCCTCATCATACAGGAATGATATCTCGTAGAGGTTTACTGTTGCATATCGATGTACCTCAAATGAAAGCAATCGGTGGATCACCAGTAAGTAATGTCTCCTGTAAGCTGCGAATCTATCAGCCGAGCAACTTGTCAAAAAGTGCTACAGACGTAATGTATAATATCAATATCTGAGTATCTAAAAGACAAGAGCATCTTATACAACATCAAGATTTGCCTGGGAGGTTTTATAGTTGCTCAATGCGCCGTGTGGTCCGCGCACGGAGACACAATTTTACAGGAAACGTTGCCAGGGAGACCGTCACACCATAGGTATACTAACAATGCAAAGTATATTTTAAAATGATGTAACTCATAAAATCTAATCTTAGGGCAACTTGTAAAAAGTGTGGATAATATATAGCAGTGGTTCTCAGTCTTTTTAGCCCTCGGCTCCCTTTTGGTGAAAATTTTTTTCTCTTCGGTACCGCAAGTGTAGTGTCAAACACTCTCCCGCCGATTAATAGACTCGTGTTTCACGTTATTGTTGATTTTATATAGAAATTGCTCCGGTGGCTCCCCGTGTGCTACCGGGGCCCGAAAGGGGAGCAAAGAATAGCAACACTGTTTACCTTCCACGCATGTCGCAAAAGGCGACTACGGAGGTTATGGGATGGAATTTGCTGTTTCATCCCATATAGGGTTGGTGACCCAAAGCTATGTTGAAGTCGGATGTGTCAGGCCGAAATGCGCAGATATCGTAGCAATGCTGTAAACCATGACAACGCATTCCGTTCTCCGGACTACATCCTGCTAATCTGCAGGAGTTTGAGAACGAACGCAGAATAAGAAGAAGAAGAAGAAGAAGAAGAAGAAGCTTCGGTGGCTAACCAAGACAGCAGAGAGAAGGGGACCATGACTCATGGTCTGGAGAAGTCAAGGAATTACGCCATTAGTAGATAGCGTCGGTAGACGCTAATCAGTGTTGTACTGTGCACCTGATGACTGGGCAGCTTAGCATTTATGAGTAAGACAATTGTTTTACTCATACCGTTATCTTATTGTTATCCTACCGTTATCTTATTGCTCAAACCCAAAACCCTTTCCCCTCGTCAAAAACTGTGAAACTTTTTCAGACACCAGTTAATAATTTTCTGCGGCATATATAAACATCCACCATCTGTTTATGTGTGATTGTACACACGTACATTGTTTCGTATGTTTGTACATATCTGTGTGAACAGTTACTTAGCATTATTGACGTGAAGCATTCACTTAATCAGATGTGACACTCATGACTCCTTCTCTTGTAGTATCCATCCTCTGTTTCTTGCAGCATTTCTAATAACCACTAGCATCTGTCAATTTTTCTTTGTTGGTTGTGCAAAAAAAATTGTGACACGTTATGCACATAATTCTTCAATCACTGTCAGTGTTCAAAAGTAAAAATGATTGCGCCTTTTCACTTTTAACGGACAATGCTTGGAACGGGGTAATACATTTTTGCTAATCACTGGAAACACACATAACACACACTGGAAACACACATATCACACACTGGAAATACACATAACACACACAAATTACTTTTAATACACTAGAATGCGATGGTGAGATCGTTTCAAAGGGTTTTTTTAACGTTTGCATCAAATTAATTTCGGTTTCTTGATGAATCTCGCTATTTGACTGTAACGTAGAAAAACTCTGTGTTCATTTGTTTATTTTTCATTGGCATTGATTTACTTAGTATTTATACTATTTATTCTTGTTACTAGTAACAGTGACAATAATACGTTATCCGCAGTGTTATCACTTTCTAAATATTTGTTGCTGCTGTACTCTCGACTTTGTCGGATATTCCCTGATTCTTGATTAGGAACCCGACATTGCTGCTGCACAAGGGACATTTCCATAAAGCATCTACGTCCCATTCCTTCAGCCATCTAAGAGTATGTTCAGTGTCCCTGTCAGTTGTTTGGTAGCGTGTTCTTCTGATCTTTCAGTCAGGAAGTACTTTCTCCCCTGTACATTGATCACTGTTTCTTTAATTCACTGAACATGTACACTGTCTTTTTAGCATCATTTCGTCATTTTGTAGGTTATCTTTGACTGCCCTGATTAATTAATGTATCGATGATTGTACTAATTAATTCAGCCCCGGTCTGTTTTCATCACTTTGCCAAAATTTTCATACACGTGACTTCTTTACTATTCATAAATTAGCCAAAATTTTCATACACGTAACTTCTTTACTATTCATCAATTTGCCAAAACTTTCATACACGTGACTGCCTACTATTATCCAATATTGTCTATCCGACCTATTCTTGTAGATATAAAACGATGTATCAGGTGTTAAGTGTTGGATACGGTTTTTTTTCTTAAACTTTTAACTAAATTGCCTATTATCCGTAATTCCTTATCGAGTCCATTTGCTCATTTAATTCATTTTAATCCTGTGTTTACTGGAAAACCACGGAAGTAATTTACTAGTAAATGTATTAGCGAATTCCGTTCTGGCTTAAGTTCGTACACAGACCAATACTGTAGTCATTTGTATCGATGTTGAACTCCTCGTTGCAAGTTGAACTATTTCTTCTGTATTACCTACACCCAATATTCATTTTTTTCTGTTTATTGCTCTGTTGTGAAGTTGTTTTTTAATCGTTCTACTTTTATTTTACACTTACCTTCCACGCGATGGTGTGTTTAGGAAGTTATTTATTCTACATACATGGCTCATATAAATTCATTTTCTTATACAACTCGTCACAAATTCTTGGATTCTTTCTTCTCTCATTGAATCGCTTGTTGTAAAATATGCCCATGTTATATCCGGAACAGTAATCGATGAACTTCTTCCTGTACTACTTCCTCTACTACTTCCTGTTCACATTTTTTAAAGAATTTTGCACCGCAAACGTTTTTATTGTTTTGGAATGCAAGAGCACACTTGTTTGTCTCCCTTACCACATAGTGGCGGGATATGGGGATGGACTACTAGCGTGAGATTTACTGTAAACACTATACCTAACCCTGTCCCCATCCTAGCGTCCTAAAACCTAGCAGTATGCTGCAGTTGTACTAACGTTCTGCAAGTGACATCTATTGTCTTTCCCCAAGTGGTTTGTTATCCACTCTTGCCGTTGAGCGTAGGGGTGATTGGAGCTTCAGCTTGTGTTCCAAGGCCAGATGTGTCGCTTCGTATGTGCTATGACCGTGTTTGTTCAAGATGTCCCCGACGTTTATATCCATATGTTTCGTGGTCTTCCTCTGGCTTTGTACCCTGATCTCATTTGGTTATATGCCTCCACGGGCAACTTGTCGTGATGCATACTGATAATGTGGCCAAACATTTCATCTTCTGTCTCTCCGTGTACTCTGTGAAAGGTGCTATACCTATTCTTTCCCTGATGTTTTCATTTCGTAATCTATCGAGCCTGGTGACCCCTGCAATTTTCCTCGCGCATTTCATCTCACGTGTCACTATCTTTCTGTAATGTGAAGATGATAGAGACCAGGTTTGGCACTGGTAACACAGTGTTGGTAGGAATATACTGTAGATCATTTGTCTCTTAACTTCCATCTCGATCATGGGATGAAGAAGTAGTGGTGACAGTTAGTATGTTACTGCAATTGCCTTTTGACATCTCGCCTCTATCTCTCTATCAAAGGCTTCCATTTTCTGTAAAAAATACTAGCGAGATATTTCAATTTCGATACCTGTTTTACTTCTATGTTGTCTATCTGTATGTTTAATGGGCTCTGTGTTCTGCTTATTTTCATAGTTTCCGTCTTTTGTGTATTGATCTTCGTGTTGTATTTTCTACATGTTGCATATATGTCGCATATATAATCTAACACGATTTTGTAGATGTTCTTTATTTTCGTATATGAGGCTCTGGTCATCTGCGACCAAGACAAGTGACAAGGAAGTGACGTAAGTGACGTAATTTCTTAGACCGTGCAATAAAATGAAAACAATGCGCATACCATCATACACTACCAATGAACATGTGCATTAAATCGTGTTCCGTTCACATCCCACTATAATAACAAAATATATGAGGAATGATGTGCGATTATAGAACATTATATTCAATATTCGTCAAATGTGCTTGTTTTCAAATGTGCTTGTTTTCAAATGTGCTTGTTTTCAAATGTGCTTGTTTTCAAATGTGCTTGTTTTCAAATGTGCTTGTTTTCACATGTGCTTGTTTTCAAATGTGCTTGTTTTCAAATGTGCTTAATGAGCTTGTTTTCAAATGTGCTTGTTTTCAAATGTGCTTGTTTTCAAATGTGCTTGTTTTCAAATGTGCTTGTTTTCAAATGTGCTTAATGTGCTTGTTTTCCAATGTGCTTGTTTTCCAATGTGCTTGTTTTCAAATGTGCTTGTTTTCAAATGTGCTTGTTTTCACATGTGCTTGTTTTCAAATGAGCTTGTTTTCAAATGTGCTTGTTTTCAAATGAGCTTGTTTTCAAATGAGCTTGTTTTCAAATGTGCTTGTTTTTCAAATGTGCTTGTTTTCAAATGTGCTTGTTTTCAAATGTGCTTGTTTTCAAATGTGCTTGTTTTCAAATGTGCTTGTTTTCAAATGTGCTTGTTTTCAAATGTGCTTGTTTTCAAATGAGCTTGTTTTCAAATGTGCGTGTTTTCAAATGTGCTTGTTTTCAAATGTGCTTGTTTTCAAATGTGCTTGTTTTCAAATGAGCTTGTTTTCAAATGAGCTTGTTTTCAAATGTGCTTGTTTTCAAATGTGCTTGTTTTCAAATGTGCTTGTTTTCAAATGTGCTTGTTTTCAAATGTGCTTAATGTCTATTTCTTATGTGGATTTCTAGTTTTCCCATCCATATGTCAATACAGGTCATATGTACATAAATTATCAGTCTATGTTCACAAACGTATTATTGAAACTGTAGATATATTTTAAGTATGTTAGTTCTTGCTGCATTTATTTTATGTATAGTCCCTAATTGGACTGAAGACTTGCAGTGGTTCTGAATATGAATCATATAGCTATCATATGATGCTATAATGATGCTATATATATGATGATGCTGAATCATATAATGGATCTACAACCTTTGTGGGGGGGGGGGTAATGCACGAAAAAATATGTGTAATTGGAAGGGGTGCACGAATCTATCCTGTTGGGGAGGGGACATAGACAACTATTTGGATGACCTTGTCTTTATTTGACATTCTCTTTTTTTTAAGTGTACCGCTGGATCTCTCTTGTTGCAGAACAACAGTCGCACACGATTTCAAGTAAGAAGGATTTAGTCCAGGGACCGGAGGTACAAGATGTCTACAAAGTCACTGTATATTCATGTACATTCGTGGTGACACTACGTCATATGAATTGTGAATATTGTATGTGGATATGTGTGAAGTCAGTGCACAGCGACTTTATATAAACGGTTGTGGAAATTAGTATAGAAATAACACATTTCTTCAAGTCAGATAACTCTTGTAAATATCGGAAGAATTTTCATGATTATATCCCTTCACAGTTTACAAACTATCATAACACAACAGTCACTGTTTAAAAATATCAGTCTGTTTTCTGCCGTAAACATACAATCTTCCATCATTATATTTTATGTGGTCTACAGAACGTGACATTATATCACAGAATGTCTGAGGGATAATAGATTTAACATCGTCATTTTTAAAAATATCTCTTTATATTATTTTCATAATATTTCCTTAATATTTTGTGTTAATAATTTTCTTCGTGTGTAACTGTAAAGTCTCATTGGAACCATGCCTCCCTACTACTAGTTATGGAACAATGCTTTTCACTACTCTATATGAAAACATCCCTTCCACTACTTATCCATGTCACTACACTTTATGAAGTCATAACCTCCGATTATCTTCCTAGAACTATGCCTTCCACCACTCTTCCTTAAACCATACCTTTAACTACTTCCATACATTCGTCTTGACGTCTGTGCGTAATGTGATACAATTCATCCTTCGTGTATAGGTCGGAATCAATCCTGTACCAGATCGTTTTAATCGGTCGTCACGGTGTGAAGATGTCGTTCCATAACTAAATCTGCCGATCCATGGGCAATTTGGTTTTGTTGCAGGATAGCATGGGTAAATGTTGCACTATTACAGAATTAGAATGGGTAAATGTTGCACTGTTGGAGAATAAGCATGGATAAATGTTGCACTGTTGGAGAACAAGCATGGGTAAATGTTGCACTGTTGGAGAATAAGCATGGATAAATGTTGCACTGTTGGAGAACAAGCATGGGTAAATGTTGCACTGTTGGAGAATAAGCATGGGTAAATGTTGCACTGTTGAATAATAAGCATGGGTAAATGTTGCACTATGTCTGTTGCAACTTACTTCTGACTTCGTTCATCTACTATGTCAGAATTAAAATCTCACGTGTACTTCTTAATGAGCAATACATATAGAAATATCCCGTGACTTGCAAGCATAGGTGGTAATGTTGACTGTCTTACATCTACCGCATCAAGAGACGGAGAGAACAACAGATAAAGGAGATACTTACTGAAGCTGGTACATGAGTGCACGTTTGAGGCGGAAACAGCTACTGCTTACAAGTCTAGGCTGCCATATTGAGAACTCTGCTGTACTAGTATAAATTATCTTCTAGTTTGCAGAATTAAGAGTGGTTTTTTTTTTAAAGCTTTCGTTCATTCTCAAAATCCAGCTGGCTCTCTCGTGTAGAAGAACAATGGTACTACTAGATATCCAACAGGATGTAGTCTAGAAATCGGAGGTGCTTTGTGACGCCGTTTTATTTGCACCAATGGTTCTACATATTTGCGACTTCAGGACCTACATCTAGACAATTGAGTGTTGCATATTGAGAGTTTAGTAGCACACTCAGCAACACACGACGTCACAACATAAGTACGCCACAGAGTTACAGATTCGTTAGGCAGATCATTTGATACGTATGCCAGACCATCGCCTGCCAAAGATACTTCTCTATGGTGAGCTGGAGAAGGGTAAACGATCTCAAGGTGGCCAAAAGAAGAGTATATATATATATATATAAACTCAATTAGAACACACGTATTGTAAATGAGTGAAGAGTTTACTTATTTAAGTCAAGTTGCCCAACATGTACAGAATCTGACTCGATGAATGGTTTCACGCACAACCGTAGGATTGGTGACTGGATTACCAGAACTGGGACCACCATTATTTTTTATAGTTGTACAGCTCTGATATATCCAGAGTGAACACGCGTTCACGGTTGAAAGGGTCGTGCTACACTATAACAGATACAGTTTTACTTAACTAATTCCAGTTTCAAGCGATAATACACTGGAGACTCCGAAAATAATTCACATTATAAACAAGACGTCTCGACAGGGAATTCAAACCCACGACCACTTGAACACAAAGCTAACGACTACAACGCTGGTAAGATTCACAAGAGAATATACGCTCAGGTGAATTACAAAGCTGAACGTCACAATTGTAATTAATACTGGGTCCTCAACCAAAGTAATTTGAACATCACACATAGAAACACAACAGCTGTGATGTTGATTGTTTATAAGGTTCGTGTGTACATTGTGTATTAAGATTCTATTAACTTTTTATTATAGGCAGACACACTAAGCCTTAAACAGGATCGGACGTTTGATGGTCGATTTATTTACTGAATTAAATCACCAACAACCGTGTGTAGTCAGACCTGAATTGGAAGGATAGAATAGCAATACTGTGACTTGCCGTGTAGGTCGTAAGAGGCACCTAAGTGGTTTTGATAATGGTGATTGGCCATCCCATAGAGTCAAAGAGTTTCAGAAGCCATGCTATGGTTTGTGTAGAAAGGCGCAGATATCGAAGCTAAGTTGTAAACAATGACATCGTATTCAGTTTCCTATACATTCGGCTAACCTGCGGGAGTATGGGAACGTATTCAGAAGAAGAAGAATCAACAACGCATG
This sequence comes from Meghimatium bilineatum, assembly GCA_034231615.1. Taxonomy (NCBI): domain Eukaryota; kingdom Metazoa; phylum Mollusca; class Gastropoda; order Stylommatophora; family Philomycidae; genus Meghimatium; species Meghimatium bilineatum. The sequence goes on from CM067304.1 coordinate 63,592,764, forward strand.
TTCCGTCTAGTTTTGTTCTGGTACAGTCTACAACAAGGTAACAGGACACAGTCATAGACGGCACTGTGATGACTAGTGTTACGTGTGTAAGTTACTGTGACGTGTTTGTGTTAATGTGTCGTGTTATGTTATCGCGAGATGCGTGTTATTTGTGACGTCTTGTGTTGCTGTGACGTCAAGCGTTGCTGTGTCGTGCGTGTGTTAACGTGACGTGTGTGTATGTGTATTACTGTGACGTTCCTGTTACTGTAAAATTACTTTGACGCGCTGTGTTGCTGTGATTTTACGTGTGTAAATTACTGTGATGTTTTTGTGTTACCGTGACGTAGTTTTGTGTATGCAAATATGTGGCGTAGAAATGGCATTAACCTACAGACTAAGCTGAAAGTTTACAGAGCAGTAGTACTTCCAATGCTGCTATAAGCTAGCGAAACATGGATTGTGTATAGACGTCATGTGAGGAAACTCAATCACTTTCACACAACTTGTCTCAGAAAAGTTATGAACATCAGATGGCAAGACAAGATTCCAGCTACCACTGTCCTTGACAGATCCGGTATCCCCAGCATTGACACTATCCTGATGCAGACACATATTCATTAGACGGGTCATTTAGTACGCGTGTGTGTGTGAGTGTGTGTGTGTGTGTTACTGTGACGTTCGGATGTTACTGTAAAATTACTATGACGTGAACTGTTGCTGTGATGTGCTTGTGTTCCTGTACCATGTTTGTGTTACTATGAAGTGTGTGTATGTGTGTTACTGTGAAGTGTGTGTATGTGTGTTACTATGAAGTGTGTGTATGTGTGTTACTGTGACGTTCATACGTTACTGACAAGTTACTGTGACGTGCTTGTATCAATGCGAATTGTTTCTGTTACCGTGAAGTGTGTGTGCTACCTTGGAGATACTGTGACGTGTTTGTGTTACTGTTCTCATGTGATTGTATTACTGTAGCGTGCTTCCGTTAAGATGACATGCTCCTGTCAAAGTAACGTGCTTGTGTTGCTGTGAGGTCACTGTCTCGCACTTGTATTACTGTGTCGCTCTTGATGGAATGTGACATGATTGTATTAATGTGACGGACTTGGGTTGCTATGGAGTTGCTGTGATACGCTTATGTTACTGTGACGTGCTTTTGTTACTGTGCCATGCTTGATTTACTGTGACATCCTTGTGTTAATGTAACGTGCTTGAGCTGTTGTGTCGTATACCGTTTTGCTGCGAATGTATTAGCGTCACTGACGCATTAATGCGGATACGTGTGTATATGTGTCATGTCACGTATACGTTTTGCTGTAAATTTCGTGTGACATATTATTTCCAGAACGTAGGCTTCCTTATGAATCTCCTGAAATCCCCGCGGTCTGTGGGCAAGTGGCCCGCCTCCTCTAGCGACATGTGCATGCATTCCTCAATATCTCTTGTCCAACGACGTCTTGGTCGACCTCAGCCTCTACTGTTTTCTATCGTCTCCTCCAACAAGTATGTCCATGTCATCGTATCTCCTCACATGGCCGGGGGTAAAAAAAAACCCAAATGTGTGTAGATGTGAAAATATACAAATACGGGTAAACTTTTGGAGTCGGTAGACCGGATTGGGCATTTTTCTAGTAGTATGTGAGCCCAGAACTCCGTACTTTCGCCGTTTCACATTGCATTGTAAGTATGTGTTTTGTTTACGTGGAATTACGATGAATATTGTTCATGTTCCCTTGTGAAATGTGAAAGTTCCTCCAATGCTCTATTCCCTGCGTAGAAGACACCCCCCCCCCACAACTCAGCTGTGTGCAATACTTTGAGAAAAAGTCTCCTACTTTGAACGTTGCAAAGTACCTCCAAGTAGTTATAACCAAGCACCATAAGAGAACTCAGGGCCAATGGGTACAATTATTGTAAATAAGCCGCGTAGAGCCGAATTTGACCCTCAAGCAGTATTTTGTCAACCCTCTGTATTAGTGTGACTTTTAACCGTTATAGGTACCGCAGTATTGTATCTGGATGTTATCAGCTTCGTCTCCGTGCTAGATACAGAATTATGTTCGTCAAATCCCCGAAGAAATATATTAGTACTAATATCTTCTTGTGCATAGTCCTGATCTCAAACAGCGTCACGTATCTTGGCTGATCCGACTGCGCGAGATTAGCACGTAGGGCTATTCTAGAGAAGGATTTACTATATATATATGAAATGGACTTGGTGTATTTTTTTAATACATTATAAAGAGCTACAGAAAAATCCTACGAATATCATGGAAAGATATAAAGAACATGGAAATATATTTTTAAAAACATTGAAATTTTGAAATTGCTGAAACCAAATGAAGTGTACAATCATAGTCTAAATACAATCATAGGAAGGAAGCTACAGTATTTTGAACACTTAGAGATAAATGATGACATCGAAACATCACGACATGACATCACGACAATTATAACCAGCAGAAACGGTACTCCCAAATTCAACGGAGAAGACGAAAACAAAGTGGCTAGAGTATTTTACAGGGTTTTTAAACCAATCAACCAAAACATGAAACTATACTTTCACTCCAAGAATTTCACATGTTCCAGAACCAGAAATACTAGCCCGTGAATTAGTGGAACATATTAAGAATAGCCACGAAACAAATCAATTGGCGTGGATGACATTACAACTGAAGCCATCCTGGCGTGCAAGGACGTTGGTGTAAAATAGTTAAAGAGAATATTCACAGCAGCATGGTCAGATAAAACAAGTACCAGATTACTGGCAGAGAGAAATAATTATATCTATAAGGAAAAACAAAGGCACCAAAAGAGAGTGTGAGAAGTACAGAGGCAGATCTCCTTGGCGTTAGACAAGGCTGCATACTATCACCACTTCTGTTCGTAACATGCATGGACAAGATAACTAAAGAAGCAGACCAAAGAAAGAGATTCACCCCTGCAGAAGCATCAAATGAAGATCACATCTCACTCAACGTACTGCTATTTCTAGATCATCAATGTTTAATATAAGAATATGAACACAAGTTACAGCAGCACATTCACATTCTCTATACAACCTGCAAACAAACACAACATAAAACTAACAAAAAATTGTTAGCATATTCTATTCAGGACGTAGCCATCAACAGAGCATTTTTTTTTTGGGCTGTAGTGAATTTCTAGGCAATATAAATACTTCAGTAGTTTGCCATTGCTTTCTGAACGGTCTGACTGCACAATTGTCTGTGGCGGGGACCGAACTCGGTACCTTTGACGTCACAGACGCGCTTGTACCACTCCATAGAACACAGAGACTATGAAGATAAGCAGGACACCAGGCCACTTAAATGTATCTATCAATGGTTAAAAAAACTAATGCGTCCCAGAGTTTAAATACCTAGGAAGCATATTTACGGAGGATGGCAAACTTCATAGCAACAAGGTGCCAAAAAGCCAATGCTGTGATTCAAACAACTTGCCAAAAAGCCAATGCTGTGATTGAAACAAAGTGATAAAAAGCCAATGCTGTGACTTACCAGCTGTCACCAATACTAAAACACCCATCAATCTGCATGGCTACAAAACGACTATTGATTAACAGTATTTTATACCAACTCTGTGTTACCAATGTCAAACATGGTCATTGACAAACAGACTACAGAAAAAGATCAAAGTTTGCGATGAGAGAAGATATCTTCGTCTTCTGCGTTCGGCCTGTTATAACCAAATCGAATAAATCGTATGATTTCCGCCGACGAGCGGGAAGTACGTTGTACTGCTGGTTCAACAGTAGAACTGTTTTATTTGCTCCTCGGTTAGCTCACTTTGAGGCTCGGGCATCCAAGGCCCATCACATCCATTTTCGTCATGCCGTTAATTCGGGTAGTGGTTTCCCTGGCATGTGACAGTCTGCCTATCTGTCGACGGGCGCGCGGTTGTGTACTGACTCTTCGCCAAGACGACTGTCGTTCACGTCTATCTCCACAGTCAGTGAGCTTGTCTCGTGCAATTAAACGTTCTGTGCATGTGCCCATCGGGTAATGAACCTTTTCTAATCCGCGAGACTGGCTCCGGTGAAGAAAGAACTCGACAGAAGAGCTGGATCCGGTTTCTTTCGCCTTCTTAGCCGAGGTGTCGTTCGCCGACATCGTGAACCCCTCGTACAAGTCAGAGTCTCACCACGCATTTGGGAGCAAGGCATGTTCTCCAACTGAACGACCTTCTCCCATTTGTGCCTGAGCCCATCGGGTACTAAACCCTTTCTCTCTGCGAGCATGTTTCCCGTATAGGAAAGCTTGACAGTAGAGTTGGGCCAGATCTGCCTTCGTTGTTCCATTTGTGCCTGAGCCTATCGGATACGGAATCGTTTCTCTCAAGGAGCATGTTTCCGGTATAGGAAAGCTCGAGAGTTGGGCCAGGACTGCTTTGCTTGCCGGACGCCATCGATTGGTTCTGGCACTCTGCCCGTGAGGAGCACGGGTAACTAGAAGCGTTTCGGGAGCTAACAGATCGTGTAGTGCCAATTTCCAAGTAACGTTTTACATTTCTATTTGCACTTGGCTCTGAACTCTAGCGCTGTGCTGCCCTTTCATTATACTCAGTTTGTTGTCTTTTCGTCTCTCGCCATGCATCTACCTTTTCGTGTAGTTTTTGCTGGCCAAATGCTTGGACCAGACTGACTAGCGTCACTGTGTGTCGACAGTACCACTGCATTTGTTGGCGCAGTGGTGTCGAAGATATTGACTGTCTCTTCTGTTCCAGTCAATTTTCTTCCCATCTGCTGCCTCCACATTTACGGACACGAACCCCTAATAGCTTTAGCCAGAATCTGCACGAGCAGCTGTATTTATGTTTCCATGGTACACCACGAGTAGGTACTTTTATTATCTTAGTTATCTGTTAACCCTGGTTACACCAAGAGCAGTGCGGTACCCATTGCATCCATTAGTAAGCTATAAATGTCACGTGAAGAGACCTCAGGCGAAATGAAGACATCGGGACAGAAGTAAAGGCTATCTCAAGTCAAGACTACATCGAGAATGGTTTTGTCACGTTATGAGATTTGAACCTTCGCAACAAGCCTTTCGTGCGTACACCAGCAGAATACCGGGCTACACGGCACGAGAAAGACCAAGAACTAGATGGGCACAGAAAATCAAAGAAACATTAAATAGACATGATCAATGCAACTTAAATGGCCAAAGACAAAAAAAACGTGGAATCACCCGCCCCTTCCCCACGACGCTTAACGGCACAAATGGAAATGACAATAGATAGATAGATGGCATCGAAAGGCCGATTCTGGAGGGCAGAGTGCCAGGTAAAGAAGAAGAAGGACACGAAGATATCGTTGGACATGCAACATTGAATAATGTATGAACATGTCTCTGGCAAATGCAGGTCTTATTGCATAGAGGCATTTAGAGGAACCACGACACATACGGAGGCCTGCTTGCATAGAGGTATTTAGAGTAACCACGACAGAGGCCTGCTTGCATAGAGGTATTTAGCCACGACACAGAGGTCTGCTTGCATAGAGGTATTTAGAGTAACCACGACACAGACAGCGTTCTGTACAGAATATGTTACTTATATATATATTCTCAATATGAATGTGGTGTCGGTGTATACATTTTCTATATATACTACAGAATATTGGTTAATGCACGGGAAAGATCAGCAACACTTGTTGACAACCGACTGTTTTTATGACGTAGTAGCATGTCGGTTTGGATATCTATATTGCTGTGTCTACACACATAAACGAATACTGTATCTATAATGACAATATGTATCGATACAAATAAAACACATCAAAAATATACGTATCGATAACAAATTGAATATTCAGAGACATTTACTGTGTTTATTTTATTACCATAATTAATGCAGACAATATGTAAAAACATGTGCGACAGATAATTTTATTTTACTAAAACTAGCAGACGTTTAAGATCTAAACATTTCGTGATTGATTCTAAAAGCAATCGATCATGGATCACAAAATTAGGAAGGCAGAGATTTCACCACTGAGTTATAACTCTGCTCATAATTCAACTACAGTTCGATAAATCAATTTCAAATGCTATGAAACATCGACTTGCATGGACTTCATTCACATTCTGAAATCGAAACCACCATCGACAATATAAGATATCTTGGCTAATTGGAAAACAACCTTCAAAAATGACTCCGCAGTCTTATCCCGTGATTTTCATTGCTCTTTATGATTAGTGTTGCGAATGGCCGAGAGGTTAGAGCGTTTGCCTCCCATCGGCGAGGTCCTGAGTTCAAATCCTGCTAAGGACTCCATTTTTTTCTGTCAGAGTGTAAATAAGAAAACTCAACCTGAACATGACGTGGCGACAGCATTTCATCACACAAGCCACTCGAACTTCCCTGCAACTCCCTGACGGGTAAAATGAAGTATTTCCTACTACGGCAATACTTTGTTTGGACAGCCAATGAATATCACGGGAAAAATCAAATACGTCATTTATGTTTTCCAAAATTATCTAACAGGTCTTACATTTCCTATGGTCACTTCTGAAATCGGTGATCTAATAATAGTAAATTCCCTTTACATCGCGAACGTTTGTAAGAAAATTTCTATTCAACAGTACCTCTGGAAATCCCCTGCGTATCTGTTAATTCAGTGGATCTCAACGTGGGGCATATACTACTCCCTGGAGGCCTCGAAGACTTGAAACGGGCAACCACTGAGAAATGTTTTTTGGAACATAGGAAGAGGGAGGTGTGCCGAAGACCCGTTCAGAGGGGGATAACCACTTAAACGATAAACAACAAGAATTATAACGATAAACTGAATGTCCGTGTGAATCCAAAACACAAACTTCTGAACACATAGTTCAGGACTGTCCACTAGTGGACCTGAACACATACTTCAGGGGGACTGTCCAGCATTGGACCCTGGACACATACTTCAGGAGGACTGTCCAACATCGGACCTGAACACATGCTTCAAGAGGACTGTCCAGCATCAGACCTGAACCCATACTTCAGGACTGTCCAAATTTCAAAGATCCGGAACCCAGACTTCTGAATACATACTTCAAGAGGACTGCCTGTTTTACTGGCATTATATTGCTGGGGAGTCTGTGAATTTTCTGTCCACCCAGGGCCAGAGCCAGAAACAGTGAACAAAGAAAATTAGATGAACAGATTGGCCATGGGAAACACTGGGAGGGAAATCTATAAATATATGACCAGCCCAAATCCTAAAGACAATATCAGCAACCTGGAAAGAAAAGACCAGAGTATCATCTTCAGACTGCGCATCTTAATGAAACTGTTGACCACCACCTTTTTGAATGCCCAGCGCTGAATGATGTCAGGAAAATGTTTCTCCCTCCAGGACAGATAAATGGAACACATTATACGGAACAAACCAACAGCTCACAGACACATGCATATATCACAAAATGGCATTGGGTCAAAGGGCATGAGCCCATGGACCGCTGAATAAGCTACCAACCAACGAACCAAGAGGACTGCCCAAATTACAAAGAGGGGAGACACCGGGGATATGGCCAGAGTATACAGATTTGTGGTGAAAGCTATGGGGCAGCCGGTCTAACCTGGAGACGGCAGTAGACTTCGCTCTGACGACAGGCCTGACAATATAACATGACCGCAGAAGCTGAACATAGAAGAAGATGATGTCGACAAGTCTTAGAAAGGTCTGTTGAACTGTAATGAAAATCAATGACCTTTTTTAGATTCCCTGGGGGGGGGGGAGAATTACAGAAGAAATTGTGTCTTAAAATGTGATATGGGGATAAAAACAGTAAATACCGTTTAAATTTATATAATTATATATAGGAAATTTTACTTATTACAAAGATTTCCGCCAGTCTGAACCATGCTATTATACAGGGACTCCACTGTATCTTGAAAATTCTCAACCTAAATAAAATATGCGATGACCTCAAAATTGATAAAGAATTTTTTGTTTAAATCTGGATACAAGAAATAAAAAGTAGGCAGATAAATTGACAGGTCTAGACGGGAATGTTCGACCTACAGACGTCCTTACCTATGTTCTTTGAAAATTACTGGTGCAACTAAACAAACAATCGCACAGAAAGTGGTAAGATAAAAAGACTATTTACAAAAGACATCAGAAATCAAAATGGAGGAATAGAAAACTGGGCGCGTCCGCCCCAAGAACTATACCAATACCGGAATGCTTAATTCATACCGTGGTAATAAAACCATAAACAGGTGAATGTTTTCTATAAATCACTACAACTTTGTAAGGCACGTTGTAATACACAGAACATAAATAATACATAATTTATGTAACATATCCAAAGTTAAATTATTCAATACAAATTATATAGAAAAAAAGTCAAAGGTGTTGAATAATGTTGGAAATGCACTGTACGATTTTGCTAGATAGTCGCAAACATTGATATAGCGGGAAATAAATATTCAATCGCATTAAAACAAAAATAATATGGGGAAAAAAATGAAAGTGAATTGCAAATAATATATTTTATTAGTGTACTTTTATTAGTAAACTAACGAATGTAATAAAAGTAGGATTTAGTGAATCGGATAATAACAGAATTTAAATAATATTTTATATATTATATTGTTTTCCTAGCCCACTAACACGGATGTTACTATTTACTTGCTAATTTTTGTTATGTGCTCCAAAATTATGATATTTTTGCAGCAGTTACTTTACTTTTCTACTTTTAATGCATCGTAATCCTCCCCAACACGTTTTCTTCCTCATGTCTCTGATTACAGTGAGCCGAAGTATTCTTTCCTTTGCTGTGATGCCGCTGACATTGTAGTCTATGGAACGGAGTGTGTTGTGTCATGGTTTGATGCGATGTCTGCTATTTTCGACCTGATAAATTCAAATTCAGAATGACTTATTCACTTTGAGCCTCCTAAGAGGATGGGATAGTTAACCTCATCCTCAAACGCGACCTTAGTCACCTTCTGCAACATGCATGGCAAGTCAGCCAGTTAAAACTCTTTGTTCCCTTTTGGATCCAGCAACACACGGTTTAAAAAAAAAAGTAGTGAACGGAAATATACAGAAAACAAGAAAATATTCTTGTTCTTCTGCGTTCAGACTCTTCCTATTATCATTATGAAGTCCGGAAAATGTAATGTAGTGTGCCCATGGTTTTCAGATTGGCTGCGATATCTACGCCTTTCAGCCCAACACATTAAGGTTTCAGAGTAACATGTGTCACTTTGACCTTCCTCTGTTAGAATGGAACAGTCAACTCCCCCCCCCCCAAAAAAAAAAAAATAATAATAATTAATTAGTCGCTTCCTACGCTACACATTGCAGGTAACGTGTCTCTATTCATTGCTTCCCTATTGCGCCCCAAAAACTCATGGGCGAAGGAGATATTTCTTCTTTTTCTTCATGTTCATTCTCAAACTCCCGCTGGATCTCTCTTGTAGAAGAACAATGGTCGTACTTGATTTACAACCGGATGTAGTCCAGAGAATGAAAATGAGTAGTGTCGCCGTTCTATTTGTACCAATGGCCCAACACTCCCGTCTTCGGCATAAGAAGATATTTTTAAAATTATATTTGACAGAGCTACAACCAGCAGTATTCATCTTGAGTTAGTGCGTGTTAGGAAGCAGACATTATGCAGCCTTACATGCGTACATACAAACGCACATACATGCAAGGACGCACACACACACACACACACAGACACACGCTCACACACACAGCTCTAGCAAACCATGCAGTACAAAAACAGTAAGGCAAAGTCAGCAAAGACCAAATGCAAACATGCACAGCACAACACCCACAGCACAGCACAACACGCACAGCACAACATACATAGCTTGGATTGAGACAAATTCTCCCCATCGAGGCCAGAACCTTGAAGTGGTGATGGGGCTTAGTTCAGCCATCAGAGGCTGGAAACTAAGACTGGTCGGGCACTCCCACTCGAGCAGGACCATAGTCCAGCCCAAGTAAGCAGAGTGCTGAAGACGGAGGCAACCAGCCAAAAGGCGCACAGATAATCAGGTTGCCACGCATAAAACACAATGGAAACATGTCTGCATCTAATAAACGTTATGGTGCCTGCCCTGTGGCGGACGTTCAGGCAGGGACGGTGCCGGGCCCTATACCTCGAAAGGGCCCAACCTCAGTTACTGGAAGTCCTTCTCAATTGCCCCGAGGAGCCAGGAGGCAAGGGAATAGAGCTACTGGCCAAACAAACAAACGACCAATAAAAATAATGCACTGGAATGCTGAGGGTGTCAACAGTAAAAGAGATGGATACAGCAAAAAATTGGAACTTGAAAATGTCCTCAGTGAAGAACAAGTAAATATATGCTGTATCCAAGAAACACACCTCAGCAGCGACATAGCCTTCAAAATCAGAGGCTACCAGTGCTACCGATCTGACCGAAAAGACAGGCGAAAGGGTGGAATTCTGACACTAGTTAAAAACAATATCAGCGCATGTCAGCTGGAAGTATACATGGACGGGGCAGAATACCAGATGCTCCACCTAAAAACAGACAGTGCAGAATTCCACCTCCTGAACTACTACTGCCCAAATGATAAACCATTGGCACTAGACACAATTCCAGACAAAGAAAGGCTTATGGTGTGTGGTGACTTCAACAGCCACTCTCAGAGCTGGGGCTACGATCATATCGACAAGAGAGGTGAGGAACTTGAGAGCTGGCAGGATGAAAATAATCTCATTCTTATTAACCAGCCAGCAGACTCACCAACCTTCTACTCGAGAGCATGGCACACCACCTCTACACCAGACCTGGCATTCTACTCACCAGGCCTGGAATGGAATATCACACGTGTCGTTGGAAAGCAGCTTGGGGGTAGTGACCACAGACCAGTATTTCTGGAAATTCACAATGAATATACCAAGGACAGCAGCACGCTCACTAGGTGGAACTATAAGAGGGCAGACTGGAAAATGTACCAGCATTTAACCAGTGTTCTAGCTAAGGACATGAACTTGGACAAAGACATCAATAGAGCAGTGAGTGAATTTAATAGATGTATACTACATGCTGCTAGTAAAACCATACCCAGGGGGGCACGCAAAAACTACAAACCCTACTGGAATGATGAACTGGAAAAGCTGCAAAATGAGATGGAAACATCTAGAAAGCAGGCTGAGAACAGACCTAGCCAAGAACATCACAACAAATATCAGCAAACAAAGGCTAAATTTCAAAGAGCCAAGTTACAAGCCAGACGGAGCAGCTGGAAAGAAAAAACAGAGTCGCTGAACCTAGAAAGAGATACTAGGAAATTATGGAAACTTGTAAAACAACTAAATGATGAAGGTACAGGGAGAAATACCAGGATCACACTTTATAAAGATAGAAACATTTTAACAGGTAAACATGCAGCTGATTACTTTGCAGATTCCTTTGCAGAAGACAATAACGTCAAAGTCAGCCCAGACAAACAACAGGAGGTTCGAGAGAACCAGCAAAACATTGTACAAGGTGAACCTATACCTGAAGTCATGGAGGCACCAATCACAATGAGAGAACTGGAGCATGCAATATCCAAATTGAAAATGAAAAAGTCCCCTGGAGCTGATGGAGTGTCCAATGAAATGATTAGAAACCTAGGAAGTGCAGCAAGAGCAAAGCTACTGCAGATCTTTAACACAAGCTGGTCCACAGGTAATGTACCACAGGCGTGGAGAGAAGCAATAATGATACCACTCCTCAAATCAGGAAAAGATGGCAACACAGTCTCCAACTACAGGCCCATCAGCCTCACAAGCTGTCTATGTAAAACAATGGAACGCATTATCAATCTTAGGATGCAGTGGTACCTTGAAAGTGAAAACCTTCTGGTATCACAGCAAGCAGGTTTCAGACAGTGCTACTCTACTGAAGATCAGGCAACCTACCTCTCCCAAGAGATTGAGGATGCCTTCCAAGAAAAGAAACTGGTACTAGCAGCATGGATAGACCTCAGGAAAGCATTTGATAAGGTCTGGAAAGAAGGGCTCCTAAAGAAATTGCGAAATTGCAGGGTTAGCTCAAGAATGTACAAATGGGTAAAAGCATACCTGCATAATAGAAGAGCCAGGGTACAATTAGATGGTCGCAAGAGCAAGAAAGTTCTACTGCGTCATGGAGTCCCCCAGGGAGGAGTCCTGTCACCCACACTTTTCTTGGTTTACATCAATGACCTAGTTGCTGAACTACCACATGGGATCAAAGTGGCAATGTATGCTGACGACCTGGTGATCTGGTGCACGGAAGAACATGCAACAGTGGCCACTAAACAAATACAAAGAGCTATCGATGCCCTAACCTTATGGGCTAATAGATGGTGCGTCAGCATTAACACAGATAAGTGCAGCACTACACTCTTTACCCTCTCACCAAAACAAAAAGCTGGTCATATCAAGATAGATGGAGAGCTCTTGAAAGAAGACAAACAACCCACATACCTCGGAGTTACTTTTGATGATAAGCTGACATGGAAGCAGCACATAAACAAAGCAACAACAAAAGCCAGGAGGAAGCTAGCCATCCTGAGAAAACTAAGTGGAACCACATGGGGAGCCAGTGGAAATATACTCAGTAAAGTTTACCAGCAAGGCATAAGACCACACCTGGAATACGGTTCAGCTGCGTGGTGTCCTGCATCAAACACCACATTACAAGATCTAGATAAAGTGCAAAACCAGGCACTTAGAATAATGTTGGGAGCAATGAAATCAACACCCATAGCAGAGATGCAGAAAATGGGAAGAATGCAAACACTTGGCGAACGCAGAGACACAAAAGTACTAATTCAAGCAGAAAAGTTTCAGTGTATGCCAAGTCATCCAATGAAGGAAAGATTCCAAAATCTAGCAATGGGACGACTGAAAAGGAGCAGCTTTATCCATCAAGCTAAACGACTCCGTAGACAACTTACAGACCTACCTGAAGTTGGCAGCCCCTTAAGGTCTGTACCAGAGCAAACCCCGTGGAGTGAAAGCCATGGAATGCCAATATACATTCAGACCCATGTGAAAGGAATACTAAGAGAGGACGAACAGAACAGTGTGCAGCGAATGACAATCACCCTCAGTTTCCTGGATGAGGAATATCCACAAGATATATGGGTCAGAGTGTACACAGATGGGTCAGCACAGAATGCTGTGAGGAATGGAGGTGCAGGTGTATATATAGAATATCCACACAAGCCTAGAGATACAATCAGAACACCGACAGGAAAATTCTGCAATAATTATGATGCAGAAATCCAGGCAATTAGTGTGGCAGCTAAAAAACTGCTGAACTCCAACTCTGACCTACAGCCTGTGGTATTCCTGACAGATGCAAGGTCAGTGCTTCAAGCTCTCCAGTCTGGAAAACTAACAGACTTAAAAAAACTACTTAGCGAATTGTCTTACCAGTATAGGGTAACCATGCAGTGGATACCCTCTCACTGTGGAATACCAGGAAATGAAAAAGCAGACCAACTGGCTAAGGAAGGTGCTGCCGAAGACCAACCAGATATACCAATCACCTACCATCAGAAAAAACAGATGATAAAGTCAATAAGAAAGCCACAAACACCAACACAAGATGACTATCACAATATGAACAGATCAGAACAAGTTATAATTCTACGTCTCAGAACAGGACACAACCGACTCCGCAGTCACATGTATACAAAGTTCAAGATTGGCAACACGGCCATGTGTACATGTGGACAGGCAGCACAGAGTGCCAAACATATACTTCAAGAGTGTTCTGAGCATGAAACGCTGAGGCAGACATATTGGCCAGAGGAAACAACACTGGAATCAAAACTCTATGGGACACTGTATGAACTACAAAAGACAGTGAGTTTTATTAAGGAGACAGAATTACAGATATAGACATGTTTCAAGTGAACGAAAGAAGAAGAAGAAGAAGAGACAAATTCTATACTAAATTTAGTCTTCCACAAAACGTAAACGTCCTGATACTAATGTAGTGCCGGGAACAAATCTCACTGAAATGATATTCTATTGAATGCTTCAATGAAATAACATGTTCATAGCAAATACGAATCGATTATTTAATACACAACCCCCTGAACTAAATTCATATAAATCAATAAACTATTGAGAGTTTTTTATACAAAACTATTGATCACATTTACTTATATATTATTGGTCACATTCATAGATAAATTATTGATCACTTTAAAAATATAATTTGTTGGTTGCTTTCGATTATGAATTATCGATCAGTTTCGCATAAGTATTGATCAGTTTCAAAAATAACTTAATGATCATATTCAAGGATTATAATATATTTTCTATATGCCTCAGTTTACTTTATAAACTTTTCTATATGCATCAGTTTCCTATATAAACTTTTCTATATGCATCAGTTTCCAACATAAACTTTTCTATATGCATCAGTTTCCTATATAAACTTTTCTATATGCATCAACTTTCTATATAAACTTATCTATATGCATCAGTTTCCAACATAAACTTATCTATATGCATCAACTTTCTATATAAACTTTTCTATATGCATCAGTTTCCTATATAAACTTTTCTATATGCATCAGTTTCCTATATAAACTTTTCTATATGCATCAGTTTCCTATATAAACTTTTCTATATGCATCAGTTTCCTATATAAACTTTTCTATATGCATCAGTTTCCTATATAAACTTTTCTATATGCATCAGTTTCCTATATAAACTTTTCTATATGCATCAGTTTCCAACATTAACTTTTCTATATGCATCAGTTTCCTATATAAACTTTTCTATATGCATCAACTTTCTATATAAACTTTTCTATATCTATCAGTTTCCTATATAAACTGCTCTATATGCTCTACCTTCAATGACATGAGGAAATTATTAATATCTAAACAAATTACAAACAAGTTAAAAATGAGAATTATAAAATGATACATCTATTCCATATTAATGTATGGCTCAGAAACATGGACAGTAAATAAACAATTAGACGACAAAATTGATGCCTTTGAGATGTGGGTATATAGAAGAATAGGGAGAACATCATGGAAAGTAAAGAAAACACATAAAGAGGTGCTAAAGACACTTAATATGAAGAAAGAACTACTAAGAGAAATAAAAAATCAGGCAAATAAAATACTTTGGACACATTAAAAGACATGACACCTTATTGAAGACCTTACTTGAGGGTAAAGTCAAATTTAAGTAGGAAGCCAGAGGATAATATTTTAAAAATTCTTGAGACTAACGGGAATTGAACCAGTCCGTTCTACGGCACCAAATCGCCTAGCAACAATTGCACACGCGTTTTTCAGTACTTGACTAACCGCATCTCCAAAAAAAGATGCGATTTCATCAAGCCATTCAAATCGTGCACACAAAGTCACCCGAACGGACCAATCGAGACAAGGACTATTACAACAACAACAAACATCCCGTACAGGTATTGAAATATCCTCAGTAACAACAAACACATAACATAATATCCGTATTAGTTATACAAGGGCCGATAGGTCTTCTTGTAAACATGGATAACATATATAGACAATACAATTTTGCTTCAAATAATGTTATCCATGTTTACAAGAAGACCTATCGGCCCTTGTATAACTAATACGGATATTATGTTATGTGTTTGTTGTTACTGAGGATATTTCAATACCTGTACGGGATGTTTGTTGTTGTTGTAATAGTCCTTGTCTCGATTGGTCCGTTCGGGTGACTTTGTGTGCACGATTTGAATGGCTTGATGAAATCGCATCTTTTTTTGGAGATGCGGTTGGTTAGTCAAGTACTGAAAAACGCGTGTGCAATTGTTGCTAGGCGATTTGGTGCCGTAGAACGGACTGGTTCAATTCCCGTTAGTCTCAAGAATTGGTAAAGTCAAAGGGAAGAGAACAAGAGGTAGGCAGAGATACAGGTGGGAGAGTAACATCACACGATGGACAGGTTACAGTCTAGCAGAGTGCACCACCAAGACAAGAGACAGATGTTGGAGATACGTTGCAGTCAACCTTCGTTGCGGAGACGGCACTTAATGATGATATGCATGAGTTTTCTATATGTATCAGTTTCCTATATAAACTATATATCAGCACTTCGTAAATGTGTTGCTATCGGGGATCTACTTTAAATATTGTTTTCTATTGCGGACCGCCAAAATATCTACTCATTTATACTTTCTTTATAAATGTAAACGTTCATAATATCCCTGTAAGTATTATTATTATTATTACTATTATTATTAGTATTATTATTATTATTACTATTATTATTATTATTACTATTATTAGTAGTAGTATTATTATTAATATTATTATTATTATTGTTATTATTATTATTATTATTATTGCTACTATTATTATTATTATTTATATAGTGACAGTTATGATATATATAAAGAAAATTATACTAACGTTTGAGATCGAATGGAGTGTTTCTCACAATAAAGATATTTTTTCCTTTCAATCTGCATTTGCGGTGGTTATCAAACTCCTGAAGATTAGCAGGATATAGTCCTAAGAACGGATTGATCTCTGATGGTTCGTGGCTTCTCTGCGATATGTGCGGCTTTTGGCCCTACACGTTCAATTTCAGCTTGTCTGCTGGGTCCCTTTGATATGGGATGGATCAACAAACTCCACCTCAAAACCTTCTCAGTCGCCTCGTACGACATGCATGGAAGGTAAACCGTCTTGCTATTATTTGCTCCCCTTTCGGGCCCCAGGACACACCGAATATTTTCATTCAAATATATAAACCATAACAAAAATATAACCACGGATATCTAACCCAGGCTGCCTGATGTCCATAAATGAGGACATAATTATACATCCAGTTTTGTAAATGGGGACAGGACAGTAATCAATACAGCTAAAGATCATAAAGAGAAATTGGTAGTGGTTTGAACCACGGATCTCTATATATAAGGGCGTGACAATGGAGTTGCCACGTCACGCTTAAAGTTTGTTGCAAACACAATCATTCAGTGGAGCACTCTACAGTATTTCTATTTTCTAGATACTACTGGTGAATACTATCTCGGGAAAATATTGATAAACAGAAAATACTGCATCTGGAAAATATGGACAGACAGAAAATACTGTCTCGGGAAAATATGGACAAATAGAAAATACTGTCTCTGGAAAATATGAATAAACAAAAAATACTGCATCTGGAAAATATGGACAAACAGAAAATACTGTCTCTGGAAAATATGGACAAATAGAAAATACTGTCTCTGGAAAAAAATGGACAAACAGAAAATACTGCATCAGGAAAATATGGACAAATAGAAAATACTGTCTCTGGAAAATATGGACAAATGGAAAATACTGTCTCTGGAAAATATGGACAAACAGAAAATACTGCATCAGGGAAATATGGACAAATAGAAAATACTGTCTCTGGAAAATATGGACAAATGGAAAATACTGTCTCTGGAAAATATGGACAAATAGAAAATACTGTATCTGGAAAATATGGATAGACAGAAAATACTGCATCTGGAAAATATGGACAAATAGAAAATACTGTCTCTGGAAAATATGGACAAACAAAAAATACTGCAACAGGGAAATATGGACAAATAGAAAATACTGCATCTGGAAAATATGGACAAATAGAAAATACTGCCTCTGAAAAAATATGGACAAATAGAAAATACTGCCTCTGGAAAATATGGACAAACAGAAAAACAAAGTTACATATATTAAGAAGTTATATTTTTCCAGTAGCAAAATATGGCTGTGAGACTTGGCAATGACATCTGCAATGGAAAAGAAAATATCGACATTCGAAATGAAATATTATAGAAAGGTCCTAATAATATCATTGACAGAAAGATGAACCAAAGAGTCCGCAAAGACCTGAACATAGAAGAAGACTTGATTCCTCAAAACTATTATTTGTTTTAAAATCCAACCTAACATATTTTGGAAATATAAAACGACACAATAGTTTAGAAAGATGAATCATGAAAGTAAAGGTTTCAGATAAGAATACAAGAGACAGACCAAGACTATGCTGGACGCAGGATATTGAAGACATTCTTGACATGACATTGGAAGAAGCTGGACAGGTTGCACAGAACCGAGAGGCTTACAGAGTGTTAGTGAAGACAACGTTCTGTAAATGTCACAGACAAACTGTCAGTATGATTATGACCACTGTGGCATGTTTTCTCCAGTGCATCTCAAAATCTTATAAGAAAATTCATAGTACTGTATACGAATTTCCAGAAATAATAATATACAACCAACTCTTACCCTGACGTGGTAAATCCCGTAAAACATATGTACTTTACAAGGTTTCCCAAATGGACATTTTCTAGCTAAATGTCTCAAATTGTTTTGCCTCTCTTTTGTCATAATTTATTTGGTTGTTTGTATGTTTGTTTTTGGTTTTTTTTAGAACGTATCTACTTTCCCATAGATGTTTTGTTTATGTTTGATTATACAAAAGTGTTGCCGATTCTTTTGTAGAAATTAACTATTTTCTAAACAAGGGCTATTCTACTCATGTATAATGTAGAAATAAGAGTACATTTTTCAAAAAGACATTTCAGAATTTTTTTGGGAGGTTTCTGAAGTGGAAGCTTTGTTACAATAGTGAGACTCGATACAGCAAGCAATAAGAACAGCAGTTTTTGTAGTATTAAAAAGCACTATATAACAATTGGGACAATAATTTAACTGAAAAATTCGTTACTTCATAATGAAAAGTAAAATGTACACATTTATGTGCACAAAACTAGTAAGTACTTTCATTTTTTCCAGTCTAGAATAAGACCAGACTCTCAAAATAACATTATAAGAACTAAAAGTATGTTAAAAATAACATATACAATGAAATAATGTTTAGAATTGCAGAGAGGGATTCTTAGAAATTCATCTTTTTCTTTAGCAGTTTATATTCAATTTTGAAATGTGGTATTTTTGGGCCCTTTTTAACTAACAGTTTAGCCATTAATAGTTCCAACCATCTGGCAACCCTGGCTTATTAAGATCCGTGATTGAACACAGTAGAAGACGACTCTATAATAAATTTGAATTGGTAACGACAATTGCAGTCTTATGTTCCATTGGTAATAATGTTTAGTGGCAGTAGATGTCAGCAATTATCAAGATGAGATACCCGCGCCTCCTTCAGATACCAGAAAATGCATTTACACAGCATGCAAATATATGTACAATGCACATCTGATACGGAAGGAAGAAACGGTCATTTGTGTTTTAGATTCATACCTATATCCGGGCCACACTTGTTAGTCTCGATCCAAGAGAGTTAATGAATATGTGGGCAGTAGATAAGGAACATGATAATATTTGAAGCGTACACATAGATATGGGCGCATGCATTACTCCTCAAATATACAAGCATGCAAATAACATTATTCTACAAAATTGATTTCAGAACTTGGGATTCGCCTTGAATCAACCCCCAAACTCTCTTCCCAGCATACAACATTATTCAATTTAGAATAATAAAACGGTCTTCGAGTTATGAATAAGGTACTAAGCCATCACTTCATCTCCTTGGTTGGGTAACCTTATTAGAAATATGTCTGTACAACAATAGTTGGGTTTAAATTATCTCCGTCGTGGTCAAACCACCTGAAGGTATGTGCACCATCAAACACGAAATAAACTCTCTCATTGATTGTCCGACTGTAAGATACTCATGACAATATCTCCTAGAGATGAATGAATCTTCGTGACATCACATATACTACCCCACTAAATCAAAGGTTCTTTCGGATTTTGAGAGAAAAGTCATAGAAAATTAAATTTTATATATAAATATGTTGTCTTCTCTTTGATTTTGCAGATAATGGTAGCAAGACTATATGATGCTCAGCTTTCGGGCTATGCCACGAATGGTTGCTGGATATGCAGTAGCATTGTGACGTCTCAGAACGTTGGTAACTCCTTCAATCTACATTCTTCTTGTTCATCTTCTGTCTCTTGTTGTTTCCATTCCCGTGTTGTATTATCTTGTTGCTGGTCAATACTGGTTTATTCTCATTAGCCGCTGCACAATTTCAGTTCCTGCTTTTCCCAATATATCTGACCACAAGCGATGATCCAACAGTTCCTGTATTCTCACTCCTCACATGATCTCTTCTTGTTCTATTTGTCGCGATTCTTAGACGTACATTTCCGAAGTAGTCAGTTTTCTCTCTTGTTCTTTAGCTATTGTCAACATCTGACATTGATAACACAATGTTGGTATGAAAACCTAGAAAATTGTCCATTAAAAATATTTTATAAAACAAAACTGCAAAAAATAGGTTCCATTTTGCACAGGGAAAACAAGTGCAAATATTCTCTAGAACCGAAACAAAATATCTACGAGTAGCATGCAAATTACAATTAAAGACGAACATATTGAAGATATATGTAAATAGACATGCATCATGCAACACATAATACAATGGTTATTCCTCAAGTTAGGTACACATTACTACACTCAACAAGGGGGACTTCATTAAGCAATGGTAACCTAATGTAAATAATATTGACTAATCACAACAGTCTACAAATGTGTCATTTTTGACCAATTTTTTATCACCTCTCCACATCTTTATTAACATCTGTAAAATATTCAGAGCCATCACTGCTTAATTATGTCAAGAATTCAGGACCCCACTGCTTAATTATGTCGCAAAAAAAACTAAACCCATCTTCCCCTTACACGAAATTTTATCAGAAAAAATACGAGAAAAATATATTTGTTTTCTGATTTATGGGCAGTATTAACGTCAACTTTTACCAGACACCCCCCCCCCCCACTTCTTTGTCAATATTTGTCAATAATTTCTGATTCCCCCCCCCCCAACTGTTAACGTAATTTATGGACAGCACCACAGAGCTAAGTCCCAAAAAATTATGGGCTGACAGTTACGTCCTGAAAAGGTATATGTTACCAACAAACAAACAAATTAAGGCGTACATGAATGCAATGTAAGAAGTTATTAATGTAATCTAATGGAATTAAATTCTTCAACCTTATCTAAGAAAGAAAAAGTTATTTCAATATAATTTAGTTTCTAATTACTTCAATATAAATCTAGATATACACTAATGTAAAAAAGTTATTTCAATATAATTTAGTTTCTAATTACTTCAATATAAATCTAGATATACACTAATGTAAAAAAGTTATTTCAATATAATTTAATTTCTAATTACTTCAATATAAATCTAGATATACACTGATGTAAAAAAGGTATTTCAATAGAATTTAATTTCTAAATACTTCAATATAAATCTAGATATACACTAATGTAAAAATGTAAAAGAGTTTTTTCAATATAATTTAATTTCTAATTACTTCAATATAAATCTAGATATACACTAATGTAAAAATGTTATTTCAATATAATTTAGTTTCTAATTACTTCAATATAAATCTAGATATAAACTAATATAAAAAAGTTATTTAATTATAGTTTAATTTCTAATTAATTCAATATAATCTAGATATACACTAATGTAATGTAATGTAACTAACTACACAATGTAGTCTAATCTAGCCACATTATTTGGGTATATAATTTAATATAATATAGAAGCACGGAGGATTTAGTAACAAAGAAAATTCATGCATCATAGGGGATTTGAAGAAGGTCCTCTTAGATGAGATTTGAGTCAAGACATTCAGCGTGTATATTCCCAAGCTGTATGTCTCTGTGTCGGTGTGATGCCGAGTTTCGATCCCCGTCACATAAAAGTGTGCATCAGGACCGTTCAGAAAGCAATGGCAAATTACTGAACGTATCAAGCTAAGTCATGAATAGGATACGCTATATTTTTTTTTTAAACACATTTTGGGGTTATATTCCCAAGCTCGTAGAATGAATATGGACAGGTCGATCGGGACAGGTTGCGGGGCGATTGGGTGTTTCTGAGCGGACATGGTATAATTTAATATCAAATTACTGGAATATGACCTAGCGATATACAATTGCAAGTTTATTCAATTACAAATTATTATTACTAACTATTTTTTTAATTATGTACTACATTAATTTTACCCCCAAAAAATATTGTATTAAAACTATTGCATTAAAATGGTTTACAAATTATTGTGAATTATGTTACAAATTTATAGCAATTTCTTTACACTAGTAACTGCATATAAAACTTAATTGTAATTCAATGTAATTGTAATCTATTTGCACATTATTACAACTTAATTTAATTATAATAGCAAACGGTTATGATCCAGCCTCACTAGAACATATACGGTTTATCCACGGGCTGTCCATCAGCTACATCAACAATCAGAAGGATTGGGGTGAAGATCTGTAACGTTTGACATTTGTTAACAAGGGAAAGGACAAACCTTGACGTCAAAAGATATTGTTTTATATACCAATTAAATTATTTAAATTTGAAACATTTTTTTCTAAAGATGTAAAACAACATGTATGTGTTCGTACTTTATTCCCTAAGACGTTTTGAGAGGGCGATAAATTGTTTTTAAATGTTTCTTCAAAACTGAATTTCTAACGATTATTATTCAGAAAGGGAGTAGGGTCAACAATTGTCAAAACATTATTGAAGTAATCTATGGACAGCCACTAAGTACTCAGCTGAATAATCAGTGGTTGATCAGAAGCCACATGACTAGCGTCACCAACCGAACTTGCTCAGTAACGATGACGCCATTATTTGACCTTCCTAGAGCATAAACCCTAGTACACTGTTTACTGGAGGCTAATGTAGACACCAGTAGCGTACCAGAGAAATATAAAACTGTGTCCTAGGATTTATACCAGTAGTGTACCATAGAAATATAAATCCGTATCCTAGGATAGATACCAGTAGAGTACCATAGAAATATAAATCCGTATCCTAGGATAGATACCAGTAGCGTAACTGAGAAATATAAAACTATGTCTTAAGATAGAAGAGAAATATAAAATGGTGTCCTGTATAAAAGAGAAATATAAAATAGTGTCCTAAGATATAAGGGAAATATAAAATTGTCTTCAGGATAAAACAGAAATATAAAATGGTGTAAAACAGAAATAAAAAAAATCCCTAAACATCACGAAAACAGAAGTACTGGTTATTTCAAAGAAACAAAATACCACAGCTTACAAGGTCAAAGTGAATCATATATTATTAAAACATGTCCACCAATTCAGGTATTTAGGCACAACGATTACATCAGATGGAAGAAGTTCACCAAAAATCAGAAACAGAATAGAGCAGAGCAAAAACAACGTTCAGAAAAATGAAAAATATATTGTGTAGTATGACCTTGTCATTAGGTGTGGAAGAGATTTCTGCATTGCTATATAATTGCTATACTAACATATGGATGCGATTCTTGGACAATAAACAAACAAGAAATTTGGAAATTAGAAACAGTGGAGACGTGATTCTACAGAAGAATGCTGAGAATACCAGGCACTCCCAGAACTAATGTGGAGATATTGAAAGAGTCAAATGTGAGTCAGAGCTAGGTTAATAATATTAGGAAAAGACAATCTTCATTTTTTTTTGTCACGTTATGAGACAAAGAGGTTTAGAGTACATAGTCACAGCAGGCAAGATTGAAAGCAACAGAGACAGAGGGCAACAACGTGAGAAAATATTATTAGACAGTTTGACAAACTGGCAGGGAAACAACAACGATTCTTATAAATAATACTGGAGACATAGAGCTGTAGAGAGACATGATCGCCTGCACCAGCAGACATGGCTCCTGATGATGATGATGATGATGATGATAGTGTAACATACTATGAGACCGTGCTGGTCATGTATAGAATAGCAAACTATGAGACACTGCTGGTCATGTATAGAATAGCAAACTATGAGAACGTGCTGGTCATGTATTGAATTATGAGACCTTCCTGGTCATGTATTTAATAACAAACTATGAGACCATCCTGGTCATGTATAGAATAACAAACTATGAGACTGTGCTGGTCATGTATAGAATAGCAAACTATGAGACCGTGCTGGTCATGTATAGAATAGCAAACTATGAGACCGTGCTGGTCATGTATTGAATTATGAGACCTTCCTGGTCATGTATTGAATAACAAACTATGAGACCGTGATGGTCATGTATAGAATAACAAACTATGAGACCGTGCTGGTTATGTATAGAATGATAAACTATGAGACCGTGCTGGTCATGTATAGAATAACAAACTATAGAATAACAAACTATGAGACCGTGCTGGTCATGTATAGAATAACAAACTATGAGACCGTGCTGGTCATGTATAGAATAACAAACTATAGAATAACAAACTATGAGACCGTGCTGGTCATGTATAGAATAACAAAACTATGCGACCGTACTATGAAAAAATAATAACTTTACAGTATCGTCCTTCATAAACTAAAATAAATAATGAATATATTATCCAAACAGATGATATATCTCAAACAAGACTTGAGAAGCCTTCTTGCCGGTTTCTGATTTGACTTCAAAATCAAAAACGTGTAACACTATAAATTCCTACACACAAGAACGTGAAGTCAGTAGGGCGGGATTCTATCCCCTATAAACCGTAAACTGTGGATACGCCACTGTTTGTGTGTATCGATCGCAAACACCTGGAGTGTTATACCTGGATACCTCACCTGACATCCCCTCTTATACTACTGAGCAAAGCAATTCCTACCTCTACTAGAGTCATTCAACCTTCAATGACAAGATTAAAACGTCTATATTATAAAAAGACTAGTTCAAAAAATGTATATACATTTAAACAAATATTGCCCGTTTCCAGATTGGGCGTTATAAAAATAACAGCGCACTTTACGAATGTGTTTAAACTTGTTTTACGGTCAGAAGTCAAGACATAAAAATGATGCATATATTTTTTGGTCCAAATCGTACTTTCGAACTTTAAAAAGTATTTCTGAAAGGAATGATTTAAAAAAAATGTATAATGTATCATATTCGGTACGTAGCCATAACCCAGCAGTTTTGGGCTGTCGTTATTTTCTAGACAATATAAACACGTCCAGTAGTTTGCCTTTGCTTTCTGAACGGTCCGGATGCACAATTGCCGGTGGCGGGATTCGAACCTGATACCTTGGCTGTCACAAGCGCACTATGTACCACTCTGCCACAGAGCCGGACGGATGGAACGATAATTGTGATGAATGAAGTGGCTAGGGTGAAGAAGGCAGCGTCAGGAGTGTGCGTATTCTCTGGAGATGACTTTTTATGTGCTTCATGTATGTATGTTTTTGTTGACTTTTTAATGTCTGTTATTCATGGTTTGCATGGTCTGCCCCTGACTTTGTAACAATCGAGTCTGTATAGTAATTCTTTTTTAGGGACACTGTCTGATGGTAGTCTGGAAGCATGCGAAAACCACTTAATCTGTTATCTTCTGATGTAATCCAGGATTGACATTGTGTTTGCTAGTCTTCTGATGTTTTCGTTTCTGATACTATCTCGTATTATTACTCCGAGAATTCTGCGTAGACAATTCATTTCTGTTGTCACAAGTTTTCTTTTGCCTCCTGTTGGTAATGTCCGCGTTAACATTTTGAAACTCTCCATGTTTCCTGTGATCCTTTTAGTTCTACACTGTCAGTTTGCTAACCCTAACCCTACCCTTACACTGACAGTGTGCTAACCCTACCAATACACTGTCAGTGTGCTAACCCTACCCATACACTGTCAGTTTGCTAACCCTAACCCTACCCATACACTGCCAGTGTGCTAACCCAGTAACATGTTGTTTCGGAGCATATATTAAGAGTGATGCCTGTAATGTGTTAGATCTAATATATTCTATGTTAGATATAAGATGCAATTTGTTAGATCTAATATATTCTAAGATGTAATGTGTTAGAGCTAATATATTCTATGTTAGATATAAGATGCAATGTGTTAGATCTAATATATTCTAAGATGTAATGTGTTAGATCTAATATATTCTATGTAATATATTCTAAGATGTAATGTGTTAGATCTAATATATTCTATGTAATATATTCTAAGATGTAATGTGTTAGATCTAATATATTCTATGTAATATATTCTAAGATGTAATGTGTTAGATCTAATATATTCTATGTAATATATTCTAAGATGTAATGTGTTAGATCTAATATATTATATGTTAGATATAAGATGTAATGTGTTAGATCTAATATATTCTATGTAATATATTCTAAGATGTAATGTGTTAGATCTAATATATTCTAAGATGTAATGTGTTAGATAGTCGATGTTAGATGCACGATAATCGATGTAAGATGTAAAATGCTAGATGTAATATGTAAGATATTAGAGGTAAAACATTATGTGAAATGTAAAAGAAATGTGTAAGATTAACGATGTAAAATGTTAGATGTGAGATGTAAGATGGAATATATCAGATGTTAGATGTAGTATTTTAGATTTAAGTGCTCCGAATAGCGACCAGATAAGGATTTGTCTTCGTTATCTCTTAAACTACAGCAAGTTAGTGGATATAATCTAGAGAATTCAATGCATTCCATCAAGATGTGTAGATAAGATGTACAAACTCCGCTTTTTCGGCCTGATAAATCCGACTTCAGCATGATATCTGGGCCACTAGCTCTATAGAATGGAGGGTAGGGGCACAATTACAACACCGAAAATATCCTTAGTCGCTTCTTACGACATGACAGATAACAGTGTTGATATTTTTGCTCCACTTTCGGGCCTCGACAACACCCGAGTGACACGCTCATATTGCAGAGATGATAGTGTGTGTTCAACGTAACAAGAAAGAGGACGAAGATCAGTAAATAGTTTCTAAATTCTTGACAATGAGAGAGTAAACATGTGGCCAAAAGTGAAGTAATTTATGGACAGCCCCTAAATACAGATAGAAAAATAGCCCCTAAATACAGATAGAAAAATAGCCCTTAAAGGTACAGATAGAAAAATAGCCCCTAAATGCAGATACAAAAATAGCCTATAAATACATATACAAAAAAGCCCCTAAATACAGATACAAAAATAGTCCCTAAATACAAATAGAAAAATAGTCCCTAAATACAGATAGAAAAATAGCCTCTAAATGCAGATAGAAAAATAGCCCCTAAATACAGATACAATAGTCTCTAATTACAGATAGAAAAATAGCCCCTAAATACAGATATAATAAGTAACAGACGAAATGGTAGACTACAATAGCCACCCAGTGGCTTTCTGGAACTTAATTTACTACGCAGATATTGTTTCAGTGCTTTGAAATGTATATATTACCGATGTCGGTGTAAGTGACTCGTATCTACATCTCCTTCCAATCTCTGTGGCATCACTTGGATTTACTGGACATACAGGCGTGGACGGTAATGAGAGGACAGACAGACTTGCATCCAATCCATGAATACACGGGTATTTAAAAATGGATGGTTGGTTGCTGATACTGCTTAATCGGCCCCTGCTGGGCGCGATTGACGGGACACTGCGGCTCTGATTCCGAGAATTTGATATTAAACGTAGACCTAGTACAACTGGATGCCCCCAGTGTAGAATGAGAGAGCGTATTCACACAGCGAGCCACTGAAACTATTACAATGTACACCCTTCGGCATTTGCTGGGGAAGACTAAGCACCTATGTATCTACCCGAAGTTCAATCATGTCGGTTCATAACTCACAAATGAGACTATAATATCAAAGAATAATATGAACACAGGTCATCGGACTTTTCACGCCCTACTCGTCATTTGGTCATCCTCAGGTCATTCTGTCATTGGGCTCAACAGATTCTCCTCATCACTGGGCCCATCATGCTCTACTTCTCATTGGTTGATCAGGTCATAGGCGTCAGTGTGTCAATCAGACCATATCACCCATAACCCTATTTATAGAAGTGGGATTTCCACATTTCTAAAAATGTCTATTCAAACGTAAACATGACAAACTCTCTGCTGGAGAAAGAATACCACTTTCTCAAATGCTGACCACACTACACCCAATCATGTCTGATATAAAGTTTCGGTATACATCATCATTTTCAACAACTCAAATCACATCTAGGTTTTTTCCAAGACACACCTTACATTACACCTTCAATCTAAATATAAAATGAAAACTTCACATCAGCATTGCCTACAATTTCATTAATGCGAAGCACCTTTCCTGACCTAATTTAAAAAGGACTCCAAACACGTACATTGCTGTGCCTGACTTATTAAACACTGTGATAGAAAACGTGTGAAAGGGGTTATTCTTCAACCGTTCAGAGCATTTTCCGTATGAATAGACACACATCTTTCCCAGCCAACTTGGCACAAAAGAGCTATTTCCATAAATCGTTGGCACTAATTTTCAGACGACTAAAACTAACAACTTATTTCACGTGTGGTGCTGGGAATAAAAATAAATGTGATAAATAAATTAAACAGGTGATCACTATCAGTTAAATTTAAATAATATTCAGAACACGGGCTGGTCACATGGTAAAGGTAAATACCCAAATTGCACACACAAAAAGCCCTCTAACTTCCTGGATGTAAGGTTCAGACTTGCCCGAGGTTTAGTACGAGTACTAATATGTAATCGATTATCAGATTTCTAAGCACTATTTGAAACGAAAGTGCGAATACAACGCCTGGCACTTTTTATAATATTGAAAACAGTCAGTCCATAAACTACGTCAACAATTCGTGTGACGGGGACATGAAACATTTTGATACTAGTTGACATAATACGTGTAGGGGGGGGGGGGGAGTTGTACAAAAGTTGCCCTAAACAAAATGGTTTTTAATTCACCAATTACATTGTGTAAATTTGTGTTTAAAATTAGGAAAACAATATGTCATTTGTTTCCGCCATTTTCTTGCTTATTAAAAGAAATTGGGGAAGGTTTAAAAAAAAAATTGACGACATAAACAGGGTGTCTGGATTCTCGATAAGTAAGTTGATAATGGGAGATAATTCTTACAGCTGACGGGAATTGAACCAGGTCTGTTCTAGCAGCACCGCATTTGGGGATGTGGTTGGTCAAGTACGGAAAACCTGTTTACTTGTGTTGCAAAGCGATTCGGTGCTGCTAGAACAGACCTGATTCAATTCCTGTCAGCTGTAAGAATTATTTTCATTTTATCCTCATGCTTCCTACTTGAATTTACTTGATAATGAGAGGGGGGGATCACAACAGCATATGACGTAATTTATGGACAGCACACGATGATGATTGTCATTATGAGTTCAGATATTAAACCTGTACCGACCACACATTTTCAGATGTCATTATACCTGTACCGACCACACATTTTCAGATGTTCTTACACCTGTACCGACCACACATTTTCAGATGTCATTATACCTGTATCGACCACACATTTTCAGATGTCATTATACCTGTACCGACCACACATTTTCAGATGTCATAATACCTGTATCGACCACACATTTTCAGATGTCCTTATACCTGTACCTACCACACATTTTCAGATGTCATTATACCTGTACCGACCACACATTTTCAGATATCCTTATAACTGTACCGACCACACATTTACAGATATTCTTATACCTGTACCGACCACACATTTTCAGATGTCCTTATACCTGTACCGACCACACATTTTCAGATGTCATTATACCTGTACCGACCATACATTTTCAGATGATTTATACCTGTATAGACCACACATTTTCAGATGTCATTATACCTGTATAGACCATACATTTTCAGATGTTATGCCTATGTAGACCATACATTTCAAGCTCATGATTGACTTTGGAAATACATTTACAAGCGTTGGAACAAACGTTGCATACCATTCTTTGTTCCTTCGAACACTAGTATGTCGATTAAAAAGACATTATCTAGAGTACGAGAATGTTGTCTGAAAACAGCATAGTATGTATCTGTGTGTATAGCTTAGCTGCGATAGCTACGTTTGTGGATCCGGTATATCTTACTTCTGCGCGACATTAGGCGCCGAGATGACTGAAAGATTTCCTGATACACAGATTATACCACAGGGTCTATCTGCTACATTACGATAAGAGTTGGTTGTCAATCAACATAGATGGAAGTTCCGTTATCGTATTTACCAAGACCATCAATGATACAAGACTTGTCAATATGAAAACGAGCTTCTAAAATGACTCACTTGACTTCCCCCTTGATTTTATGAATCACTATGACAATACGTTGTCTCGACAGCCAATGAAAAACACCGGAAAAAACGAGTCATTTTAGGAGGTTGTTTACCCATTAGCTAATAAATCTTATATTGTAGACGCCCACGTTTATATATTCTCTATCCATGACCGTCAACAACATAAGACCTACTGACTAATGGAAAATTACGTCATCTAAAATAACTCACTGAATTATTCCCTAGATTTTAATTAGCTGTCCACAAAGTGACCAATGAAAATCACGGAGAAAGTCATTAAGAAGGCTGCATTTTTCATTAGCCAGTTGGTCTTATATTGTCGACGGTCAAGTATTCTCCAGCTGTAGTGGTTTTTTTTTTAATTTCTCAAGAATGTTATAACCAGTTAGACCAGATTTTATCAGTATCACCCAAAAAAAATCCTATTCTAGTACTGTCAAGGAAATCCCGGCAATGTTAGCTTATAGCCAGCTGTTATCTTGACGTCCCACGTCCCTGCCTTAATATATCATATAAATAAGTGGTTCTCTGCCTTTCTTGACTCGTGGTTCCTTTTTGGGACAAATTTCGCAATGTGGTACCCGATACCGTAAGTAAGATATTATTTACTTTCTTTGCAACTCGTAAAGGATTGTTTTTTTTAAGTTTTACCGTTGCTTATTGATCATGTATTTTTGATCAAGTATTTCTTTCCTTATAGCGGAAAATAGTAACATCTAAACAAATTACAAACAAAACTTAAAATGAGAATTATAAAATGCTACATCGATTCTATTTTAAATAAACAAACTGGAAAGTGGGAAATTAGAGCCAAAAGAGATGTGGTTCTATAGAAGAATGATGAGAATGCCATGAACTGCCAGAAAAACTAATGTAGAAGTGTTGAAATAGTCAGATGCGAAACAGACCTTAATCAATAATATAAGAAAAAGACAATCTTCATTTTTTGCCACTTCATAAGAGAGACAGGTTTGGGCGACAACGCGAGAAAATATTAGACAGTTTCACAACCTGGCACGGCAGGGAAACAATAAGGATCTTGATACATAATACTGTGGACAGAGAGCTGTGGAGAGCCACGACCACCTACGCCAGCCGGCATGGCACCTGATGATGATGATGATTCTATATTAAGGTATGGATCAGAAACATGCGTACTAAATAAACAATTAGAAGACAGAATTGATGCCTTTGAGATGTGGGTATATAGGAGAACAGGGAGAACATCATGGAAAGAGAAGAAAACAAATAAAGAGATACTAAAAACACTTAATATGAAGAAAGAATTACCAAGAGAAATAAAGATCCGTCAAATAAAATATTTTGGACACATTAAAAGACATGACACCTTATTGAAGATCTTACTTGGGGGGTAAAGTCAAAGGGAAGCGAGCAAGACGCAGACAAAGATAGAAGTGGGAGAGTAACATCACAAGATGGACAGGTTACAGTCTAGCAGAGTGCACCACCAAAACAAGAGACAGGGGATGTTGGAGATCTGTTGCAGCCAACCTTCGTTACGGAGACGGCACTTGATGATGATGATGATTGATCAAGTGGTCACCGAACTGTAGCCCCTTCCCTTTGACGGATCTGTGTGGGGGTACAGCTTGAAAATGTTTCTTTTCAAACCTCCTCCCTTCTTCAGGTCGATGTGGTCCAACACATCTGTCATTAACGTCTTATTCTTCTTCTTTCGTTCGCTAATAATGTCTATATATGCAGTGTTGTTTCTTGTATAAATTGGACAGTGTTTTCCATTTCTTGTTTTGTGTCATAAAGTTTAACATTCATTGGTCTATCAGAAGGCCAGTATGTGCATCTTAATGTGTCATAGTTTGCATTAACGTCTGAATCATTTATCCATAAATCACTTGTGGCGGTACTTACGCGGGTTGAACATGTACATTGACATGATTCATTAGCCAAAAACTATGCTAGAGGGAACAGTTGAAGAAGAAGAACAGGAGGAAACATACAATCACAGCATACAACATTAAGGACTGGACAGATGAATTTCTCCTCATTCGTCTGCATCGCTGAAGATAGACATCGATGGAAGACTATGTGGATGGACTAACTTCTTGACCATGTGCCTCCGTCCTTTTTTAAATTTTGTTTTTGTTAGTTGGAATGAAATTTAAATGTTATTTTGTGATGTATTCTTCCTCTTCTTCTGCGTTCGTCCTCATATTGCTTCTGATCGGCAGGATGTAACCTGGAGAACGGAATGCGTTGCATCCATGTTTACAGACAGAACGAAATCTTTACTTTTGGCCTTCCATATCCGACTTCAGCATTGATTCTGTGTAATTTTGACCCTTTAGTGAATGGGACAGCCAACTTCACTCCAAGTTTTCCTTATTCGCCTCTTACGACATGAATGGAAGGTAAAAAGTGTTACTATTATTTACTCCCCTTTTGGTTAATGGCAAAACACGGGAAAGTAAAAACCGTCTTAAAGTACGACATTTTGACCGAATTATGCATTAACAAAGACTATGTTTGTTTGTTAAGTGTGAGATTAAAGCCTCTTGCCGCAGCACTACTCTTTCAACCTAAGACAGTTTGCCTATGTTGGTTATATCAACCGTGTTGGCTTTTATCTATGTATGAACTGATGTCTGGGACAATTAAATAATCGTTCGTGTAATTATTGTCAAAGAAAATCCAGTGTCACGAGTCTTCCGTGACCTTCGACTACTATATAAGACCTCTCAACAGAAGAAAATCATGACCTAGAAGGCTGATAATTGATTATTTTGTACATTTCGTTGGTCAGCCTTGGCTTTCATTGATAGGCGACTGCATGTATATAAATAGTGACTAACATAAAGCACGACAATAATCAAAAACGTCACGAATGTGTTTACGTTCTGTTGAGAGGTCTATACTGGAGCCCGTTAATACGTCTTCTGTGGTAAATGTTCCTCTGTTCAAGCGACTAGAAAAAGAATTACAGAAGTCCTGAAGAAAAGTCCTGAGAAGAAACTAGAATCATGTTACAGTTGACAAACATTTATATCACTAAACGACTGCAGGATTTCACATGATTGGATATATTCTGTTGGTATGAGTTTTGTCATGTTGGGAGTTACCCTTCAGTTGTGCCTTGCTCACAAAAATACATAAAGCTTGATGCACATAGAACAGTTAATTGCATGAGGACTACGCGAGCAATATTAAATTTTGTTTTACGCAAACCTCATATGTCGGGGGGGGGGGGGCGACAAGCCGTGATAGCTCAGTGGATAGTGCACTGACTTCCCGGTCCGGTTATATGATGTTCAATTACCAGTCTAATTTAAAATGTCCTTAAAATCGCACGCGGTTCCTATGTTAATCCATCCCAAGGAAATTGTTATCGGGTCTTCTGAGAAATAAAGGCGGTCGGCGTGATGCTGACCATATCATCCAAAGGTGTTCGGATGGTCAATGAAAAATAAAGACCTAACACCCTATTCCCAATAAGCCTTAATAACGTGGGAAAGGGAATATTGACTTACTATATCTGTTCACGTGTTTACATTATCTTATTTATGGCATGTCCTGAATATAACGTTGTCCTCGCTTCCACTCTGTAAGACTCTCGGTTATGTGTAAACTGCCCTGTTTGTTTCAGTCTCATATTCAAAAGGTCGTGACATATTCAAAAGGTCGTGACATATTCAAAAGGTCGTGATATAGTAATATATTGTTGAAAAATATAACTCGCCTATGTCCTGTATTCCGGGCCCGAAAAGGGAACAAAAACATATCTGCGTTGTTTACCGTCCATGCATGCAGTAAGAGGCGACTGAGGAGGTTAAGAGGTGCATTTGGCTGCCCCTTCCCATACTGGATCAAAGTGAACTGAACGATATGCTAAAGTCGGTCGTGTCGTGCTGAAATAGGGCGCAGATATTGCAGCATAGCTGTAAACCATGACACAACTCATTCGTTCTCCGGACTGCATCCTGCTAACATGCAGAATTTTGATAATGATGGGAGGCTTTATCATCTTCTTCTTCAGCGTTCATTCTCAAACTCCCAATTGACCTTTCTTAGAACCGGACAATGTTCCTACTAGATTTCCGGTAGGATGTAGTTCAAAGAATGGCAATGCATTATGTCGCCGTTTTATTTGCGGCAAACCCGAAACATCAGTCTTCAGATAAGGAAGCGGGGGGAGGGTGTTTATATATATATATATATATATATATATATATATATATATATATATATATATATATATATATATATATATATATATATATATATATATATATATATATATATATATATATATATATATATATATATATATATATATATATATATATTCGCGGAAAGTATTATTGCCATTGCTAGCATTACACTTTCGGTGAATTCAGTTCACAACTTGCATGTCCTAGGCTGTTTAGACAGACATTAATATACGCTGATATGTTCAAACTTGTGATGCCCTTTCACCTCTTCGTTCTGCTATAAGAGCACTATTAGCTTTTAAAAGAAATTGTGCACGCTAGATTGAATTTCAGATGATCAGCAGAGGTTCTCAGGCTGGTATATGTAAGGGGTGGGAATCTTTATTTTTAAAACGGTTTCTAGAGTTCTGTAAAGGGGCATTTTAATTTCAACAGTGGTTCTCAAACTGGGTTGTGATCACTAGAAAATTCGAGATTTTCCAAGAGAAACAAGATACTATTGCTTCTTATGAATAGTGTATGCTTCTCCAAAGCTTTCTTTCATCAACCAATCAATGCCACGCCGAGTGTCGTAGGCGATCATGTTTCTCCGCAACTATCTGTCTCCTGTGTTGTTAATAAGTTCAATTAGTGACATCTTTTTTTGTGCCACAGTGACAACTAATCCAGAAATTTATCTCTTTGTCTCCTCTGTATTTTCTTCCCTTGATCTTTCCGTGGTCACTAATATTTACTATTCTCATTACATGCCCTAAACATTTTCACTGATTGATTCTAATTTTTGCTATATTGTGTCGTTTTACTCCAGCTTCTCATAGATCTTCTACATTAGTTTTCTTGGTTGTCCATCATTTTCTTAAAAATAACACCTCAATTTTCTTATATTTTCTTAATGATGAAATTTTGATGAAATTTCTTAATATGAAATTTCTTAAAATTTCTTTGATGAAATTTTTATGAAATTTCTAAAAAATAACACCTCAATGTTCTTATATTTTCTTACTGATGAAATTTTCATCATTTTCTTAAAAATAACACCTCAATTGCCACGAGCTTATTTTGGACACTTTTGTTTACTGCCCATGCTTCGCATCCATCAAGAAGGAATGGTTTCATATAACATTCTAGCATTCAAACTCACGTATGCAATGATAGCACTCAATTGTACATAATGTTTCTCATTTTTTGGAAAAATTTTTGTGGTCTGTTTCTTTCATACCGAGATGAGTTGGCCTGTTTCTTTCATACCGAGATGAGTTGGTCTGTTTCTTTCATACCGAGATGAGTTGGTCTGTGTCTTTCTCACCGAGATGAGTTGGTCTGTGTCTTTCTCACCGAGATGAGTTGGTCTGTGTCTTTCTCACCGAGATGAGTTGGTCTGTGTCTTTCTCACCGAGATGAGTTGGTCTGTGTCTTTCTCACCGAGATGAGTTGGTCTGTTTCTTTCATACCGAGATGAGTTGGTCTGTTTCTTTCATACCGAGATGAGTTGGTCTGTTTCTTACATACCGAGATGAGTTGGTCTGTTTCTTTCATACCGAGATGATTTTCACACTTGGCGGTATGCAATACACTACGAAGAAATCCCCAACTCAAATGTGGTCTAACTGGACATATAAAGGTCTCTTAATCCCCTACTCAAATGTGGTCTAACTGGACATATAAAGGTCTTTGTTTCAATGGTAATTTTATTACTAGGCTATGTAAGGTTGTTTTTTTTATTAAGAGAGATGGAACTATTTCAGAGGCACGACAGATTGACTCCCCTAATATTTTTTTTTTTTTTTTTTTTTTTTTGCATAAAGGAATATTTTTTGCATAAGGGAATAGCATTTATGTTGTCATTAGCATATATGTTGTCACTAAACTAAAGATGTGGAGACTATGAGCATTTCACGGCTGATGTCAAGCCAATGAATATTCATTTAGCATCGAATGTATTAAATTTTCGTCAATGCAGACACACAGATGGTAAGTTAACAGAAACAAAAATAAAAGCGGCTGTGGTTTTGTTTCCTACGGAAACGACGTGAAGATTGAGAAATCTTCATCATATTCCACTGTCACATCGAGCATGAGGGTGGAGATTGAGGGAGTTACAGCAGAACTTAATTTGTTGATAACTGATACATCAGCACACTCGGTAATACCTAGAGACTCTCAAAGCATGCTGCGCAAGATAGAAAAGTACATGCTGGAAAAAGAATGGTTGGACTTATTGAACAACTCAATTGTCTAGAACATGGATATACTGCCCTGGTCATGCTGGAGTCCGGGGAAACGAGAGAGCAGACTTATTGGCAAGCAATGCGGCGATAAATGGCACAATGCTGAGGAGAAATAAAGCAGACTTGATCAAGGCAGTAACAAATTCATTTCAAGATGAAGATGATGTCAATGATGCTGAGAACGTACACATACAGAGAATATCAAAATGGGAGTATCTATAGGGGAGGGAAGGAAACGTATTTTTTTTTGGAAAGTCCCGAATATCACGAAATCAACACCTGACCCGGACCCTGGGTCTACATACACTGGGATGGCTTCTGGAACTGAAGGCGGAGCACTTATGGGAATGTCACACGTGATGTGAAGCTAGCTTCTAATCAAGAATCATGAATCAATACAGACACCGATCTTTAGAAGACAATCATATCTGACATCATTGCATCAAGCACTCACTCGAACATTCTTAGTAGTCTCTTACGACATGCATTACTGGTGGCATGTTACTATTGATCGCTCCACTTTAATGCACCGGTAACACACGGTCCTCTAAAATGATTATGTGAACAAAATGTTTGAGAATCATTGGTGTCTAGTCGTCACGGGAAGACCTTAACTGTGTTCTTTCCATATTGAATATATAATAGCTGTTGGAAAACTGTAATAAAAAAAAGAAGCGAAACTTGGAAATACGGTAAAGAAATGTTGTCCACGATTACATAATAGAGCTAAAGTAAATGTCAGATATCCGAGAAAAAGTATCAATGACAAATAGAAATGTTTCGTCTAGAAAGATGAAAGGAAAAATAGAAAAAGAAAATAGACCGAATATAACAGTATATATATATATATATCTACACAACAAAAACAAGAAATTAGAAAGAACATAATCGGATATTTACACGAAGGAATGACGGATATTAATCCCAAAAGGTTGTAGAATATCATTAAATTTAATTTTGTAAAGCAATCAATATATATTCGCTGCAGTAACCCGTGATCCACGTGAACTTAACAGACCTAACAGCTGGAGGGCAACCCCTTTTATTGAGGAGGAGGTTGGACTGGTTCGGTTACTTTGAGTTCATCGACGATACATCCCGTGGACTCATGAAGAATCATCCTTCTATAATGACGCTATGTAACTGTTTGTGTGATTTTCATTTTAACCATCGGCACAAAATATGCCCCAAGTAACCAATGAAAACTGCGGAAAAAGTAAAAATTGCGTCACTTTAAAAAAAAAAATCCGATGAGTCCACAGGATTGGTATATCGATGGACTCGGTTACTTATTGACAGCAAGTGACCTTTGAACTATCTCATTGCGTGTCACCAACGAAAATCACGGAGTAGTCTCTAGCAATGACACACAATATAGTAGTACTAGAGTTCGCAGTGACACACAATATAGTAGTACTAGCGTTCGCAGTGAAGCACAATAGATTAGTACTAATTCGCAGTGACGAACAATAGAGCAGTACTAGAGTTCGCAGTGACGCACAATAGAGTAGTACTAGAGTCTTCTCACACCAACTCTTCTCCCTTCCCCCTTTCCAGAAAGGGGTTTCCCCCTTCAGCCGTCAAGCCTATTAAATCACCATTGGCCACGATTACCCACGCGGACCGTTTACTAACTAAGGGTGGAGTAGGTCATATGACATATCCAAGATTGTATGTATTCATGTACGTCTTCTATTGAGAACAACTTCGATCCGGTGTCTTTCACATGCTAATATCGCCGGTAAGAACTACCGTAGCATGCCGTAAACACACCCAGGTATGTAGTAGTTAATCACGTTATATATTTATTAGAGGCGCAACTCAGAGAATGAAAATCAAGCAAACTACGCTCGTAGCTGTAAAAGCATACAGTTCAAGTGTTGTATAAATAAAATGGACGTAGTCAGTCACTATCAAGTACCGACTCCGCAACGAAGGTTGGATAAAACTGGCCCCTAACGTCATATGCCCCTTTCCTTAGTAGTACCCTCTGAAAGATACTGTACTGTCCATATCAAGATGCTTTCTTTTCACTAGTATATCTGCACACTTCTTGATCGCCTCTCCTCAGCTCTACCCCCACCCCCCACCCCAAAGTAAGGTCTTTGAAGTAATATTTTCAAAAAGGCGACAAGTCTTTTAATATGTCCAAAAAATTGTATTTGTTTGATTTTTGTTTCCTTTAAAAAATATTTATACATCCAGCGTTGCCAGAACTCTTTGTTTGTTTTCTTCTCGTCCCATGAAATGTCCTCTAATCATCTATATAAAGTAAAGTAAAGTAACCCATAGCATTTATTAATGCCGAAGAGGTGTGAGATGTTAGCGATCTCACATTTCAACGACTCTGCAAATTAGGGCGGTAGCCATCTCCTCTCCCTCGCAGTTTTTACTTCCCGGTTTAATCCGGTACACATTTAAGGCTGGGTCGACCTGGGAGCCGTTGTGATCTGAAAAACATTTCAGCCTCGAATGAACCCAGGACCACTCATATGCGAAGCCAGTGCGTTAACCACTGCGCTACGAGGCTCCCTCTATACATCTATATATCCAAACTCAAATTCACCAATATATTTTCTGTTTGTTCATTTTCCTTGTACTTAGTGGCACCGCTGAAACCTGGATATTACGTCGGGCTGTTCAAGCTCTGGCTCATATAAAACCAAACGTATTTCGGTTGTGGCGTCCCTGGTGAATAATTTTAGCTCATGCAACGGGATCATACCCTACCCAGTTTTCCTGCTCATGTATAGATCACCGCCCGTTTATAAGTTTCAATTGATCAACAATATTTGTTTCCGGCTGTTACAGGGAACTGTAATGTTCAATGCCGCATATTTTTTCAGAATAGTTCTCCAAAAAAAACCTACTAGCGGGATCTAGTCAGATTAACGTAATACTCTGTATCACAGTTTACAGCTTCGCTGTGATATCCTCGCCTTTCGGGCATATAATCCTACGTAAGCGCAACATTTTATTTCGTTTTGATCTACAGGATGGAGAAAACGACTTCCCTCAGTAGTTTCATCGTACAACTCGCCTGACAGACTGCAGTATTATTGATCTATGCTCCCTATTCGAGCCACCTTCAACAGCAGGGTGAATAAATACAAGTGACCCAAAAGTTACACTGCAATTCAACGAGTCGGGTCATAAGTCGTGGACATCGCATCTATGACAGCCCGTTCCGTTCTCCGGGCTACATCATTCGAATCTGAAAAAACTTCATAATCAACGCAGGAGAAAAAAATCTTGGCTCTTGAATCATTTTCCCGCCGAAGACGGATGTGTCGGCCATTTGGCGCAAATAAAACGGCGACACAACGCATTTCCATTCTCTGGACTACATTCTGCTGGAAATCTAGTAGGACCAAGGACCTGCTACAAGGGAGATCCAGTGGGAGTTTGAGAATGAACACTGAAGAAGAATCATTTTGATCTGCCTTAGTTGCATATTACGACATGTATGAACGATCACAGCATTGATCATCTTTGCCCATATGTGCTCAATCCCCCCCCCCCCCTCACTCTAATAGTGCATGCATTATGACGGTTTTAGTGGCGCATTAGTTAAATACTCCACATTGTCTAAAATATGTCACGTCCTAACACGAATAAGGCCAGATTCCCTCCATTGCAGTATAGATACACCATGGAATGCGGTGTATACACGTCACCAATCGCAGTGTTCACGTCATCAATCGTTGTGCAATTATATCATCAATAACAGTGTACTTACATCACCAATTGTAGTATCCACATCCAACAAACAGCATCATCATCAGGTGACATGCGGCTGGCGTAGGCGATCATAATTCTCCACAGCTCTCTATCTCCAGTATTATGCATCAAGATCACTGTTGTTTCCCTGTCATGCCAGGTTGTTATACTATCTCATATTTCCTCACATTATCACCTTCTGTCTCTGTTGCTTTCAATCTTGCCTGCTCTGACTAGCATCATAGCAACTTCAAAAAATCTCCAGTACACATTTTCAACTTCCGAAATATATATACATCGGCTTCATGCCTCGTGACATCTAATACTTATATATCTAAGCCAGTAGTTATATAAAAGCTGATACATGCTTTAAAAGTACCGAGAATCAACGAGGACACCTAACTGTGCAGATTTCGATTAAGTCTTATTTTTAAGTTCTAAGGTTCAATCTAAGGGAGGTAATCGTGATAAAATAATGTAACCCCATTATAAAAGGTAGATAACCCATACAATGACTGCAATGTGTGCTCCGTGTGTAATCAAGCCGTGTACGTACGACTATTGACTTTATTTGATCTGGAAATCAAATATGCTAGCTTTCAGATCAAGTTGAACAAACAAATGGCGGCGGCGTATATCTATTATTAATTCCAACCAGGTACATATAGATGTATATAATACTTAAAGTTTAGGTTGACGGATTGCCAAATGAATTTATTGTGTGTGGCGTAGTGTTAGTGCTGCGTTCAACCATCGAAGTAGAATATACTCTAATGAAACTCACATTCAATCAGGAATACTGTGGATGCATGTTTTATCACCACAATATATAATTATTATTGGTTATATTTCTTCATTAGCTTTCGCTCTCAAACTCCTGTAGATTAGCAGGATGTAGTCTGGAGAACGGAAAGAGTTGTGCCATTGTTTACAGTATGGCTGTGACACATCCGATTTCAGCATGGCTTATGTGCCTCTTTAACTACAACATCATGACGACAACAGATACGCTGATGATAATGATTAATTATTGATGATGTTGTGGTGATAATGTTGATCACTATCATTGATTGATTGATTGTTTGATTGATTGAATGATTGATTGATTGCTACGACTACGATGTGATGATGGTGGTGGGGGTGATGATGATGATGACGACCAAGACGTTGCGGATATTTTTTATCTTAAGAGTTCAGCGCAGCAGTACACTAGATACTCTCAGCGCAGCAGTACACTAGATACTCTCAGCGCAGCAGTACACTAGATACTCTCAGCGCAGCAGTACACTAGATACTCTCAGCGCAGCAGTACACTAGATACTCTCAGCGCAGCAGTACACTAGATACTCTCAGCGCAGCAGTACACTAGATACTCTCAGCGCAGCAGTACACTAGATACTCTCAGCGCAGCAGTACACTAGATACTCTCAGCGCAGCAGTACACTAGATACTCTCAGCGCAGCAGTACACTAGATACTCTCAGCGCAGCAGTACACTAGATACTCTCAGCGCAGCAGTACAGTAGATACTCTCAGCGCAGCAGTACACTAGATACTCTCAGCGCAGCAGTACACTAGATACTCTCAGCGCAGCAGTACACTAGATACTCTCAGCGCAGCAGTACACTAGATACTCTCAGCGCAGCAGTACACTAGATACTCTCAGCGCAGCAGTACACTAGATACTCTCAGCGCAGCAGTACACTAGATACTCTCAGCGCAGCAGTACACTAGATACTCTCAGCGCAGCAGTACACTAAATACTCTCAGCGCAGCAGTACACTAGATACTCTCAGCGCAGCAGTACACTAGATACTCTCAGCGCAGCAGTACACTAGATACTCTCAGCGCAGCAGTACACTAGATACTCTCAGCGCAGCAGTACACTAGATACTCTCATCTTCTCCCTGGATGAAATTCATTGGTTTAAGGCAAACATTGTGAACGTGACATCTCGTTCCACACGCATAGCAATCCAAAGTCTTGCTATTCTTGACTCCACATTTAGACCTCCTCAACACGGTGTTAAAATTACAACTTAAACTATAAATACATAATCACGGATTTCACCAGAACAATAAACAGACGTTTCGACAAAAATGACTCTGTTAAGTAAATGAACCAAGAAATATTTACCATAAAAAATATTACACTGCAGTAATAATAAGATCAATAAAACGGATAATTCACATTGATATTGACATATCACCTTGTCCTAAGTGCTTTTATGACAACTATTTAACCATAGCACTATTCACAAATTATATTATTGACACACTACACATTTATTTAACACACCAGTACCAAAAACTGTTAAAAATACACTGCTATAGCACATTACACGCCATATCTATATATCGACGTAACAGCTGTTACCAAAAAGAGTTTCTGACAATAACGACAATCTGTGAAATGATGATCTAGTCAAAGATTAAAATAATCGATGAAGGAATAAATACTTACAATCAGCTTTCCTCTAAGATATCATCTTTCTGAAATCATTCATCTACCCTGGTTGACGGTGGGGGATACACATTCAACACATTCACGGTGACGTCAACTAAGATGTTATCTATAGACTAAATATAGAATGTTACCTACTGCACGAGCAACGCAGAAATGACTTGGTTACGCCCCCTTGTCAATGACACAATATAGTACGTTACAGCTGATTGTCTGCTTATACGAGTATATATGTATACGTCTGTAGTTTATGAATAACCAATGATTACAACTGAATAACCAAGGATTGCTGGGAGAAGAGTGTGATGTGGAGGCGGTGTACGAGTAGATTGTCGTATTATATATAATATATAAAATCGGTTAAATATGTTTACAGAGTCTAAAACAAGGTACAGACTTTTCGACCAAATGGTCTATATCAGCATAGAAACACACACAGAATACATCTGTGATATAGGCAATATAGAACGAGACTGATCGAAATTATGTACGGTAATTATTTTATTTGATATATGCATCTACTGTAGGCTTAGCCTCAGCGTTGCCCGGGGCGAGAAAAACAAATGAAAATAGATTAGATGAATTTTGGAAAATATTTTGGAATTCATCTTGTGAATGAAATAGTTTGTGAATCTCTAGTCTGTGAAAAGTCCAATCCCTGCCACATTTGGGGGATC
Source organism: Meghimatium bilineatum (assembly GCA_034231615.1). Taxonomy (NCBI): domain Eukaryota; kingdom Metazoa; phylum Mollusca; class Gastropoda; order Stylommatophora; family Philomycidae; genus Meghimatium; species Meghimatium bilineatum. Next base: position 63,636,107 of record CM067304.1, read on the forward strand.
AGAATTTGACCTGTGTGTCAGTTGTTTATCTTTTCGAGCAGTACGTTTTCTCTGTACTTCCGAGCTTTGATGACTCTCGGCGTTGCAATCACCTTTGCTGGTCATTTTCGCAACACTGGGCGATTCTGAGCGACAGACAGACTCCAGGATGTAGTGTTGATGTTAAAGCTCTTTAGAGACGCTTTGATAGAGTTTTTGAAACGTTTCTTCTGTCCAACGGTCAGTCATTTACCCATGCATCAGCTGTTTTGTGGTGCGTTTTATAGGTTTTTACTTTCCTATGTGGTGGAGGTCTACTGCAGTCTTCCATTCAGGTGATTTATGATATACTACTTGGGGTTCTGTCCTCTCTTCAATCCAAATACGCTCCGCCTATTATCACACAAACATGCATACACGTGAACACACTTCTGTCGTGACGTATTGAGCATGTAGTAACACATTGTTCTACTGGATGGATGAATGGCTGTATGGATGGATGGATGGATGGAACACATTTTGCCACCTTTTCATTCAAATTATTCCTTCTATAATTATTTTACCATTAAAATAAATACCTTGTATTCTTTAAATAAAACAAATATGCAGGAGGTAAATATAACGGAAAACCGTAGAAGTCGGTAAACGATGTCACAAGTGGCACGGGACCGACAACAAAGCGTCTACACAAAGGAATGAAAAATATGTACGAAACGCTAAACAGCCATACTGTCATTGTGTAGAGTGTTCAAAAAACAAATACTTCTACAGCGATGGCAAACAAACCACTCTATACATGGCGATCAATATCGGCTAGATGTAAAGTAGTAGTATCAATACGACATCAATTTCTGCGCAGTAACAGTACAAATGCATCATAGTTGTGTAGTAGAAGCATAGGTGCGTCGTCAATTGCTGTGTAGTAGCAGCATAAATGCGTCATGAATTGTGTAGTAGTAGCAATAAATTTGCGTCATCAATTGTCGTGTATAATCAGAAAAACTACAACGACTTAAAACATACCGCTATATAGATGGCCAAGTGCTGAGTAGAGGAAAATGGTTCTGTAATTTGATGACTGAATGAAGAACGATGGTTACAATAGAGATAATGTATATATTCGATCTCCATTGTAGATAACCAATGATATTAATGATTTTCTTTCACTCCATGAATCTGTCTTGTGTCTTCTCCCGAAATTCTTTTATTTATTTCGGTTCATTACGGGAAGTAGTGACCAGATTTCAACATTTTAATATTATGCGTAGTTTCATTCAGCTTTCATAACCTAGCCGAACTCATATTAAAAAGTCGATATGACTGCATTGATCTGCGCGCTACGCACTGAGAGCCAGGGTCATCGGGGGGGGGGGGGGGTTCAGTATGTAGTATGAAGCGGGAAGATCGCTGTATCTACTAGTAGTCTTAGCTATTGTAAAATGTGTCTTTATCGATTTTTCGCATCCTTAAATAATATACGCATTTGTGTCATTAAAAATTGGCCCCTGCTGTAATGTAATGTACCTTGATTTCCTTATAACAAGTTCATTAGCTGCCAAATTTATTAAACATTAACAAATTCATTAACAAACTCTCAAAAAATATTGCTCCTTCCTTATCTATAATAGGTGGGACCGTTATAACACGTTGATCCAATCGGCGGAAGTGAAATAACAAGGTAAATTTGTTTCAAGAACAACTTCATACAGATGGATCACTATAAATCTAATCTATCTGTTGACACTAATCGTTTCGTGATGTGTTTTTGCACATTGCTGTTGTCACCCGTTGTGCCTTGTTTTGCTCGTGATAAAGTTATGTTGGTTGAAACGTCGCCTTTGTGTTCATTTTAATGATTCGCAACACTTCAAATGTTCACTACACGTTGATTGATCATAGTTTTATCAAAATTCCCCTTGTTATCGATATACCAACACTTGGTTAACTGGAAACCACAGCTTCTTCAGTTGTACACAGAAACTTCGAGCTATAAGACAGTGCATTTAAAAATGGAAAAACCCGATGTTCAAACACACCGGCTCCTTGATCGTTAAAAACGAAAGTTAAATTTAGTACCGCCAGGTAGGATTATACCTCCTACTCTAGTCATATATATATATATATATATAATTTGTTGTGTATTATTAGAAAACTGAGACTACTTAATATATACCGCTCCACAGATGATCAATAACTGACTAGAAGAAGATGGTTCTGTAATTTGATGACCTGAAGTTGAGGAACGATAATTACTGTTTCTTCTTCTTCTTCTGTTCACTTGAAACATTTTTATATCTGTAATTATACCACCTGTAGAAAACCAGACTAATATCATGATGAATGGACATAAGCTTGAAGAGGTGAATACCTTCATATACCTCGGATCCAGTTTATGCAGCGATGGTAAATGCAAAGCAGAACTAAAAATAGGGCTGGAGATGGCTTTAGCGTCCTTGTCAAGGCTAACTGTGATTTGGAAAAGCAACATCAGTGTTGGAGTGAAAATCAAACTGTATAGGTCGCTGGTGCTTTCCGTTGTTTTGTATGGTTGTGAGAGTTGGACACTCACTGCGGACATGGAGAGAAGATTACAGGCTTTCGAGTATAAATGCTACAGAAGAATTCTAGGAATTTCCTATAGGGAACATAAGACCAATGTGTACGTAAGAAATAAAGTAGAGATCTGTGCAGGTGTCCAGGAGCCATTGCTTTCAATAGTGAAACGACGAACACTAGCATAGTTCGGACATGTATGCAGGCACGATTCCTTGTCAAAAACAATACTGCAGGGAACTGTCGAGGGTGGAAGAAGCAGAGGAGGACAAATAAAGACATGGACAGACAACATCAAGGAATGGACAGGGCTAGATATTTCCACACTCATCCGCATCGCTGAGGATAGAATTCGCTGGAGGACTCTGTGTGCTGAAGCTTCCAATGTGGTACCCCTACGACCCTGAAGGGTTATGGGTTTTATTGATATTGATTGATACCACCTGAATAAAACTGTCTTTTGTAGGTCACACAGTGGCCAATACAGCTTTGATTCCAGTGGTGTTTCCTTAGACCAATATGCCTGCCTCAGGGTTTCATACTCAGAACACTTTTGAAGTATGTTTGACACAATGTGCTGCCTGTCCACATGTACACATGCCCGTGTTGCCTATCTATTTATATATTACGATGATTACAATAGAGATTTTGTAGATAGCGGATCTCAATTGTTGCTAACCATTGATATTATTTCATATATATATATATATATGCTTCTGTGTATATAGTCATATATATATATATATATATATATATATATATATATATATATATATATATATATATATATATATATATATATATATATATATATATATATATATATATATAGCTAATTCCGTAGCTCTGAATTTTGTAGCTATAGACATTTTTTATACGTGAAGCATAGGCATGAAATTTGACACGGTTATAGCACAGTTCAAATGGACGGCACTGGCGCTAACGAAATATCAAATTAGTGTCCAGTTGTCCGGCACAAACTAATCAATGATATGATTGATTCCATCTAAATATGAGCACCATATATATTTACGATCAAATATTTACGTCTTCACGACGTGATTCCGTGGTAGTTTAGTTTAAAGTGGGTTTTTTTTTCTTTTGGTAGGAGTTGTTTGTCGTCATGTGTTTGATCCTTGGGTGGTGGTTAATTATTTGTTTTTACTTCAATTTCTAAACGCAGATACACGTAACAGTTATGGTTGAAAGCAGGTATATGAGAACTCCCTTTTTTAATTCTCACGCCGGGAATTGCTTTTAGTATACTATAAAACTAAATCTCTATTTTATCCTTAAAGTCACAGGAAAATCAGTCGCGTTCTGGTCCCCCCCCCCCCCCCTGAAAAGATCATTGCATGGAGATGTCCATAAATTACGTAAACATGTGAGGCGGAGCTCTCTGAACAAAATTTGACAGTTGTTGACAGGGTAGGTGGTTCAGAAAATTAAATGTCAACATAACTATTTTTACTCTTGTCTATCCCCAGGTGGTGTCGTAGCTTCTACGCTTGCCGTTGGGCGTAGGGGTTTGTGAAGGAAATGTAGTCTGCGTTCCAGAACCAGGTTTATTACTATGGTTGAGGTGTAGTCATGTTTACTTAAGATGGTCTTGGTGGTGTCTATCCATCTTTTCCTAGGTCTGACCTTGGCTCTCCTGATTCCATCTTGTTATACGCTCTTATGGGAAGTTGATCGTTCATAAGATGTCCAAACCATTTTATCTGTTGTTCCTCTAAATATTCGATGCATGATGTTATACCTATTATCTTTCTGATGTTCTCACTGCGCATTTTGTCGAGTCTGGTGACATAAACAGCCTTCCTTAGACATTTCATTTCGCAAGTTTCGATCTTTCTCTTATATGTAGATGTCAGTTACCAGGTCTGGCACATAATGTTGGTATAAAGATGCTCCTTATCATGTGTTTTTTTACTTCCATGTTGGTTTTTGGGTGCAATAGCAACGGTGACAGCTTCTTATGTACTTTACCTCTTTGACTTATATTTTTGTGTTCTCTATCTGGATATTTAAATGATCTGTTGATCTTGTTATTTGTGTAGTTTCTGTCTTTTCTGTTTTAATCCGCATGCTGTATTTATTGCATATTTTTAGGTGAGTTGATGTGAATTTGTAGTTTTTACATACCAATTAGATAGTTTGAATCTGAAACATTTGTAGAAAAATCATGTAGTTTTCTGGCACTGTATCTTCTCAAATATTTCAGTGGTAATGTGTATTTTTATCAGATTTTCTGTAGAGCCCAGGAGACAGTGCAGTCTCTAACCATTATATGTTTCTCTCACAGCAGCAGCAGCAGAAGTAGCAGTAGTAGAGGTAGTAGTAGTAGTCGCAGTGGTAGTAGTAGCAGTGGTAGTAGTAGTAGCAGTAGTAGTAGTAGTAGTAGTGGTAGTAATAGTAGTAGTAGTGGCAGTGGTAGTAGTAGCAGTGGTAGTAGTAGTAGCAGTAGTAGTAGTAGTAGCGGTAGTAGTAGTAGTGGTAGTAGTAGTGGTAGTAGTAGTAGTAGTAGTAGCAGTAGTAGTAGTAGCAGTAGTAGTAGTAGTAGTAGTAGTAGTAGTAGTAGCAGTGGTAGTAGTAGCAGTGGTAGTAGTAGCAGTAGTAGTGGCAGTAATAGTAGTAGTAGTGGCAGTGGTAGTAGTAGCAGTGGTAGTAGTAGTAGTAGTAGTAGCAGTAATAGTAGTAGTAGTGGCAGTGGTAGTAGTAGCAGTGGTAGTAGTAGTAGTGGCAGTGGTAGTAGTAGCAGTGGTAGTAGTAGTAGCAGTAGTAGTAGCGGTAGTAGTAGTAGAAGCAGTAGTAGTAGTAGTAGTAGTAGTAGTAGTAGTATGATCAAAAGTAGTAGTAATAGTAGCAAATGTGAAAGGATGAGCAGCGGCAATAGTTGTAGTAGTAGCAGTGGTATTTGTAGTAATAGTATGAGTAATATCAGTAATAGTAATAAATAGTAATATTAAAAGTAGTTGTAGTTGTAGTAGTAATAGTAGTAGTAGTAAGTAACTGTAAGTAGTAACAGCTGCAGCAGTAATAGTATTAACACTAAAAACCGCAGCAGGAGTTTTAGATACAAATAGTCTCCTATGAAATTCAAGATAACACAAAAACAAATCAGTTGATTAAATATTCTAAAATGTGCATAGTCACACAGAAACACATCACCCTCCGTCTCCCCTCGTTCTATACACTGCATATATCATCTAAAGCCGGTATAGCAATAACGTTATGATTTGGCCTCCTATTGTTGGTGGGTCGATGAAAGTCTATAGAGAGCAAGCGAGAAATAAAACATAACCAGTATTGATTATTACTGCATTGATTTACAATACGGGGAAAACCGAGTATTTAAATGTGATTAATTGTAACTACTTGTACGTCTGCGTTCACTGTTGGCTGGTTGGCTCGTTCATTGATTGGATGGTTGGCTGGCGAAATGAATTTGTGGTTGTATTGTTTGTTAGTAGTAATAGTAATAGTAGTAGTAGTCAAAGTAGTAGTAGTAGTAGTAGTAGTAGTAGTGAAAGTAGTAGTAGTAGTAGTAGTAGTAGTAATAGTAGTAGAAGTAGTAGTAATATAAGTCTAGCATTTGGTTGGTTGACAGCCTGGTTGATCTGCAAACCCCAGTTATGGACTACTACTATCCGACTTCCTTCACATGCCTGTCTGACAAAAAACTTCACACACACCTAAAATTCGACTTCCATAATGTGACTGTCTGACAAGAAACTTCACACACACACACACACCGAATATTCGACTTCCATTATGTGACTGTCTGACAAGAAACTATTCATATCTAACCTAAAACCTTGTCGTTTGTCTTCAATATTTAAACATTTCTTGTTGTTTATCTTATGTTATAAGATTTTCACTAGTTTTTTTCCTCCCTTTACTTTCTGTTTTCTCTCATTTTTTTCTGTTTCATTTTCCTACAAATTTTATACAAAAATTGTCTGTATAAATTAAACTTGTTTACACTCCTCATTGTATTCTCGTGTACCAGTGTCTTGTAAAATTTCTTTATTTTGTTTCTGTGGCAGGAGTTGGTACCTGGCCTCCCGGTATCTACGAATGATACTTTAAATGTAAGTAAAGAAGGTGTTTAGGTAGACAATGAATATCAGTAGATAATGAATGTCAGTAGATAATGAATGTCAGTAAACAATGAATGTCAGTAGGAAGTGAATGTCAGTAGGAAGTAAATTTCAGTAGACAGTGAATATCAGTAGACAGTGAATATCAGTAGACAGTGAATATCAGTAGACAGTGAATATCAGTAGACAGTGAATGACAGTAGACACTGACTGTCAGTAGGAAGTGAATGTCAGTAGACAGTGAATATCAGAAGACAGTGAATGACAGTAGACTGACTGTCAGTAGGAAGCGAATGTCAGTAGACAGTGGATGTCAGAAGATAATGAATATAAGTAGACAATGGATGTCAGTAGACACAAAACACATCAGGAAATAATGAATTAAGTAGACAAATTAATCAGTATACAATGAATTCTAGTAGAAAAAACAATGGAATGTTGCAAGGAGAACACTTAAGGTGATTTATTATCAGTAAAAACGACATGTATTTTACTACCAGTTTCATTGAACCATATGTTGTGTCCTCTCTATAGCGTTATTACTGGACGAGCAACAACGTGTGTGAAATTCAAACACTGCATGAATTTACTTTAGTTTATTAAATGCCCTGTTAGTACACACACATTGAAATATCTCACATTATGTAGACCCTATAAAAAATCTCCAAAGCTACCGGGTTAGCGCGGGAGTGCCTCAGGCCAAGGGTTAAACCTCTACAGAAAATCCGGAGTGAAGACCCTAAAGCAGTAGACGGTGTATGTAATCAGCAATCTTCTGGCATCTCCTGAAACTGTTTCTTGACATGTTGTCGCTACGTTTCCTTTGGAACTACATCAACTGAGCCGAGAGAGGGGTTAGTGCAAATGGTCAACGGAAACATGCACATGCAAGTAATCAGGCGTGAAATTTTGATCCTCTCATGTCTATTTGAAATTGTACACTGACCTTCCGCCTGGCCATCAATGTAAAAAGCTATCATCATCACACATTGAAACGATACACGCACGCACATTAAAACAATAAACACACACATTTAAACAATACACACACACATTGATACCATACATGCACATTGAAACCACACAAATACATTGAAAACCAACAAACACAACCACACATACTGAAACCACACAAACGAACACACATTCAATCAGCACACACACTGAAACCACAGAAATAACACAGAAAGCAGATATGAATACAAAGAGACTGACAAAGACACGTGACAAGTTATACTCAATAAATCAGAGTTTCTCAAATATTTTTAATCATGGTCTGCATTCCCCTTACATAGTGCTCATTGTATGTATGTACGTATGTATACATGTATGTAATAATATGCATACATATATACACACACATCCTGTTAAAACATTGTTAATACCATGGCAACGCATAGGACTATGCATTTTGCCGCAACTACTTGCGGTCATGTAATCACTATCAATCATCGTCAAAAGGAGAGCAAAGAATAGAGTTACATGTAATCTGTAAGAAACCTGCAGAAACCTGAAGAGGCAACTAAGGACATTTTGGGATGAACTTGGCTGTCCCATCACACAGGATCACATTAACCAAGAATGTGTAATCCATGACACACACAATTACATTCTTTGGACTACATTCTGCAGATCTGCAGGAGTTTGAGAACGAACGCAGAAGAATACCTGTCGCTTAACAAATGACAAAAATAAAACCTAAGGTAACACATAAATGCGTTTCTCAGCTGTATAACACATGGTGTATACAAAGTCACTGCGCACTCATTTACCTTGTGATGACACCACCTCATATGAAATGTGAGTATTTTGGCGGATCTGTGTCACATGAATGCAACATGTTTTTATAGACACCCTAAGGAAATCACAATAATAACCAAATACATAATTTAACTGCTATAATTGATTACATTTGCACAACATTATATATATTTAAATGTATTATAAATAAATAAATGTAGAAATTATGTAGAAATAATGTAGAAATTATTCTCGAAAATATAAGGAAATGGTTGTTCTTTTCAATCGTATTCTATTCATTATATAGCCATCAGCCAAAGCAATTTTTTTTTAACTTTAATGATTTTCTAGGCAATATAAATATGTTCAGTAGTTTGCATTTGCTTTCTGAACAGTCAGGAATGCACAATTGCATGCGACGGGATTTGAACACGGTACCTTTGCCTTCACAGACCCACTACTAACATCGCGGACACACAGCTGGTCTACGATAAATTAAGGGAAATAACCAATGTATATCTAGAATTTCGGTTACAAGGGAAATAACTATGAAATGTTTCACTAATTATCAAACAAGCATATATTTATGGTAGTGGCCTTGTATACTGTATAACTCCGTTGAGCATGTTACCAATGCTTTAGGAAAGGTCCTGAAGCACAGCTGTCTGCGGTGGAGTCTGCACCCTTAGCACATTGATTTTCTAGACGCACTTTCGACTCCGCCACAAAGCCGGACAGAAACATCACAGTAGACTACTTAATTGTGGGGAGACGTTTGTCGTCATACAGTATACGTTACAATATACAGTACTTAAACTCCCGTACCTCGCACGAGCATGTGTGTTTGTCGGTATAGTATAACTCCAGCTCCACATGTTTCCAATTGTGAAAATGAAATTATGTTGTGCAATCGTTGTTAGAAATGGTGAGAGAGAGAGAGAGAGAGAGAGAGAGATTCTAAGTTGAGTACTGCATTCGCTCATATCTAAGTGGTTGTAGAAATTTAAAATAGGGTAATGAAATTATGCCAAGTACTGGAAGCACACACAATAATACACATAAACAGACGTTTCGACCAAAGGGCCTTTATCAAGAACGAATTTACAACAAAAACACTACGATTAAGAAGTAACACGTTGAGGTGCAAATAGGAAATTTTACAAAATATAAGTATACATCATGAAGATAATCGTAGTCGTAACCTTCGATAACAGTTAGCATGTTCTTCCGACAGGCCAACGTTGTGCTTGAACTAGTTACGGCCACGGCATGGGTGGGTGGAAAACAAAGAAACCTGTTGTGCCAGAGTTGTGCCCTGATGTCGACGTCTGTTTCGGCAACATTATACTCGAAACACCATCGAGTCGAATGGCTACTGGAACAGAGGGCGGAGCACTTATGGGAATGCTCCACGAGCTGTGAGGCCAATTTCTAATCAAGAACAAGATAATGTAGAAAAAACGAAGGGATTGTGAGAAAGTTTAGCATCTGAGATTTAACGTCAATGGTGCCGTTCTTACTGTTGGTTTTTTGTAGATTTTTTTCCTTGATAAAGGTATTTTGGTCGAAACGTCGATTTATGTGTGTTATTGTGTGTTTTCAAATGATAATCAAAACTTCCTTGCTCTGTTCCAAGTTTCGCCTATTGATTTCAGTTTTTTCTGCAATGAATACATATATATTATCGTGAAAGAGGGCAAAGCTTAAAATCAGCGACTGAATATTTCCGAGAGAGTAGATTTTCATGTGTGAATCATTTCAAGTGGTGATGACTTCTCATACCTGTCTTAGTACTCGGATCTTGCACCACCAGATGTCTGCTTGAGGAGAATGTTAATTAAGAGCGTGTTCAACTGTGAAGTTTGGCCAAGAACTGTTAGGTTAGCCAATACCGTCTCTAATATAAAACCTACTTGATAATAAGAAATTCAGCCTTTTAAAAATACGTAATTGACTACTTCCTCGGTTACCATTGGCTGTTACACAAATTATAATCATAGTATAACCAATGAAAATCACGGGAATAGTCAGATGAGTCATTACGGAGGCTGAATTTCCAATTAGGCGGAAGTTCTGATATATGTAGACGGACATGGTTTGAGCCAGTAGGTCTTATATTTCTGAGGATCACGAGTCAGCCCAGATGAATGACATCACTATACTGGAAGGGAACTTTCGTTCTGTAAACGCCCAATTAAATCAAAGGTCAGACCAGTTGTAAGTCCCTAATAGTATGGAGAAAGCTGTCAGCAGCTACATTTTTTATCGCCCTATTTACAGATAAACTGCTCAGAAAGTCGTCGTCCAGACCTGCTAAAAGATAAAGCCCCGCATTGGATTATTTACTTCACTAGTCTCACAAACGCCCACCGTGGGACTGGCTACTGGTCCATAATCTTCGATCAAGTGAGACTGATAACAGATAACAAGCACTTTCATATGCGAAGTATAATAAATACCTGACTGATAACATCTCTATTAGCGATGAGAGGCAACATTTCACAATGTGTAAGGTGTGATACAAGTATGAAGATACCAACTGTTCTGACAAATTATACGTTCCCTTTCGCGATAATGATACAAGTTGAATCCCTCTCTATAGCGCATCCTTTTATAACAAATTTCCCTATATAACAACTTTCCAAAATCCCCAATTATATTTATTCTATACCGTTTGTACTGTACATAGCGAATTTCTGTTATTACATACAAATTGTGTACGCTCCTACCAAGTTGTTATAACGGGATTCCACTGTAACACATTCGCATTCTCTCTCTCTCACTCTCTCTCCCCCTTTTTTTAAGTTCGTTAAGCTTCACCCATGGGATCTCCATGGCAAAACTGTTAAGTCCAACCCGCCGCTAGTAAGATGAACTCTGTCCAGAATTAATTAGGGCGTCATTGTTATGTTTTTTAAATTATTTTCCTAATTTTTGTTGGTCATTATTTATATATTAAGAGTCAATGCCAAAAATACCAATGCCGAACAGAGTAATGCACAAAATCGGCCTCTCATACCGTGTTTACATTCTCTGTGCGCAGATCTTATACAGTGGAGATCTATCATTACTAAGCCCATTCGCTCTATTCTCCAGAGGTCGCGGGTTCGAAGCCTGCTAGAGGTGTATTGTATATAGAGCGGGGGCTTTCGGTGATCCAGTGGATTCTCGATTAAAGCTACGGAGTTACGTACTGTTAGTGATACTCTTGGCAGGCGACGTGCCGCTACGTTGAGAGGCACGGAGTACACGTGGGATAAACCGAGAACTATGATGGCAATCCTCTACGCCTTTTCAATTTTTAAAGTTTCACATGGATATATATCGTCGAGGCCCGAAAGGGGAGCAAAGAATAGTAATGATATGGCATGTCATGTATGTCATAGGACACGACTAGGTGAGTTTGCTGTGGAGTTGACTTTTCCATACTGTAGGTAAAAAGGACCAAATTTATAGTGCTTTAGTCGGATGTTTCGGGCTGAAAGGCGCAGCTATGACAGCTAGGATATATGCCATGACACAATGTACCAACGTTCTATTGACTACATCCTGCTAACTGATAGCAGTCTGAGAACAAAATATAAGCAGGAGACATTAAGTTTCTCGCGTGTTGCTCTAGTCTGAAATTTGAAGCAAATATTAGCAATACTAAGACCTACCATTTATATCGTAAGAGTCAACTAAGGAAGTTTTAGCGTGAAGTCGGTTGCCCCATACCGTAATAGGTCAGAGTGACCCAAAAGATATGATGAAGTAGGATGTGTCAACCCGAAATATTACAGCTAAGCTATAAACCATGACTCGACGCATTTCATCTTCTTGACTACATCCTACGAACAAATACGACGAAGCGGAAGAACGAACCCAGAATTACATGAAGACATTAAATTCAATTAATATATCGAAGGTTGGCGCACAAACATTGACTTGCCCCTAATACAGAATATTATTTCTCTGTTTTCACTGTATTCTCTCCTATAGATCTCCTCTCTATTGCATGTCTCCTCCCCACATCTCATTCCCATGTGCCCTCCCCATATATCTCCTTTCCATGTCTCCTCCATACATGTCTCCTTCATGGAGGTCTCTACACATGTCTTCTCCCCACATGTCTCCTCCTAACATAATCATCCTCATGTCTCCTGCCCACATGTCTCCTTCCTGGAGATCTCTAAATATCTTCTTTCACATGTCTCATCTCCACTTGCCTCCATGTCATTTTCATGTCTCCTCCCTACATGTCTCCTTCATGGAGGTCTCTACAAATGTCTTCTCCCCACATAATCATCCCCATATCTCCTACCGACATATCTCATCCCCCTGTTTCCTCCCCACATGTCTCCTCCCTGGAGGCTTCTAAATATCTTCTTTTACATGTCTCCTCCCCACATGGCTCCTCTCCACATGGGCCTTGCCACATGTCTCTTCCCTACATGACTAATTTCCTACATGTTTCTTTCCTACACGTATGCAAACTATGACCAACATTTTACACTTCAATTAATAGCCATTTGTGCTTGCATTTTTTTTTTTACTATATGACATCCCATCAGCAGTACAAAAACACATTAGCAGAGTTATGTGTGGTTTTGATGCAATTATATTCCTACATTTTTGGTCTTAATCATGATAAAGGTGCTTTTGTCTAAACGTCCGCTGTATGTGTGTTTCTTTCTTAGTGTAATGCTTTAATTCTTCTTATCACTAAATTGTATTTATATTTAGTTCATTCCGTATTTTCCCAGTGTTACTTAAACCCCCATTTGACCCAATCTGTTGTCTTACCTCTCACACCCTCAGAATGAACAGAAAAAGAGATACGTTTTACCAATGTCATTTTAGTAACACGTATACCCCCTTCTTCTTTGCGTTCGTTCTCAAACTCCTGCAGATTAACAGGATGTAGTCCGGAGAACGGAATGCGTTGTGTCATGGTTTACAGCATTGCTGCGATATCTGCGCATTTCGGCCTGACACATTCGACTTCAGCATGGCTTTGATTCACTGACCCTATATGAGATGGGACATCTACCTCCATACGATAACCTCCTTAATCGCCTCTTACGACATGCATGGAAGGTAAACAGTGTTGCTATTCTTCGCTCCCCTTTCGGGCCCCGACAACACACGGGCGACACGTATACCTATTTCTGTTGATTTTGATATTTGCCTTGCATTAGTGCAAAATAGTGCATATACGACTGTTATTTGGCACAATGGAATAAGTCATAAGTCGTTGGATCAATAACCAACTAGATCAGAGACTGGCAACATACGCCCCGCGGGCCGAACGATTTTTGTTCAAATGACTTGCGACCCTTGGCCCAAATATCCGCCCGGAAGTCCTTAAACAAAAATTGTACTTGCTGACCTGCGGTGCTCTTTAAAATAATGCGAATGCATATTTGGAGTCAGATCTAGAACCGCATGCCCGTGAAATTGCATATGCCTGCACCTATACATATACATACATATACATACATACATATAAATACATACATATACATATATAAATGGCCATTAGTTAACAAATGTCAAGAATGTATATTTAGTAATATCAAAATAAGTAATTATATGATCATATTAGCTATTGTATTTATCAAGACCGCGACCATCTGTGTATTTCTGCATCCTTCCCTTGAATCAAACCAGGCTGCCACCGTCACAAATAGAGAATATTTAAGATGAAGACTGGGGAAATTTCAAGAAGAGGGATAAATGACGATACGGCTCACTGTCCATTAAGATACCACCAGCTGTGTTCACATGTTCATCTTGATTACTGTGAGCACAGGATGGTACCTTAGTTGACATTAGCACTATCTCAAAGTATCAACGTATTGATTTCATTTCTTGACACTTGTCTATCAAACTCGGAGCTCTTAGAATGTTTTGAGGTGTGCGTTGTTCATCTCTATCTTTGACTTCTAGCTCTTTCTTTGTCAATTTCTTTTATTATTATTCCCTGATCAATTATTATAAATCTAGTCCAATATCGGTCATGTATAGAGCGATTCTAGTCAAATATCGGTCATGTATAGAGCGATTCTAGTTCAATATCGGTCATGTATAGAGCGATTCCAGTCCAATATCGGTCATGTATAGAGCGATTCCAGTCCAATATCGGTCATGTATAGAGCGATTAAGGTACTAACATAAGAACCAAATTGTGTTTACTACGAACATGTGTATTTCCTGTGGCGATATATGGATGTGAAGCATGGACACTAAATAAAACAGTGGCCAAGAGAATAACATCATTTGAATTAAAGTGTTATAGAAGAGTTTTGAGAATACCATGGACAGCGAAGAAAACAAACCAGGAGGTGTTACGAACAATTAACGTCCAGGAAAGCTGGCTTCTGAACACTATATTAAAGAAAAAGCTAGTTTTTTCGGTCATATTAAGAGACACGACGGCATGGAGAGAGTGTTAATGGAGGGGATGATAGAAGGCATCAGGGGCAAAGGCCGACCAAGACGTCGTTGGACAAAAGACATTCAAGAATGCCTGCGCATGTCACTGGAAGATGCAGGGCAACTTGCTCAAGACTTCGGAGAATTCAAGATATCCATAGGAAAGACTACGTTCTGGAAAGAATATGTCACTTGATGATGATAGAGCGATTCTAGTCCAATATCGGTCATGTATAGAGCGATTTGTTTTAGGTTGTATAAACCTGATACTACACAAACAGTGATACCTCGTCTTTGCTGCTACTGCACGTCTATACTGTTGCTAAACACCAAATGATGACGACGCATCAATGCTGCAACTACACAACTTCTGCAATTACTATGCATCTAGTTTTATATTAGTCATTTATTATTATCAGGTGCCGTGATAATGGCATATGCGATCGTCGATCTTCACAACTTTATTTTCAGTACATTTTATCAGTATCGTTGTTGTCTCTCTGCCACGCCATATTGTCAGACTAATATTTTCTCACGCTCCCGCCTTCAATCTCCCTTGCCGTCTATCTCGCCTGTTGTAACTACCTTCTCCAGACCTGCCTGTGTTATAAATTGTCTGAAAAATACAGAACATCTTTCTGATATTCCTTAGTAATCCCCGTCTCACAATAGACTCAGCACCTCCTCGTTAGTTCTTTCTAAATGCACCTGGTACTTTCAGCATCCTTCTATAGAATCACATCTGTAGTCGTGTTTAGAGCGCTATAGTTTAAATATGTAGTCATTTATAGCGCGGTATAGTTTAGATCTGTGGTCATGTATAGAGCGGTATAGTTTAGATTTATAGCCATGTATAGAGCGGTTTAGTTTAGATCTATTGTCATGTATAGAGCGGTATAGTTTAGATCTATTGTCATGTATAGAGCGGTATAATTTAGATCTATTGTCATGTATAGAGCGGTATAGTTTAGATCTATTGTCATGTATAGAGCGGTATAGTTTAGATCTATTGTCATGTATAGAGCGGTATAGTTTATATCTGTGGTCATGTATAGAGCGGTATAGTTTAGATCTATTGTCATGTATAGAGCGGTATAGTTTAGATCTGTTGTCATGTATAGAGCGGTATAGTTTAGATCTATTGTCAGGTATACAGCGGTATGGTTTAGATCTATTGTCATGTGTAGAGCGGTATAGTTTAGATCTATTGTCATGTATAGAGCGGTATAATTTAAATGCCTGTATTTCTCCATAATTTGTCATCCTGAGATGCTTCTGTTGGTCTGATTGTCGTTCTATTAACAGCGGAGTTGGGACAGCCCTGTATGCGCTCTGGTGTCTTTGTTGTTTCTTCCTGTTTGCAGGCTGCTGAGTCGATGATGACGATTCGATGTAAATGTTCCTTGAACTTCAGATTTCTTTTCTCTCATGCGTATCGTTCTGTTTTCAATATATAAATAAATGATCAAATGAATTCAATATAAAACTTATCAGCACACACTAGAAGGATGGAGCAAGACAACACAGTGATACTGATAACGACAGTGGTGCTGTATGTCGTCGTTGAGTGATGTTGTTCACTGCACCAGATAAGATACCACCAATTGTGTTCACATGGTAATCACTGTGCAACACAAGCAGTACCCTATCTGGTTTACAGATACTCTCATATTTCCTACGGCATCGAAGCTGAAGAATGCAAACTGGCACCGTGCAGTGAAAATGACGGAACAATGATCACAACAAATATCACAACAAATATCACAACAAATGATCAGTTTTGAAGATACAGCGATGCAACAAACAAAAAACATTGAGCTGACGACAAAAAATAAACTATCAATAACAATAAACTAGACAAAACATGAACTACAAAGACTAATAGATCAAGTCAATAAATCAAGTAATGAATATGGACTGGATATAAACATTCAAAAAACAAAAACCATGATAATCAGCAAGGACACAGAAGAACAGGAGGTAAACATAAACATACAGGGAGAGAAACTACAACAAGTAAAACAGTATCAATATCTTGGACACATAGTAACAAATGATGGCAGATGTGAAACAGAAGTTAAAAGGAGAATAGGAATGGCTAAAAGTACCTTCAATGACATGAGGAAATTATTAATATCTAAACAAATTACAAACAAGTTAAAAATGAGAATTATAAAATGCTACATCTATTCCATATTAATGTATGGCTCAGAAACATGGACACTAAATAAACAATTAGAAGACAAAATTGATGCCTTTGAGATGTGGATATATAGAAGAATAGGGAGAACATCATGGAAAGAGAAGAAAACAAATAAAGAGGTGCTAAAAACACTTAATATGAAGAAAGAACTAATAAGAGAAATAAAGATCAGGCAAATAAAATACTTTGGACACATTAAAAGACATGACACCTTATTGAAGACCTTACTTGAGGGTAAAGTCAAAGGGAAGCGAGCAAGAGGTAGGCAGAGATACAAGTGGGAGAGTAACATTACACGATGGACAGGTTACAGTCTAGCAGAGTGCACCACCAAGACAAGAGACAGGAGATGATGGAAATACGTTGCAGCCAACCTTCGTTGCGGAGACGGCACTTGATGATGATGATGAGACAAAACAAACTGATACAAATATTTCGAACAGCGGTAGCCAACCTTTTCCAGATGATATCCCTGAGATATTATGCACAATCCTTAGGGCCCCCCTATCCCCCACTTTTAGACATTAATTTAACCCCTACTTCCTGTTTTCAACCATGTCATAATTCTAAGAATCTAAAGGTTAAGATGGACATGGGGCGTGTCGTAGGTACAAATGTTAGGTTCTTTTCGTCATAACAAGATTTTCGTAAGAACATGATCGAATTAACTGTGGCTGTACAAATTATTTCTAATTTTCGATAAGCTCTGACGGACAACCTGTACAATGGCTCGCGACTGCACAGGCCTTATAGCTGAACTAATGAGGCCTTCATTTGTTTCTTTTCTTGATTATTCCCGTGTTTTCTAATGGCTAATATTTATGTACTAGGAATCGCATGCCAAAAATAGCAAAGGATATTTCAAGTATATAAATACTAACCAATGGAAAGCGTGATAATAATCAAAAACGTACCGAATGAAGGCCCCAGTAATTCAGCTAGAAGGCTTATACTGTCGAGAGCTACGGCTCTACGTGCATGCTCGAACCTTTTAACCACAATTCAGTTAATTGAAGAAATCCACATTACCGTATACCAATACCAATACACCCGTAACCCTTCAGGGTCGTAGGTGTACCACATTGGATGCTTCAACACACACACAGAGTCCTCCAGCGAATGCTATCCTCGGCGATGTGATGAGTGTGGAAATATCTTGCCCTGTCCATTCCTTGATGTCTGTCCATGCCTTTATTTTCCCTCCTCTGCTTCTTCCACCCTCGACAGTTCCCTGCAGTATTGTTTTTGACAAGAAATCGTGCCTGTATATATGTCCGAACCATGCTAGTTATTACCGTATGACTGTCACAGAAGAGCAGGGAAATAAAGTAAAAATTATTATTATTTCTTTTTTTATTTTCTCTTCAATATATTCTTTGAAAAATGCCTATATTTTAAACAGAAATGCAACCCTGCCGCCTATGCAATAAACATTTCCAACCCATAATATCACCTCACGCTCCCGACTACCAACTAGGAGGTGGGAGGGCTAGATTGGGAACCACTAATTTAAAAGGTTGAAACTAAAAGTCTACTTATAAATGAAAGTGTAACGAGTTTATCAATAAGCATCGACCATTAGAAAATATTGCTATTTAGATTCAATGATATCCTTTTTGTTCACGCTTAAACTCCTGCAGATTAGTAGGACGTAGTCCGGAGAAAGGAATTCGCTGTATCATAGGTTACAGAATGGTCCCAATAACTGCTAATTTCGGACTGACACATTCGACTTCAACGCGACTTCGGGTAACTTTGGCCTCCAGTATGGGACTGCCAACTACACTCCTAAACCTCCTTAATCGTATCATACTACATGTCTAGTATGTAACAGAATTGCTATTCAATGCTCTTCTTTCGGAATCCGATAAGAAAAGTATATAAAGCACGTCGCTTTAAAAAAACATAAAAATAACGGAACCTTCTTCAGAAAAGTAATAGTAATTCCGAAGATCACATGTTTAGCATGTTTCACTTGAACACAACCGACGGAAAATAACGAAATAACATTTCAAATATCCCATTCATTGACGTTAATGTCTCAGTTATTAATGACTAATAACATATTACAAAGAAATATTATGTAACTGTTCAGTCTCCACTCTGAATTTCTTAACAAAAGCTTAAACAAGTTTTCCTGTCGATGTCTTTTTGTGACACATGTTTCTGTTCCTTCTTAAGAATGTTAATGAGGAATTTCCTAGGTTTTTTTTCTGGTCTCTAAATCACGCTGATCTTCCAATTTCCGTCCTTTTTTTTTTTTTTTTTGGTAACTTAACATTTTGTTGTTCTAACTTTGCTCTGTGGCGGAGATGTACAGAGCGACCACCGTACCGGGTTCAAATCCCGCCCTCAGCAGACATTTGTGCATCCGTACCACTGAGAAAGCATTGGCAATTTACTGATTAGGCATAATATTAATAATAATAATATCAATAATAATACAGTGTAATTCCGTTATAATAACTTGGCCCGGACAGATAAAATATGTATGTAATAACAGAAATTCGTTATATACAGTAAAAACAATTTTGAAAAATATAATTGTGAATTTGGAAGTACTGTTCTATAGGGAAATATGTCACAGAAGAACGAGCTATAGACGAATTCCACTGTAGATATAATAATAATAAACAATAGTTATAATAATAAAAATGTTCAGCAGAAAGCAATATCAACCTACTGAATGTATTAATATTGCTTTGAAAATAAATACACTAAAAAAATGTTAGGTTGATCGCTGCTTTCTGAATAGCTTATGCTACCAAAAATAACGTATCACAAAAATTGTGTGGTGCGTGGCTGAGAGGTTAGAGCGTTGGTCTCACACTAGTGAGGTCTAGAGTTCGATCCCCGGTTTTTTTGTCAGAGGGTAAATTAAAAAACTCACTCTGTACATGTCGCGGTGACAGCAAGAGCAGGCGGGCTTTATCACACAGCTACAAAATTCCTCCCTGCAATTCCTTAACGGGAAGCATGCAGTATTTGAAAGTTTGACCAACAATAATAAACACTGATGATAGTGGATGCAAGTGCTTGTGAACGATGTAACATGAATATTATTTAAACCTATTTCTTTCTTGAGATTATGATAAACCAGTGTTTCTCAACCTTTCTTTTCACCATGCCCCTAAGTATTTTTAAAATTGTGATGCCCGCTCATCCCTATGTAAAATATATTCTTTTATATTAAAAAATTTAATTATACCTAAATGAAGTATAATTACAACTTGTTCGAATTGCCCTTCGAATTGCCCCCTGAACAATGAAATTGCCCTTATGTGGGGCGTGGGTCCAACGTTGGGAAACACTGTGATAAACTGTTTTATTGACAGAGTAAAAGGTGGCACGAGAAAAGCATATAGCTCTCAACAGCACAGCTTTTCAATTTTTTCCCGGTGAGAAGTGTTTCCTGTCATCCAGACGAGTCAGAGTTCTTCTTCTTCTTCAGCGTTCATTCTCAAACTCCCGCTGGATTTCTCTTGTAACAGGACAATGATCCTACAAGATTTCCAGTTGAATGTAGTTCAGAGAATGGAAATGCGTTGTGTTGCCGTTTTATATGCGACAATGGCCCAACACATCCGTTTTCGGTGGAAGTCAGAGTTCGATCCTGTATTATCTTGTTAACGTGTATGTATCTTCGGTCTCCGTCTCTATGGCGAACGGACAGTGCACGTCTCGATCGTTCAAGGTACATGGGTAATTTTTGTCACAGACAATTGTCCATCCTGACCGCTAAAAACAATAATCTCAACACACTAAACGCAAATATTGACAGAAAATCACTACAACTAAAATAAATTACGGGTGTATGGCTACTACCCAACAAGAATATGTTACCAGCCACGTTATATATCAATCTCGCTTAAACCAAATACCTGATCATTAATTACAAACCTGACTAGCATTTATCTTACCATAATATCAAAAACAGCCAGATCAGACTGGACACAAGTGATGAATACCGGAGTACTGATCTAAAACAATGTCACATCTATTGGAGGGCACTTGATTACTCCTCGGTCTTACCTTTGTCACAAGATTACGAACATCTCTCAGTGAACTTAGAATTAGGGTTCCCTCGTCATTAGCTCGAAACTATGAGGCATCCGTGCAAACAAGGCTAGGCAAATATCGCCAGTTAGATACCGGGGTGCATTCTAGAATTGTAGTAATGTAAGCTATCGAGTTTAGAGAGGGTCTATATACAATTGGGGAAACTGTTAAAGTGTAGGCACAGCAAGCGGGTGAAATAGTTTTCATTTAACCACGTCAGTTTACATGCTATAATATGTAAGAACATAAGAAGAGAAAATAGTTGAGATGTAAGTACATGAGGAGAGAAAATAGATGTAAGTACATGAGATGAGAGAAAATAGTTGAGATGTAAGTACATGAGGGGAGAAAATAGTTGAGTTGTAAGTACATGAGGGGAGAAAATAGTTGAGATGTAAGTACAGGAGATGAGAGAAAATAGTTGAGTTGTAAGTACAGGAGATGAGAGAAAATAGTTGAGATGTAAGTACATGAGGGGAGAAAATAGTTAAGTTGTAAGTACATGATAAGAGAAAATAGTTAAGTTGTAAGTACATGATAAGAGAAAATATGTGAGTTGTATGTACATGAGGAGAGAAAATAGTTGAGTTGTAATTACATGAGATGAAAATAGTTCAGCTGTAAGAACATGAGAGTAGGGAAAATAGTTGAGATGTAAGTACATGAGAGAAATAGTAAAATAGTTGAAATGTAAGTACATGAGATGAGAGAAAATAGTTGAAATGTAAGTACGTGAAAGGAGAGAAAATAGTTGAGCTGACATATCATGATAGTCCCATTAGTGACGTGTACACACATTAATATGTAATCATATTTACGGTTGAAACATTATTTTGAGATGTAAACAGATAACTCAAAGGGCGCAGGTAAAGTATCCCTGCAGTTGAGGTGTAAGCGCAGTTGACATGCAAGAATGTTTACCTGTATGAACGTCTGAGATGTAAGATCAATTCGCATGCAGAGGCATCTTACATGCAAGAATAACAGAAAGATAAACAACGCTAAGATGCCGTCCCCAATGTTTATCACACAATCAATAAATGGGGACGCATGATCAGGTCCCACTTCAGTAGGAAGAATGAAAAAGCTTGGACGGAGTAAAAAATTTACTTCGTGTTACCCATGTGTACTCCGTCCCTTTCAAGGAACCTTAACCATTAAGCAATGGAGATCCACAGGAAAAATATTTACTGAGAATGTAATTTGGAAAAACTAAATCCATTGTGTTGTGGTTTACAGTCTGGCAGCACTGTTCCGTTTGGTCCGAGAAATCCTACATCAATGTGGCATTTTTGAGGGGTCACTTTGACAATCTACAGGATGGAACAGTCGAAACTAAGTCCAACGTCCATTAGTGTCTTCCTGCAACGTGCAAGGTATTCATATTGTTATTATAGGGTTAGTAGTCCGTTGAATTCTAGCTTCAATGAGGTTTTGCTCGTTTCAAAATACTGTCAGGATTTATAGTTAGTTCAAGTAAGTTGAGGTTTAGTTAGTTAAAGTTTAGTTAGTTAACGTTTAGTTAGTTAAAATTTAGTTAGATAACGTTAGTTAAAGTAAGTTAGTTAAAGTACAGTTAATTAAAGTTAGTCAGTTAAAGTTTAGTTAGTTAAAGTTAGTTAGTTAAAAGTTTAGTTAGATAAAGTTAAGTTAGATGAAGTTAGTTAGTTAAAGCTAGGTTAGTTAAAGTTTAGTTAATTAAAGTTAGCTAGTTACAGTTATTTAAAGTTTAGATATGTAAAGTTAATTTGTTAAAATAGTCAGTTAAAGTTAAAGTAAGTTGGTTAAAATTAGAAAAAAAGTATAATAAATAGGGCAGGATAAAACAACAATCAGAAAAATGAAAAATATATTGTGTAATATGACCTAGTCATTAGAGGTGAGAAACAGAATTTTGCAGTGCTGTTTAACTCATATACTAGCATATGGATGCGAGTCTTGGACAATAAACAAACTGGAAAGTAGTGAACGTTGAGGAAAGGCATCATCATACTCGGGTTTCCCTACGTGCACTCCGCCCCTGTCAAAAGAACAGCAGGCTACCTACCGAAAGTACAACCCATAGCAAGAAATTTCGTAGTTTTATATAATCCTAAGCGTCTCTGAAAATTGCAATTGTGAACAAGACCTCACACTCCGATACATAACGCGATCTCGTGAACGCAAGACATATGTCTTATCCAATATGCCAGGTAGAATCCATCGTGAGTTTCACTTTCACTGAATATTGCCTGGTTGGAATGTTCAATCTTACCACGGTCACCCAGATATATATAAGGTCAAGTTACGGCGTCACAAAAAAAATCAGTTGACAAGAGCTGTCAGGATATCCCGTCTTTGAACATTTTTCATGAGTATAGCTAGAAAATAAAGAATATGAAACTAAAAAATAGATGCATACCAACTGGAAAATATATGAGCCTTGTGCATATCAAACCCTTCTCTTGAATAGCCCTGCGTACTGATCTAACACAGAGTCCCTTACCTTTGCTTATCCAACTTTTTTTCTTTGCTTTTAGTATATTGACGACACAAAACACACAAACATCGACTATCAGTCAATATGAGTGGCAGTTAGATCAGCCCGTAGTAATATTCTAAAGAAGGACTTGGTATTTAATGGGGAATCTCCAATATTTGAACAACCAACTCTTGTGACGACATAGCATGATCATATATATATATATATATATATATATATATATATATATATATATATATATATATATATATATATATATATATATATATATATATATATATATATATATATATATATATATATATATATATATATATATATAAATATATATACTTGGCCGTGTTCTTACACAGAGGCCATAGAATATATATGCCTAGAACCGTATCAGATTGAAAAGCTTAACTGGTGACCTATGACCGACAGAAATTAATAGAATGGTTATAAGTATATCACATGTACCAACACTAATCATAACCGTAACTGAGATATCACATGTCCACTTCAGAAACCAGACTTGCTATCATAATTAATCCTCCACTTTCTCTATCTTAATATATGGGCTCGAAAGGAGAAAGGTGGACAATGAAATTAGAACAAAAGTCACATGGTATCCTACAAACATGCTAAAAAGGCCTAGACACGTATTTACTTCATAGTGCTACCGGTTTATCTTAGAGACCGTAAATCAGCGTGATCAATCGGCAATATAAGACAATAGAACTTATTGGAAAACAGCCTTCTAAAGTTATTCATTCGATTTGTTTCATGATTTTCATTACTGTCAACACAAAGTATACACAAAGTGAACAATGAAAATTACAGGGAAAATCAAATGCGTTATTTTCAAATGATGATTCCCGATGAGCCAGCAGAACTGTATAATTGACAGCACCACTCAATCTACTTCATCAATCATAGTTGATCAGACTTATATTTCTTTCATTGGTCATTTTGTGTAAAGTTTATACGATAATAAAACGCATGGATTAATCACGTCAACTAATTGGTGTGACTAATTGAAAGACCTTACTAATCTCGAGTAAGTTGCGAATTTTTTTGGCTGATCCTACTTTTACTGTGCATTCTACAAAACTGAGATTACCAAAACGGCATTAATCACATACGCCAATAAAGTGAAAAGATAACATATAAAATGACTCCTCTGTTAAAAATGTGCAGTGCTTAATCTTACCAATTATGTTTTTCAGAACATATCAAATCATGATGAAATACTTTTGTGTATGAAATAAAATCATGATAAAACACTTCTGTGTATGAAATAAAACACTTCTGTGTATGAAATAAAATTATGATAAAACACTTCTGTGTATGAAATAAAACTCTGATGAAACGCCTACCTCACCAGCCCAAAAAAAAGGCACAAAAAGGATGCAAGAGCTATAATGCTCGTAATTCTCAGGAATAGAAATAAACATGAGACTAAAGAATACACTAGTACTAGCACTTGGCAACTACAACAAAGATATAGTATATATCCATATACATAAATATAGCATAAATATAGCATAAATATAGCATAAATATAGCATAAATATAGCATAAATATAGCATACATATATACTACGTCTAAAGGGGGTCCCAACATTATATGCATTGTGTGTTGCTCAGAACAAATAACTTATAATTACAAATAAATACCTATAATTATAAATAAGACATACTAACAACGAGATACAGCTACAGGCAAGGTTTCGACTAGAAAGCCTTCATCAGGACGAAAGACAACAGACAAACAATATATTTAACATAAAAATGCATATACGGTGTGAAAATGGTAGGAGAGAGATTAAAGAAAGATATGAAACATATCACAATGCTATTGCATAAGTCGGAATACAACAACAATTAACTTCAGCTTCCCCACAATGCTCATTGCATAAGTCGGCATACAACAACAATTAACTTCAGCTTCCCCACAATGCTCATTGCATAAGTCGGCATACAACAACAATTAACTTCAGCTTCCCCACAATGCTCATTGCATAAGTCGGCATACAACAACAATTAACTTCAGCTTCCCCACAATGCTCATTGCATAAGTCGGCATACAACAACAATTAACTTCAGCTTCCCCACAATGCTCATTGCATAAGTCGGCATACAACAACAATTAACTTCAGCTTCCCCACAATGCTCATTGCATAAGTCGGCATACAACAACAATTAACTTCAGCTTCCCCACAATGCTCATTGCATAAGTCGGCATACAACAACAATTAACTTCAGCTTCCCCACAATGCTCATTGCATAAGTCGGCATACAACAACAATTAACTTCAGCTTCCCCACAATGCTCATTGCATAAGTCGGCATACAACAACAATTAACTTCAGCTTCCCCACAATGCTCATTGCATAAGTCGGCATACAACAACAATTAACTTCAGCTTCCCCACAATGCTCATTGCATAAGTCGGAATACAACAACAATTAACTTCAGCTTCCCCACAATGCTATTGCATAAGTCGGAATACAACAACAATTAACTTCAGCTTCCCCACAATGCTCATTGCATAAGTCGGAATACAACAACAATTAACTTCAGCTTCCCCACAATGCTCATTGCATAAGTCGGCATACAACAACAATTAACTTCAGCTTCCCCACAATGCTCATTGCATAAGTCGGCATACAACAACAATTAACTTCAGCTTCCCCACAATGCTCATTGCATAAGTCGGCATACAACAACAATTAACTTCAGCTTCCCCACAATGCTCATTGCATAAGTCGGCATACAACAACAATTAACTTCAGCTTCCCCACAATGCTCATTGCATAAGTCGGCATACAACAACAATTAACTTCAGCTTCCCCACAATGCTCATTGCATAAGTCGGCATACAACAACAATTAACTTCAGCTTCCCCACAATGCTCATTGCATAAGTCGGCATACAACAACAATTAACTTCAGCTTCCCCACAATGCTCATTGCATAAGTCGGCATACAACAACAATTAACTTCAGCTTCCCCACAATGCTCATTGCATAAGTCGGAATACAACAACAATTAACTTCAGCTTCCCCACAATGCTATTGCATAAGTCGGAATACAACAACAATTAACTTCAGCTTCCCCACAATGCTCATTGCATAAGTCGGCATACAACAACAATTAACTTCAGCTTCCCCACAATGCTCATTGCATAAGTGGACATCATCATTATCAGGGAGCATAGCCTGAACCTGATGTAACAATTATCTCAGCCTTTCGAAACGTTTGTCGATCTTGAGCTAGTCGTCCTGCTTCTGTTGGATGGCTACCTTGTTGATCTTTTTGGTCCATGGTATTCTGAGAATTTTTCTGTAACATTTTGTTTCAAATGCTATTTTATTTTTCACTTTATTGGTGATTGTCCAGGATTCACACCAATATATTGCCACTGGGAATATGCAAGCTCTTAGAAATGTTAGCTTTTTTTTTTTGCAGCAGTTCATCCATATTTCTCATTTGTATCAGTTTCTTTGACACGATAGCCAACCTCCTTCTGACTTCTTCACATCAATCACAGCTACCGTTGATAAGAGAACCAAGATATTCAAAATCTGTGACTTTCTAATTCGCTGTTGTTGATACTGGTTGAGAACTTGCTGTTGGTTTTGTCCCTTGTCATAATCTTGGTCTTGTTTCCATTCAGAAATAGGTTTTGTTTTTCACTATGTTCTTTAATAGAGTTTATGAGGTGTTCGAGATCTGCTTGACTGTGTACCAATAATGTTGTATC
This sequence comes from Meghimatium bilineatum, assembly GCA_034231615.1. NCBI lineage: Eukaryota > Metazoa > Mollusca > Gastropoda > Stylommatophora > Philomycidae > Meghimatium > Meghimatium bilineatum. The sequence goes on from CM067304.1 coordinate 63,663,389, forward strand.
ATCAGCATATCTTAGTTTTGGCATCTCGTGACCTCCGATGCTGAGTGGGTCGAAGTTATTTCTCTGTTGGTCAATTCCTACATTTCTCATTATGCGTTCCGCATAAATGTTAAAATGTAAGTGGACATACAACAACATATAAACATCTAAAACAAAATAATACGCATAAAATCAAATCTATTATGGCATCTTGGTTCGGACCGACGAAATGTGTATGCAATAGAAATTCGCTATACACAGTGTGTATTGTGACGTATTCTTTCCAGAACGCAGTCTTCCTTAAGAATTTCCTAAAATCCCCGCGGTTTCTGACAGGTTGTCCCGCCTCCTACAGCGACATGTGCATGCATACCTGAATATCTCTTGTCCAGTGACGTCTTGGTCGACCTGTACCTCTACTGCCGTCTAACGTCTACTCCAACAACAGAAGTCTTTCCATGACATCGTGCCTATTCACATGGCCGGGAAAAAAACAACCTTCTTCTTAATATGGTGTTTAAAAGCCAGCCTTCTTGGACGTCGATTTTGTTTAACACGTCTTGATTGATTTTTCTTGATGCCCATGATACTCTCAGGATTCTTCTATAGCATTTCATTTCGAAAGACTCTATTCCAGGGGTCGGAAACGCATGGCTTGCGAGCCAGTTGTGGCTCTATTGATGGCTGCATCTGGCTTGCAGACAAATGTTCGATTATAAAAAAATGTTTCTTTAGACTCCTACATATTAATTGTATATCAATATTTCATTCTACAAATGAGCAGAAGTCTACTGCAGCTCAGCATCAGAAGTCACATTAATGGTAAGAAATACTCATTATTGATTAGCAACAGCATAACAATGTTATTAAAAAGAATTCAGAGACATAATTATTGTACTTTTAGTGTTGAAATTACACATAATGCACACATTTACTTGAGTTTAAAGTTTTAAACATAAAGTATGGCTCTCACAGAATTACTTTTCAAAATATGTGGTGGCCATGGCTCTCTGATACAGAAAGGTTCCCGACCCCTGCTCTATTCTCTTAGCTGTAGTTGTATTTATTGTCCATGTCTCGCAGCGGTATAACAACCGTATACACAGTACGAACAAACAAAAAAAACATAATTGGGGATTTAAGACATAAGTGCTGTTAAAATGGGAAAAACTGCTAAAATAATGCGTTATAGAGGGATTCCACTATGTAAACATACACTGGTTACTAAGTTTATGCCTATGAATTTACACTCCGGGCACACGAATAGGTGCTCAGTCTACTGCTGCAAATGTTGAAGTGTATTCACACAGATGTCCTGTTTAAACATGCACACATCCACAAACAATCCACATAATTAAAAGAATAAATTCAATATTATATGAGTTGTTAAAGTGGCCTGTAGTACTTTTAGCAGCACAACTAATCTACTTGATTATAGCATACACATATTTAGTTGAGTTCCTAATTACCACTTGGCCGTATTGAAGCCACGCACCCTTGTTGAGATGTGTTCTCAGAAGTAGGTAAGTATAGATAAAGATAGAAACGCCGATGTCAAGAAACAACACGCTACTGGAAATGCGATGGTTGGGGTAACACGGGGCAAATGTAAAAAATGAATGGAAATAGGTACAAATGTTACAAATAATTATAAACAAGAAATACTAACGAGACACAGCGACAGAAGAGGTTTCGACTAGAAAGCCTTCATCAGGACGAAAGACAACAGACAAACAATATACTTAACATAAAAATGCATATATGGTGTGAAGATGGTAGGAGAGAGATATCATGGGAAAGAGATAGGTCAAAACTAAAAGGGTCCATCAAGACGAGACAGCTATTTTGACGAGCGGACAGAATAGACAAGAGAATGGTGTTAATAATAAGAATTATTTGACAATTGATGCAATTTAATGAGACGATAGGAGAATAGGAATGGCTAAAAGGACATTCAATGACATGAGGAAATTATTAATATCTAAACAAATTACAAACAAGTTAAAAATGAGAATTATAAAATGCTACATCTATTCCATATTAATGTATGGCTCAGAAACATGGACACTAAATAAACAATTAGAAGACAAAATTGATGCCTTTGAGATGTGGGTATATAGAAGAATAGGGAGAACATCATGGAAAGAGAAGAAAACAAATAAAGAGGTGCTAAAGACACTTAATATGAAGAAAGAACTACTAAGAGAAATAAAGATCAGGCAAATAAAATACTTTGGGCACATTAAAAGACATGACACCCTATTGAAGACCTTACTTGAGGGTAAAGTCAAAGGGAAGCGAGCAAGAGGTAGGCAGAGATACAAGTGGGAGAGTAACATTACACGATGGACAGGTTACAGTCTAGCAGAGTGCACCACCAAGAGACAGGAGATGTTGGAGAAACGTTGCAGAGACGGCACTTGATGATGATGAATGAGACGATAAAATAGAACAATTGTTTGTTCTGTATTAAAACTACTGATTCTTCCAAATAGTTAAATGTTTTGATACGATTGGATGCATACACACACAAATGTGGAATATGCCTCTTGCATACATAAAGTAATGTAATGTTAACCCTTGGGATTTATTAATGGCATAGGAGTATGATATGTTAGCGATCTCAGAGTTTCTGTAAATCTGCTATATGAGGGAGGTAGCCATTTCCAATCCCTCACAACATTTACTTCTCGGATTATCCCGGTACCAAATTAAGGCTGGGTAAACGTGGCAGCCGTTGCGATTTGAAAAACATTTCCTCCTCAAATGGAGAATGAATCCAGGACCACTAATGCGAAGCCAGTGACCTAACCCCTCTACGTGGCCTCCATATTAGTAAATTAGCATACATACACAATGATGAAAAAATGCCTCCAGCATACATACAAAATGGTAGAATATGTCTCTTGCAAACATACAAAATGGTAGAATATGTCTCTTGCATACATACAAAATGGCAGAATATGTCTCTTGCTTACATACTCAGTATGCCAGTAAAGAACACATATATGAAGACTTGTGGGTGCATGTTAGGACCCACACCCACAGGGGTCGCAGGATGTTTCATACACCAGCTCAAAAGAATACCTTCACACGCCTGTTCTCAGCTATACACCTGTACTCAGTTATTTGGATAAGTGTCAAAAAATCGTACACGGACAACAAATTTCCTCACCGCCTCTTCACCTCCCACCCTTAACTGTTCCTCGCAGAATGGGTTTAGGATGGGAACTATAAATAACCTGTCAATACTGCATTTTTCCCGTTAATGAGTTGAAGGGATTGAATCGCTGAGTGATAAAGGCCGCATGCTCCTGCTGTCGTCACGTCATGTACAGGGTGAGTTATTTTAATTTACCCTCCGACAGAAAAAAACCCAGTCCTTACCGGGAATCGAACTCTAGACCTCACTAGTGTGAGACCAACGCTCTAACCTCTCGTTAGAAAGGGAACTATGCTTCATCGCATGTCCAAACCACGCAAGCGCACGTCATTTCACTGCCCCCAAAAGTAGTCCTGAAAACCAGCAAATTTGTCTATTTGTTCCTGAATGTAGCACTGGCGAGATTATCCTATAAAATGAATTCACCTTTTTTTGTTCTCATTGAAAAAAGAGGCGGAGGATGATTCTATCTAACGTATAGGAATTTTAAGTTAAAGTTCATAAAATATCTTATCCGGACAGTAGATGTTCAAACCTTTGTTATCATCCTTGATTTATGACTAATTACACGTTGTTTTAACTTTTGCCTGTTGCACAAGGTACCTCCGAGTTCATCGTTAATCTCCTAGGAGACAAATAACATTCTCAACATATTCTTACATATAGGAGTTCTTCAAATTTCCCTAGTATCTCATTTGTGCCTCGAGTCCAGAACCTTCGAGAGTACGGTAGAACCATTTGGAAATTTTAATTTGTAACTCTTGCTCATTGTGCCAAGTGGTGGAATTCTTGATTCGTGATTAGAAACTGGCCTCACAACACGTGGGGCATTCCCTTAAAGTGCTCCGCCCTTGTTTGTTCCTGAATGTAGCATTTAATCCAACATGGTTTAGCTGTTGAGATTTTCTGGGCAATATAACTACGCTCAGTAATTTGCCATTGCTTTCTGAACCTTCCCGATCCGCAACTGCCTATAGCGGGATTTGAACCCGGTAAATTGTCTATTACATATACGTTCTGCTCCACCCCCGTCACGTAGCAGGACTAATATGCTGGAGATGAAAAAAGACTATTCCTTCACAACATTACACGAGTGAGTTTTCGGCAGTCTGAAATCATCATCACATGAGTGAGTTTTCAGCGGTTTTCATCAAGCTGAGATCATCATCCCATGAGTGAGTTTTCAGCGGTTTTCATCAAGCTGAGATCATCATCCCATGAGTGAGTTTTCAGCGGTTTTCATCAAGCTGAGATCATCATCCCATGAGTGAGTTTTCAGCGGTTTTCATCAAGCTGAGATCATCATCCCATGAGTGAGTTTTCAGCGGTTTTCATCAAGCTGAGATCATCATCCTATGAGTGAGTTTTCAGCGTTTTTCATCAAGCTGAGATCTTTATCCCATGAGTGAGTTTTCAGCGATCTTCATCACAGTCGAGATCATGGGCATAGAACCCTAAATTTAACCTCTCATCAGTCTCCTTTCATAACATGCACGGCAGTTAACAGCGTTATTGCAATATGCTCCCTTTGAAAAAACAATAAATAGATCGTTTCAAAATGCCTACTATCAAATTTCATATCACTACACCTCCTGCACTAGTTTAACATGATTTTTTTCATACAATCTTACATCCTGTGTATCCCAATACCCGTATCATTTTTTGTAATGTTAGATATTTGTGTGTTGGAATTATTTTATCCTTAAAAAATGTAATTTACGGTAATTGTACTATCGATAGCTAGTCAAAGATGTATTGATAATCTTACTGCAAATGAGTTACATCGGTGTGTTCACCTTTTACTAGACACGTACATATGAAATGCATTATTTACATGAAATGTCCTTATAGGTTTGCAGAAAATATCTCACAGCACAGGTAAGCATAATCAACTTTTGAGTAAAAAACCATGAAACATTAGCAAATGTTTTCGATTACATACCAAATGAAAGTATTAGATACACTGCATATGCTAATGTACAATATGATCATGTGTTTTGTTGATTTTATACAGCAAAGATAATACATTGAGAAGATTTTCATTTTACTTTTTACAATTTATATTAGGTCATTATGGATATTCGGGTGTACACACAAAAAATGAGTTTACAGTTAAAATGTTGCCTAGTTACAGATTTCACGCAGATGTGAAAACTCTTTGAAATGTGTTATGCTATCACATCGCCATAAAGACATATAATATTTATACTTATAGTTGAATTAATAAAACGTGATGTACCCATTAACATATGCACGCACACTTGCGCTAACTGCTCAAACTAAAGCTATATCTTGTTAACACATACACGCACACTGAGCTAACTGCTCAAACTAAAGATATATCTCACAAGACATCTGACAAACATCTGTCAGTATGTATTTGCACAGTATCCTCTATATAGTAAAAACTGTATTACAATTTCAAGAAACACGACTTTAAGTGAAAAACGTTCACTGGTGTACTTCTTACCCCTGCTGTTCGCTACATAGAATACCGTCAATAGTAAAAGACACTTAACTTTCTTGAAGAAGGGAGATGGTTCTTTCGTAGGAGCCGGGCCTACATATTATCCGTGATGTGAAATGAAAGATAACGAAATATCATAAAAATAGGAGAATAAAATTGTGTTTTTCGTATTTTTATTGATTTTGTCCAAGGAGTTAAATACTTAACACCAACTCGATGTTCATTATTTACCATCCAGCTCAATCTGTTTTTTTAACAGTGCAGTTCCAGATAATCCTTACCGCAGAGTAGGTTAAGACCATAGTATGTCCCCCATGTATATCCTTGCATCTGGGAACACTCCTTGCAATGGTAATAATGAATTTATCGGTCGAAACACAATTAAAGCAGTCATTTTGTAACTAGAAATACAGCAGTTTTGAGTGACTCCACAAATTACTAAAAATTTAGGATCGGCACAGATTTCTTAGAAAGTGAGAAATGTAAGCCCGGCTCCTAGGAAAGAACCCTTTAATGTACCTATTTCAATTTATACTCGTATTTACCCTGTGTTTCCGCAGTCCAGTATATTTTCAGATTGCTGGGTAATCCCGACACAGGTTATTTACCTACGCTGATAAAAGCTAAGCTACCTGCAAAGAGTGCATGGTAAAACTGAAGACTAATATCATTATCATAAAGTGTCGTCTCCGTATCGAATATTTATTGCGACAGACCTCCAACATCTCTTTTTTTTGCCGAGGTGGTGCAACTCCACTTTATCGTAATATATATTGTTATTTTCGTGATGTTTCCCTCCCGCTTGTTTGTCCATCTCGTTCTGTTTCCTTCCCCCTTGTTTGTCCATATCGTTATGTTTCCTTCCCCGTTTTTTGTCCATCTCGTTTTGTTTCATTCCCCCTTGTTTGTCCATCTCGTTATGTTTCCTTTCCGCTTGGTTGTCCATCTCGTTATTTTTCCGTCCCCCTTGATTTTCCATCTGCCCTTTTCTCACCCTCTTTCGACTCAAACTTCAACATCAATGTATCATATCATCTCATTTTTCCCAAATATTTCATGTTTGATTGTTATTCCTTTAACCATGCATCTTCCATTCCTAGTGTTTCTAGAACCTCCTTGTTGGTACTTTTCTCTATATATGAGATCACCCATGTTCTATATGCTCAACGAATTCAATTATGTAAATTACCTGTTTCCTCATTTAAGATTTTCAGACTACCAGCTACAAACATTGGGATTGCGTTTCGTTACAGTCAATACATGCTATATATTTCTTTTTCAGTGGTCCACTGCCTCCTCGGCTTTTGTCGTCTTCGCCCACTGTCACGTAGACTAAATGCCATTGCATAATTGGGGAAAATATACAAAACATACATCCACCTTTTACAAATATATATTTTTGAATTGCTTACTTAAGATATGACTAGTTTCTAAAAAAAAATATATGACACGGAAACAGTTTGACTTAAAATTCATGAATTTTTGCGTGCATCCTAATAATCATCATTACATTAATTTTGTTAATGTAAAATTATTAACATATTTTCAGTGTCATTTTGCTATATAAATCACTTTTAAAATTCTGAATTACTTAAATGATAGCTTTTGCTGAACAGCTATAGCACAACTATTATGAGCCGAATAGAATATCATAGAAAGTACCACACGTCTTTGATGTACCGATACAGCGCACAACTACAACCTATTGCGCACAAAACTATTTCTTACAGAAAAAAAGTTTCTGACCCACTCTATTTTTATCACGGCGTGTCGAAATCTCAAACATATATGTAATCACACAAATAAACCACTGCCCACACAAAGTCAACAATTACCGCCACAGATAAACCACCACGTACGCAAATAATCCACTGTATCTGATATTTACTACTTTCCAAAATCAAACAAACGAACAGATAAGCTGCCGAACAAGCTGTAGCGCGCGCACGAGGGTCCAAATTACAAAGCGTTCCGTGCACTAGATTATGTGCTGTGGAAATTTGATTTTTTTTTCTAGCATTTTATATTTTTTTGTGATCTAAATCAAACTATCATTCTTAGACTCCGCACAAAACACTGTAGACTACAAGCATACTCAACATAATAAAAGTTGTCCAAACTGACCAATACACATGTCAAAAAGGTCAAAAAACTTTTTGGCGACTAGAGAACTATAACGTGGCTCCATGAGACATTTCTATAAGGAAAGCTTTGGGGCAACTGTGAGGACCTCCTGCTGACAACTGTGCGGACCTCCCGCTGACAACACATTAAAAACATCGAAAAGTGATAGGAAAAAACGATGATTGCTCTCACTTCAATACGGCTTGTAGGTAACAGCAATAAGCAAAGGGCAGATGTGGACAATGAAGGCCCTACCATCCATTAAATATGTTGCTAAAAGTATGTCTATGTGAAATAATGTCTTACCAGCATTTACATATGTTGGTAAAACTTTGTCTACGAAAAATGAAGGTCGTACTAACACAGGTGGCATCTAAAAACATGAATATGCCTTCACAAAATGATTGTGCTACCTGCGAGGACTTGTCCCCTGTAGTTTCATAAAATTTGAATTCTACTAGTAAGATAATCTACAACGACGTTCACCTTTTTCGGTACAAACATCTTGAAACTTATACATGTCTAACCAGGTACAAAGTATTACTAATGCGACACCACATTGCTACTAATTGTGTGTACGCATTATAGGAAGTAGGTGCCTTGTCTAACAGTGTTTATAATCTTTTTTAGTCAGTGTCCCTCTTTTGAGGCAATTTTTCAATGGCCCTTCTGGTACTCCTAAACCAGTTGACTTTCTTATTTTCCTCCCAGCTATGCTGTTCCATCTTTGCTTCCTCCGCTATCTATTCGCTATATCTCCTTTTATTTTCTCCCTATCATAACCATGTTTGTCTCCATGTAAGATTATTTGTACTTTTGCCTTTCGCTTATCCTGATGAAGGCTTTTTAGTCGAAACGACGTCTGTCTGTATCTCGTTGTTAGGTTGTTTTTTTTTTATTTGGTAACACATCTACCTATTTTTGTTTATCTTCATATTTGCCGTGTGTTACTCCAGCCACTTAGCCTACTTCCTACTTAGAGTTGTTACCATACACTGGAAAATTTATCCCTTAAAAATGTTTAAGGTATGTTCACACATATTTCACTTGAATCAGAAACAAACGAAACAAAACTTCCCTTCCAGTGACCATCCAATTTCTCCGATTACCCCCCCCCCCCATACCAAAAGTCAATGTACATGTAGAGAATATGGCTTAGGCTGAGAACCGCTGGTCTAACATATAGCGTGTAATTGCTATTTCAACTGAAAATGGGAGCCGCGTTAGCGCAATGGTTAGCGCACTGGCTTCGCATATGAGTGGTCCTGAGTGGTTCATTCCCCAGCTGAGGCGGAAATGTTTTCAGATCGCAACGGCTCCCAGGTCGACCCCGCCTTAAATGGGTACCGGATTAATCCGGGAAGTAAAGAATGCGAGGGAGAGGAGATGGCTACCGCCCTCATTTGCAGAGCCTGTGAAATGTGAGATCGCTAACATCTCAAACCCCTACCGCATTAATAAATGCTATGGGTTACTTTTAAATATCAAATATATTTGTTTATATGTTGAAATAGACACGATATAAGCATGGGAAGATAGAGTTGATGATGATTACAAAAACTGAGGATTATACATATGTTTAGATGCATAACACAGATTGGATAGTTCATTATATAAACATAGATAGACAGGGAGTAAGAAAAGCAGAGTTAGACATACAAATACAGAGAGTAAGACAGACAAATACAGAGTCATACAGACAAATACAGTCTGACAGAAAAATACAGAAAGTCAGACAGACAAATAGGCAAATGCAGTCAGACAAATACAGACAGACAGACAAATACAGTCAGACAGATAAACACAGAGTCAGACAGACAAATACAGACAATCAAACACATACAGACAAAGGTACTGATACATGTATCCCACGCAACTTTCCCTTATATGATTACCTTAGGTTGGAATCCACGTCGCTGTTTCACTTCGCACTCCCCATGAGTACCTCAGAACCATTCTAGTTTGATAAAAGCGTGAGTCTCAGAGAACTTACACGGCAGCTCTGTCGATTTCATATTCTTCCCTCAGAAAGTCTGGTACCAACTCCCAGTAGGGTGAAATGGAGAGTCGACCTAACTGGGATGTAATTACCGTACGTCAGACGATTACTGCCTACACACTAACAGCTGAGGCATGCATACACCCATACGATTACTTACTATACACATATGAACTTGGACCTAAATATTAAATATCCGTGGACCGGAACCTGGGCTGACAGTCAAGTTAAGTCTTGTATTCACATAACGTGTGAACAGTAGTAACACATGTACTTCGAACTTTGACAGCGCGTTGCAGACTAGTCTAGACAGGTTCAACAGGTGTGGAAAAAGGTATACCACTCAACGATAACTTTTTTTCTCATACTTTTGGGTTGAGGACACATAGAGAATACTCAGGATGCGTTTCAGGGGTCCGTCCATTCAGGATACTAAATAACTTGTCTGAATTACAGTCATGTGGACATGTGGCATTATTATTCTAAAGTGATGTTATTTGGTTGTCCTCATAATTATCACTTATCACTTTTTGTATGTGAAAAATGAAGCCAATGAAAATCACTGGATAAAGCGTCAATTTAGAAGGATGATTTCCCATGAGTCAACGGGATTATAGTTGACGAGAGATATCCCGATTGAAACCAAAAGATAAATAATAAATTCAATCTTCATATTAACATTATGTTATCAATGTAAAACATTGACACTAACAAAGAAACACGAGTGAAATCTTACTACGTGTGAAATGAGATGTATAAGAAAATCAGCAAACAGAACAAGAAGAGATCATGTGAGAAATGAGATTATAACAACTTTTGGAACACCATCTATGGTCAAATATATGGAAAAAGCAGATTGAAATGGTTCTGCCACAATGAGAATAATTCTTAATGGCCATTGGCAAGAGCATACAACAAAAATGGAAACAGCAAGATATAGAGGAAGACCAAGAAGAAAGTGGATTAAAAATTGTTAAAAGTATTCTGAGATGTCGTCACAATATTACTGCATATTAAGCGATCAAGCGTGTCAAATGCCGACAACGGATCGTCATTAAATCCTGCAACGCCTCAAATCAGAGAAAAGACAATAGATAGACAGATACGTACTCGATAATTATTGCAAGTGTCGAGCAAACTTTGACCAAATGATGACGACGACTGACTTTCAGCGCCTTTACGGATCATCGCAGGCAGGTCTACCAAACCATTAAACTACAACCTCTCTCCTAACTTCTTTGGCCGATTTTCGGTCCACGGGTATGAGGGCAGCAGAGACATAACAAATATGTATGTAAGAGGGAGATGTCAATGTAATGTAATGATGATTATTAGGATGCACGCAAAAATTCATGAGTTTAAGTCAAACTGTTTCCGTGTCATATATTTTTTTAGAAACTAGTCATATCTTAAGTAAGCAATTCTTTTTCTTCTGCGTTCGTTCTCAAACTCCTGCAGATTAGCAGGATGTAGTCCAGAGAACGGAATGCGTTGTGTCATGGTTTACAGCATTAATGCGATTTCTGCGTCTTTCGGCCGGACACATCCGACTTCAGCATGGCTTTGGGTCACTGACCCTATATGGGATGGGACAGCAAACTCCATCCCATAACCTCCTTAGTCGTCTTTTACGACATGCGTGGAAGGTAAACAGTGTTGCTATTCTTTGCTCCCCTTTCGGGCCCCGTCACACAGGCGATAGAGGATCTAAGTAACCTAGAAGCTATGCTAAAGTCGGATGTGTCATACCGAAAGGCAAATACATCGCAGTCAAGTTGTAAACTATGACACAACTCACTCTGCTTACATTCTGCCAACGTGCAGGAGTTTCAGAACGGACGCAGTTTTCTTGCTTTCTCTGTGTTACTATAACTTTGCTGGTGTAAAGTTTAGACTCTCTAATGAGAGTATAGGTAAGTCTTGCTAAAATATTTTGAGAAACGCTGCTGTGTAATACAGATCTGGGTTCGTGTGTTGGCACTGATCTACATATGTGTGATATACCTGGTGTTGTAGTATAGCATGTGGCGTAGCTGGCAACGTTCAAAGTTCTTTGGCTAAGTAAGCCCACCTACTTGAGATACTCATTTGTATAATTACACACGGTATACGGAACTCAAGTACCTAGTCTAAACTGTATGCATATAGACAAACGGGCAGGACGGGATAAGACTGTAGTAACAATAATAAGTGTCAGTAATGTCAAATATAAACTGATAAAAGAAAAATGTTGAAGCAGCAAGTACCTGACAGTACCAGAATACAGATAGATAAATATATACACAGGCACAACATACAATTACTAAAGACCGACAGCCAAAAAAACAACAACTGGCAAAGTGTCAACAATTCTGATAAAATATACTAGAAATAGAGATGTGGAGATCCATGATCGCCTATACCAGTCTTGAAAACGTTACTATACGTATGTTGTGTGTGTGTGTTCATAATACTAGGTGGAAATTTCGACCAATCAAGCATAGTGTATACATTGTGCACGGCCCTGTAGTTAGACACAAGGGGCGAAGTATCAATATCAACATCCGACACAGGTAATTATGCATATGGAACGTTCAGAAAGCAATAGCAGCATACTGGTTGTATATATTGCGCAAAATGTAGCACTGCAAAACAATGTTTGGTTGATCGTTACGTCCCGAATAGCATATGCTACCTAGTTAACAACTGTCCACACAAAAATGTCAAATACTGCATGTTTCCCGTTAGGGAGTTGCAAGGAGGGTTATTAGTTGTAGTTAATATATTTTTTCATAGAGGATTGACTTCATTGTACTCCGTCACTCTCAACGAAGTGGCACACCGCCTGCTGAGAGTATCCCTCAGAGCACGTAACTACGTAGCTTCAAGTGATAATCCACAGGGATCTCTGAAAAAATCCACCTTGTAAACAAGACGACACGAGCCGGGATCAAACTCATGACCTCTTGAACACAAGGCGAACAGCTTAACCACTATGCTAGAGATATCCCTATTGATACATATTGACCTAAAAGTCGATTAATTAAATATTGTATATTTACTGCCTACCTTTTTATCCAAAAGTCGATTAAACAAATATTGTATATTTACTGCCTACCTTTTTATCCAAAAGTCGATTAAACAAATATTGTATATTTACTGCCTACCTTTTTATCCAAAAGTCGATTAAACAAATATTGTATATTTACTGCCTACCTTTTTATCCAAAAGTCGATTAAACAAATATTGTATATTTACTGCCTACATTTTTATCCAAAAGTCGATTAAACAAATATTGTATATTTACTGCCTACCTTTTTATCCAAATGTCGATTAATCAAATATTGTATATTTACTGCCTACCTTTTTATCCAAATGTCGATTAATCAAATATTGTATATTTACTGCCTACCGTTTTATCCAAATGTCGATTAATCAAATATTGTATATTTACTGCCTACCTTTTTATCCAAATGTCGATTAATCAAAAATTGTATATTTACTGCCTACCTTTTTATCCAAATGTCGATTAATCAAATATTGTATATTTACTGCCTACCTTTTTATCCAAAAGTCGATTAAACAAATATTGTATATTTACTTCATACCTTTTTATTCTTATTCTTCTTCAGCTTTCATTCTCAAACTCCCGCTGAATTCTCTTGTAGCAGGATCATTGTCCTACTAGATTTCCAGCATGATGTAGTCCAGAGAATGGAAATGCGTTGTGTCGCAGTTTTATTTGCGCCAATGGCCCGACACATCCGTCTTCGGCGATACCTTTTTCTTCAGAAGTCGATTAAACAAATAGTATATATTTACTTCATAATACCTTTGAATAGCACAAGTGTGCGGTGTCTTCCTGCTTAGTGTTAGACATATCGCACTTACAGTTTATTTAGAAATTCTACTATTTTAGAGAGTTCCTTGTCTAGATAATTGACAGAATCAGGAATGGAACACCGACTATCATCAAATCCCGCTTATTATCAATGTTCAGTATTATCAAAGCTACTTCTATAATAGCATAGATAACTAGCAAAATTAATCAAGTAATAAATAGACAGTTGCCAACTGTTGATGCACTGACCAACCACCACATAAGTCATGATTTGGAAGAGCTTGAAATCTTCAAATATCCGCGGTAAATTTCGTTCTCGCGTACGTCTGAAATTTTACATACTGCACGCAATCTTAAAGTTCAAGACTTTTGACAACTCCTTTTAAGTCCGTCCGTTGGATCTCTCAACCAATTAGCGGTCACCTTCCAAAAGTCAAACAACTGGTTGAAGACCTCACGTGGTGTGCGAACAAAAGACGGTAAGCATGCTTGGCTCCTACAGATCTTTGACCTTTCTAATTTGACCTACGGTTTTCCAAGTCCTCCATCTGTACATACTTCAAATTTTGTTTTCAAATTTCTTTTTAAATTCCCACAAGGTAACCAAGAGCACACACTGTGCCTGTACACAGGTATGTATGCATGGCCGTTGAAAGTGATAGGTGATGTGCGGGACCTTACTATCCACTTCTTTGTGGTTAATTTTTAGAATAAATATTCTTAAAATAGCTTTGTTTATTTATTCAAATAATTATCCCTTATCCGTCTCATTATAAATATGTATGTTAGTTTTTAACATTATGACTTGGACTAAAGTGAACAACAATCAAGGTTCGATATACTGGAGATAGAGAGTGTGGAGGTACATGATCGCCTACGCCACTTGGCACAGAAATTAGATGATAATGATGAAGATAATGAAGACGATATTGATGATGATGACGATGATAATAATTTTGATGATGGTCGTAGTGACAATAATAATGTGGTGATAATTGTTGTTGATGATGGTGGTGATGCTAATAATAATGCTGATGATGTGGTGATAATTATGTTGATAATGGTGATGCTAGTAATACTAATAATGATGGCGGTAATAGTAACGATGATGATAATGATAATAATGCTGGTGATAATAATGATGAAGTTGGTGGTGGTGGTAATAATAACGTTGATAGTGGTTGTAGTAATAACGATGATAATGATGGCGGTCATGGTGATGATAACTAGCAGGATGACAATATCGTTTTCTGCACTTAAGTGAATTGTTTCAAAGTTTGTATGGACATTTGTCATGGGGCCATAGATACAAAGATGACAAGTAGGGGACACAGTAGCGGGGGAGGGGTAGCAAGTCAAAGAAAGTATGGGGTTGGGGGTTTCAACACCCCCGTCTTACCTAAGAAAAATAGATCACGACATTTAGTATTAAAGAACATGTCAAACGGACCACCACAACACCCCCCCCCCCCGATTTTCGCTACAACAAGGTGAAAAATCTTACGCGAATAAGATGTTTATTTTAAAGTCATTTTTTATGTTATTGTTAAAATGATTTGTTATTTTAAAGTCATTTGTTATGTTATTGTTAAAATGATTTGTTATTTTAAAGTCATTTGTTATGTTATTGTTAAA
The DNA here is from genome assembly GCA_034231615.1 of Meghimatium bilineatum. Taxonomy (NCBI): domain Eukaryota; kingdom Metazoa; phylum Mollusca; class Gastropoda; order Stylommatophora; family Philomycidae; genus Meghimatium; species Meghimatium bilineatum. The sequence goes on from CM067304.1 coordinate 63,678,576, forward strand.
GTGATTTGTTATTTTAAAGTCATTTGTTATGTTATTGTTAAAATGATTTGTTATTTTAAAGTCATTTGTTATGTTATTGTTAAAATGATTTGTTATTTTAAAGTCATTTGTTATGTTATTGTTAAAATGATTTGTTATTTTAAAGTCATTTGTTATGTTATTGTTAAAGTGATTTGTTATTTTAAAGTCATTTGTTATGTTATTGTTAAAATGATTTGTTATTTTAATGTCATTTGTTATGTTATTGTTAAAATGATTTGTTATTTTAAAGTCATTTGTTATGTTATTGTTAAAATGATTTGTTATTATATATATATATATAGGAACATGTGGAAATGTGTTCAAAACAAACCAGTTCCCATCCCCTTTTCCCTTTCTCTCCCGCCTGTTAGAAGTTACCACACCGTAAACTTGTTTGTTGTATTCTTCCAATGGTCGTACGCCAGATCCTCATGGACGTGTGACTTGGCTAAGACAAGTCGGATCTAAACATTTCAGTGATACCACAAACTGAAGAAAAATGCAAACACCGAATGTGACAGTAGGGTTCAAGTACAACCGGTCACTAAAACATGAAAACATACCGCTTAATCTCTTCAACAATGTTCATGATTCAACAAAGATAGAAATGGACAATCGTGTAGAAATCTTCCCGTACGTGAGAATTTGTATTTACAAGTATTTTACTATCATAATTGAGACTTACCACATGGTAAGAGATTGATTAAAATAAATATATACTTAGGTGTGTGTGTGGGGGAGAGGGAGGGGGCTCTTTTCACATAAACAATTGGGAAACTAGACTCAAAGAACACTGTTACATTAAACAAATCACAAAGAGACGATGCGTTAATTGGCAACATTTGGGACCGTAGATAGATATTCAGTAACGGGGTAGGGGAAATTACCTAAAATAAATTTAAAAAGATCATTCGCCCAGTTTCGTGTGTTATTCCTTCATTTTCAAGAATGAGATTTTTGGTGCCCTTTTTTGGAAAACTCGATTTGTGGGTGTGCGGGGGACCTTCCATAGGCTAAATTTCCTAGTACTACAAGTTGTATTCTTGTTTCCTAAAGTTAAAACCCTAAGCCCCTAAGCCCCTACCCCTCACCCGAATCTACGAGCTTGCTGAAATTAGCTACAATTTTAGAGAACAGAAGAAGACTGACTTCTGGTTTTTATATACGACAGTAGTGGGCACAATACGGTCTCCGAGTCAAATAGGTCAAACAATGTCATTTTATCTGGTCCGCGAGGCAGATCTAAATGTACTATCTGTGCAGGACCCTAGACTTTATCTGGTCCGCGAGGCAGATCTAAATGTACTAATTGTGCAAGCCCCTAGACTTTATCTGGTCCGCGAGGCATATCTAAATGTACTATCTGTGCAGGACCCTAGACTTTATCTGGTCCGCGAGGCAGATCTAAATGTACTATAAGCGCAAGCCCCATACTAAACAAAACACTACTTGGAGCTCCAAAAAGCCTTAAACCCTCTATTAGACAGTATTAAAAAGCATCAAACCCTCTATTAGACAGTATTAAAAAGACTTAAACCCTCTATTAGACAGTATTAAAAAGACTTAAACCCTCTATTAGACAGTATTAAAAAGCCTTAAACCCTCTATTAGACAGTATTAAAAAGCCTTAAAACCTCTATTAGACAGTATTAAAAACCTTAAAACCTCTATTAGACAGTATTAAAAAAATATTTCCATGATAAAAATATGATTAATGAATATATCAAGTGTATTGAATTCAGGAATGCATAGTCTGTTTCAAACAATTGGAAAAAGTGTATATTAATCTTTCTATCAGTATTAGTATCCTTTTCTCTATGCTTTGATTTTCGAAAGAAAAGGAGTATAGTTTTACAAAAATTGAATGCAGAAACGAACTAAAGTGATATTAACAATGAATATGTCATTATAGAAAACTAACTAGAGAGAAGTTGAATAAGAAAATGTAAAAATGCACACACAAAAGTGTTATTCGCACAATTTTTTTTAAATTATTTTTTTTTGGGGGGGGAGAGAGAGAGGGAGGATGTTTTTACAAATTTAAATGGATGCAAAATATCATATAAATCATACATCATCTGGAACATTTCAAGCACACACCGAAAAACATCTAACATTAAAGGGAAATAACCGTTACAATTGTGAACACACGTGGCAAAGATGTCGATTTGAAAAATAACAACCAATGAAACAGTACCGGTTATATGTTGTAAACACAAAACAAAACAAAAAATCAGAGAAACACTATAAAACCATATCTGCGTTAAGATAGCGACATCACATTTAGCTAAAGAAAGAAGACTTCGGCTCCCCTTGACGTCCAGCGGCACAAATGGATAGAACAAGTCAAGAATAAAATAGAGTGAAATCCCTCTATAACAAATTGGTCCAGACCGACGAAATTTATATATAATAACGTGGCTGTCGACAGTAAAGGCCTACAAACAATATCAAAACAAGCTTTCATACGTGATGATTTTGATTATTTCGATGCTTTTTGTTGGACACTAAGTATACACTTTATATCGCTTGTCAATGCCGACCAACGAAATTCATTGGAATAATCGACAACATGACGTATAAAAAATTGTTCTGACTTTGTTGGTCTTCTATTGCCGAGAGTTACAGTAATAATAAAAATTCGCTATATACAATTATACTTCTGAAATAATACACGAATGTGGGATTTTGTTAAATTGAGAAATTTATTATAAAGGTATGCGTTATAAAAGGATTACGCTCTATGGAATATATATACCCAAAAAAAAACATGACGTGTGAGGGAATATGGTGAAACTAAGTCATTCTCCTGAACTGTCCTGAGCGCTGATCCCAAACAGTGTGATATATTTTAGCTTATTTGACTTATTTTCCATAGAATGTGACACAAAATACATTTGTGACCAATGAACAGTCGCATCAGTCAAGATAAGTGACGCTATTATGGATCAGCACGCAGGACATTTCAAGCTAATCACCAAGCTATATCTATATATAGTGGAATCCCTCTATAGCGCATACGTTTATAACACATTTCCCCATTTAACAACACCTTTAAAAATCTCCAATTATGTTTATTCTTTATTGTTTGCACCGCGTGTAGCGAATTTCTGTTATTACGCAAATATCCCATCTCTCTAGACTAAGTTGTTATAATGGGAATACGTGTACATGAAGCCGAAATAAGAGTGCACATGGATTGTTTAAAAGCTTTCTAAATTAACTTGTGTGGGGATGGAGTTGGTTGTCCCATCTCATAAAGGGTCAAAATAACTCAGAAGACGTGCAGAAGTCGAATTTGTCAGGTCGAGAGGCGCATCTATGGCACAACCCTCATTCCTATATCCGGACTACACCCTGCTAATCTGAGGGAGTTTGAGCACAGGAATCTATAAGAAGCATGAGCTTGAGCAGCATGTGTCAATATTTGCGTCTCTGCATGTTTATATCTTAAATGTATATCTCTATCGTAGATGAAAAACTTCATATCAAATGTTCTAGTCTTCCCTGGAACCGCTGAGAAAACACTGCAGGCTTCTAGAGGTACCCGGACCTGATGTCGAAAAATCACTGCTTTAACGCAATGTTTCACAGCCATATTTTCCCGTGCATTCCTCCTTTTTTTGTTTACAGCCTGACATATCCGATTTTAGTATGATTTCTGAGTCACTTTGACCCTCTATGGTATGGACAATCAACCGCAAAGTCTCCTTAGTTGTCTATTGCGACATACTTGACAGATAAATGTTGCTTGTCTGTGCTCCAACATCGCACGATCTAGTCAATTTCTTAAAAAGGATATATTTAAAAAAATAATATATACTTTAAACGTGGTGGACGTGCCGCTATGCCCCTCCCACAAACGCGTTTCTGCGTCCTCATACTCTGAGCAGATCACGGGAGAAGAAAAGTACCAGGGACGATGGTAAGCTTAATGAGTTGATCAAACATAGTAATGGCCGTCGGTCAAGAAGTTTACAATGAGGAGAGCCCAAGAACAAATACGAAGATGACACAAATCTGCACGATTCCGTGGGGGATTTTTAAAAACAAAATTCAACACGGAACCTGGCATTCACTGATTTAAGTGAAAACCCACAAGAAGTGTGTCAGTGGGTTGTTTTTTGGACACCGGGATTGCTTTACTTTTGTAACAGGGGGGGGGGGGGAGATTGTCAACAACATTTTCACATGACACTCTCTAATGAAAGGTGTCATCATCTTTTGTAATATTGACAGTTTGCGTACAATAATCACTCCCCAATGTTATGATATCACTCGTGTTTTTATCTTTAGAACAACTGACAGTTTAATTACAATAATCGTACCTTTCCCGCCAAAGACGGATGCGTCGGGCCATTGACGCAAATAAAACGGCGACACAACGCATTTCCATTCTCTGGACTACATCCTGCTGGAAATCTAATAGGACCATGATCCTGCTACAAGAGAGATCCAACGGGAGTTTGAGAATGAACGTAGAAGAAGAAGAAGACCTTTGACATCACTAAAGTTTTCTTTTTCTTTTGAAGAAACTGATAGTTTGGGTACAATAATAATTCCTCAATGTTATAACATCAATATTTGATAGTTTGGGTACAATAATAATTCCTCAATGTTATAACATCGATATTTGATAGTTTGGGTACAATAATAATTCCTCAATGTTATAACATCAATTTTTGATAGTTTGGGTACAATAATAATTCCTCAATGTTATAACATCAATATTTGATAGTTTGGGTACAATAATAATTCCTCAATGTTATAACATCAATATTTGATAGTTTGGGTACAATAATAATTCCTCAATGTTATAACATCAATATTGTTTTACTATTTTGCACAAATTACCGTTACATAATGAAACGATACTGTTTTTTTATCATTTGAGTACAATAATCCAAGTACATCTCCAAAATTGTCCCACGCGCTGATCACAAACATCACTTATCTGATTCATCTGATTTCTTACGTGATTTTCATTGATTGACAAAACAAAGTATAAGCAAAGTGGCAGGTGATCAGTTGCATCGGCCACGATAATTGGCTCTGGAATCTGCGTGCAGACGTGACCATGTACAACAGTGTTTCCCAAAGTGGGGCTCACGTCCCACAGGGGTGCAATTTGACTGTTCGGGGGGGGGGGAGGGCAATTCAAACAGGTTGTAATTAGGCTTCATTTAAAGAATAGTTCAATGATGGAATATTTTAAAAATATGTATATTTTACTTGGGGGGGGGGGGGGAATCAGTATTTTAAAAAGACTACGGTAGGGCATGGTAAAAAAAAAGGTTGGGGAAACACTGGTCTAAAATATAAGGTCAAACGGTCTAAATATGGAATCATACTTATAAAGTGTGGTATTTGATTTTTCCCATGATTTCATTGGTTGCCGACACAAAGTGTACACAGTGACCAATGAAAATCACAGGATACAATCAAGTATGTCACTTTGGAAGGATGATTCCCCCTTCTCCCCCCCCCCACCCCCCAATAAGCCAACAAGGGTTGTATGATTGACGAAAGACGATGGTGCACGATAAATCCTTGAAAAAGGCTGGAAAGATCATTTTCCAATGTTATGACATCAGGATATCTTTGTCTTTTAAGGTTACTCTCCTATATATATATATGTTATATATGCATAATATAATAATAAAACTCGTATCTAGGAAGTGTTCTAGGGGTTTCACATTGGAAACTTCAGCAAAAAAAGCCAACTAAGAATAGCTACCTTTGGCCTTATACAGACAATAGTTTCCAAAAAAAAGTCAACCAAGCTTCCCTACCTTTGATCTTATATAGAATAGTGTATTTGAAAAAAAAAAGCCAACCAGGAATCACTACATTTGGTCTTATACAGAAGTGTCAAAAAATCCCGCCCTGACCATTCACCGATGGCATCACGCCAAAGATTTCTTTGCCTATATCTTTCTTCTCTAACTGTTACTTTTTAGACCAGTGTTTCCCAAAGTGGGGGCCCACGCACCACATATTCATGAGGAATTATACAATTTTTTTTATTATAACAAATGTGTATATGTTATATAGGTGGGGCATCAGAATTTTAGAAAAATTGAAGTGGGGCATGGTAAAAAAAATGGTTGGGAAAATTTTTTCTAGACACTTTTTGAAAGAGATTTGTGTCTTGTTTCATGTTCAAACCAGTAAACATATGCTGTTTCACAACTGTTAATAGTGCTTTATGTCTGCCCTGCTAGTTCAGTTATTTGTCTCTTACAGATACATGTTCTCTGAGAACATATTTGCAGTCTCATAATATAGACCAACTCCCAGTAGAAGTCTTCTCCAATAGGCATTGTATTAAGCCGAAAGCTGAAGTCTCCTGGGAATAAAAAAAACTGACAAACCACACACTGCACATAGGAAGTAAGGGCTATCACTCGTAACTTCTAGAGATATTCACAAATAAATAAACAAAGCAAATATGTAACACACGCCTGAAACAGTTGCATTCACACGCCTGTAACACTTGTATTCATACGCCTGTAACACTTGTATTCATACGCCTGTAACACTTTTATTCACACGCCTGTAGCACTTGTATTCACACGCCTGCAGCCTTGTTTCTGTATATTCATATGTAATTATGTTATTTACTGGTCAGAGTAGATATTTAAGAAGAAGGGAAGACAAACCAGTTCCAAAATTGGTATGCTGAAAAATATGTATACTGCGATGCATAAATAAATACCCTTCTCATAATGAAAATAAACACCACAAATTGTAGCAGAAAGGGAATTACACAAGGAAAAAAGGAGAAATATGATCGGGTGTTGTAACGGCGTAAACTGTTCAATGTAAATGTATACAAATAAAAAAAAATTTTAAATGATCTCTACCAAATCTAAGTGTTGTCAAACATAAAACGGCAAACCAAAATCAATGTTTCTGTAATAGAAATGATCACGTGATTTATAGATTGCTAAATTTAGTAGTTTTTTTTTAATATGTTAATTATACCAATGTGACCACCGATAAACATAAGACCTACTTGCTCAATAGGAATCAGCCTTATGAAGGGGAACATGTGCTTTTTGCCGCGATTTGCATTGGATTTAGACACAAAGTATACACGGGTACAAATGAAAATCATGATAAATACAAATGCAACACTTTAAAAGGATAATTTTCAATATTCCAGCAGGTCGTATGTCTGTCAACTGCCACGGTTAATATAAGAGAAATATTAGCCTCAATATTATAAACTATGAATTCTCTGAGAAACATTAAAGTTGGAACACTCAAAGTTACAACTTGAGAATCTCTGCCAGGTGCAATGTAATCTGGGCCTACCGGATATACTTACTATATGTACCGAAACCAGAAAACATAAAATCACAAGCTACTCAGCCACAAGTAGTATGATATCCTTCAGAACTTCAAATGAATTTTTTTTTCTTTCGAAAGTATGTTTCTCTGCCCCACACTAGAAGTTCTCAATCCGGAACACAACCAAACAAGGTCGGCCACTTTTGATATAATTGAAAATTATTGCCAATTAAAACATATTGGATAACAACCTGGTCCCCAATACACATCAATGGCTCTAAAATATGGAAACTACTTTTTTTTTTACTTTAACTTCGATTGAAATGAAAATTGATCAAATTTAAATATATATATATATTTCTTATGCTTGTGTGGAGATAATGCGATATAAAAAGACAGAGAGTGGAGACGTTGACTTGCTTTAATTTCAACCAACAGATAAGGATGAGTAATGTCAATAATACTCACAGTCTGGTCGAGTCGAGGTTGCCATCATCGCCCTCAATGCGGTAGACTTTTCCATACATGACGTACTCGAACTGGTCAGCTCTACTTGGACCTGTGTTGGTTGGGTTAAACTCTCCATCATCTGGACATCCATCCTCACGTAATGTTGTCGCGATGACCAGACGGAATTTATCACCTGTAAACAGCATGTTATCAAATGTTGTAGGAGTACAGCAGAACTTTCAAAATCAGGACCTGCAACTATATTTTCAGTAAGCGGGAGGGTGGGAGTTTACCTAAGAAAAGACATCACTCTCCCATTTTCTTTTGCGCAATTCCCATTTTTTTAAATATTAAATGTGATGGCATTTAAATCGAAGGAGAGAGAGAGAGAGAGAGAGAGAGAGAGAGATTACCCACCTTTTGACTTAATTTCTAGTACTAAATTTCAAGCTCTGATTTGCTTGGAGGGGGGGGTGTGGTCGGTAATCGTCTCGTCTTCTTCTTCTGCGTTCGTTCTCAAACTCCTGCAGATTAGCAGGATGTAGTCAGGAGAACGGAATGCGTTGTGTCATGGTTTACAGCATGAATCGTCTGGTAAATCCAAAGTTAACTATCTCCCCTCTCGGATATTTCTTTTCACATTCAGTGCGCGGACACTTTATAGACACCATATATATATATATATAGAGAGAGAGAGAGAGAGAATTATTCCGTAGGAAAAAAAATGCTATATGCGAACAGGGGAAGCAACTATTTGACACGTGGACGGGAAAGCACCTACTAGACACATGGATAGTGGAATATATATATCTTTATATGACCAAACAGGCGTAGTTTTCTTTTCTACTGTGTGTAAATCGTACATGTCAATACCAATAGTCCACTTATAAGACCACTTTGAAGATTGCTCTGATCATAGTCTCTCTTGGTCCTCCTCTTTTTCCCCATCTTGTACCCATTTTAATGCTTGTAGTGGCAGTCTGCTTTCATTCATTCTAAGTACATGTCCGATACAAGTTCATCGTTTTCTTATCATTATTGTAGAAGCATATTCCTGTTTGGTATCTTCTCTTACTTACTTGCTTGTTTCACTTGAATTCTTCCCCACCAATATTTAGGAGTTTTCTAAGACATTTATTTTCAAATGAACTTTATTTCTTCTCCAGTACTTTTATTATCTTCAAACTATCACAACCGTACGTTAATACAGATATACCAACAATGAAGTTGGACAGTTGTAGTTTGCTATATTTACTTATTGGTTTTTTTAAATATCCAGATGTCTATTTGGTGGTTTGAACGCACTTGATGTCAACGTAATTCTAGTAGAAATATCTTGCGACCAGTTAACTTGAATATCGATTATTAAACCAATAACTAGGAAGAAAAAATACAGGACACAACAAAGCATTGAAAATAATCGTAAAATCACAATGAGCTAGACTGTAGACATTGGGGGCTGGGACTTTTATTTTGTTGTCATTCGTGTTTTGTCACCCCATTTGTTTTCACTTCTATTTTGTTTTATTTCGTTCTAATTTCTAGGGTTTTAAATATGCGTTTCTACTATATGAGGTATATGTGTCCCTACATCATTATTGTCTTGGATTTGTATGTTGCTAAATGTCTATATTAGTCTAGTTTATTTGTAATATTACTATTACTGTCAATGTATGTTCTCTTTCCTGTATTTCTCCTTGATAAAGACCGTATGGTTGAAACATTGATTTAGTTCACACTGTATACTGTAATATATATTTTTGTGCTCGTTAATCAGTTAGTCCTTTTATGTTGCATGAAACTTCAGGATATTGTACGTTGCCTAAGTATGGAAGACGACATAAATGAAACACAACATGACGGCATCAGGAACTTTTCATACGTACCCAGTTCTACAGGATAAATTAGAGTATTCACATCCAGAATCAGGTCCATCTTGAAGGACTCACTTTCACAGAACAGTCGGGATACTAAAGAAAAAAAAACGAATATTCATCACGATTAGCTATTGGTCAATCACTCAATAATCTATACTAATCAATATTAGAAATATAGCTGATGATTGATTTCTAGTGCAAGATGGAGAGTCATCCTTTAGCGCAATAATATAAGAAACAAGTATTTCCATTTTGAGGTTGTAGGTTGATAGTACTGCTGATGTACTCTCGTAGCTATTTGAGGCTTCATTTACTACGGCAGCAGAATTTTTCTCGTGGCCTGACCATCGACTATATAAGAACTGTGGCATAAATTGGTAATTATACTTCCAACATCGCGTATTTGACTCTTTCCGTAATTTCCATTGGCTGTCAACACAAAGGATATACACATTGACAAATGAACACCACAAGGAAGAGTCATATGTGTAACTTCAGAAAATTGATTCCTGATAGGCTATCAGGGCTGTATAAATGACGTAAGACAAGCATTTAGTCAACGCCTTCAATGAAACACAATAAAAAAACAAAAACCACAATAGTAATGATTGAAATCTGGCGGCTTCCAGCTCCATGGGTCTGAAAGGATCTGAGATAGACACTCCACCCTGGACATATCTGTAATGAGAGAGTAGGCAGACACCAATCCAAGATACTTGTAGTCAAGAATTAGAAACGGACGAGCGTGGTGTTCTAAAGTTACTCAGTGAATGCCTGCTGCGTGTGGACACTAGCACTGATGACATATGTGCTGGGATTGAGGGAATTCTGCATGTGGAATTATTTGTCCTGAGCATGTTTAATATGTTGACCACGTGTATCATCAGCTTGCACATACTTTCGTAAATACTTGCACATACCGAGCACTTATGGATCTGCCTGAGTAGCACAATGGTCATTTAAACCAATAACCAGTTCACTATGACATCGATTATTAAACCAATAACCAGTGTACTATGACATGGATTATTAAACCAATAACCAGTGTACTATGACATGGATTATTAAACCAATAACCAGTGTACTATGACATGGATTATTAAACCAATAACCAGTGTACTATTACATCTATTATTAAACCAATAACCAGTGTACTATGACATCGATTATTAAACCAATAAACCAATGTACTGTGACATGGATTATTAAACCAATAACCAGTGTACTATTACATCTATTATTAAACCAATAACCAGTGTACTATGACTATTAAAATTCCTATAAAAATAAATCCGTGAATCAATGCCCTAATTAAATTAGTGAATCAGTATCCTACGATATAAATCAGTAAATTAAAAGTCCTAAGAAATAAATCTGTAAATAAAATCCTAAGATAAATCTGTAAATAAAATCCTAAGAAATAAATCTGTAAATAAAATCATAAGAAATAAATCTGTAAATAAAATCCTAAGATAAATCTGTAAATAAAATCCTAAGAAATAAATCTGTAAATAAAATCCTAAGAAATAAATCTGTAAATAAAATCCTAAGATATAAATATGTAAATTAAACGTCCTAAGATATCTCTTCCTCTTCTTCAGTGTCCATTCTCAAACTTCCGCTGGTTCTCTCTTATAGCGGTACAATGGTCCTACTAGATTTCCAGCAGGATGTAGTCCAGAGAATGGAAATCCGTTGTTTGTCCGTTTTATTTGCGTCATTGTTCCGACACATCCGTCGTCGGTGGTGTCCTAAGATATAAGTTCGAAAATCCATGCCCCAAGGTATGAATTTATAAATCAGTTTATGTTCTTCGTCCATCACAAGTGATGATGACCATTTGTTACATCCACTTTTGAAAATTCAATTTTAGTTATGTCCTTGATTATGAGTTCGTAGATGACTAATTCGAGCTGTAAATGTCCTTGGACAGTTTGGACATGGAATGACGACTGTAGACGGATCTTGGTCTATCCGTGACTTTCTAGCTGCTCTCCGCTGTTGAGCTGCTGCATTTCTTTTCTTTTCACAAGATGATGTGCTCTTTTTTTATTTTAGAACGCCATGTAGATCTATTTTGTGCAAGTTCTTCCCATGTATCGTGGTCTATTTCAAAGGCTTTCAGTGAGTTCTTTAACGAGTCCTTGTAGCGCTTCCTTTGGCCACCTTGAGATCTTATACCCTTCTCTAGCTCACCATAGAGAAGAATCTTTGGCAGACGATGGTCTGGCATACGCACCAAATGACCTGCCCAACGAATCTGTGTCTGCATCAGGATCGTGTCAATGCTTGGGATACCAGCTCTATCACTGATATCTGGAATCTTGTCTTGCCATCTGATGTTCATAACTTTTCTGAGACAATTTGTATGAAAATGATTTGAGTTTTTTCCACATGACGTCTATACACAGTCCATGTTTCACTAGCGTATAGCAGCACTGGAAGTACCACTGCTCTGTAAACTTTCAGCTTAGTCTGTAGGTTAATGCCATTTCTACGCCAAACATTTGCGTACATTCTGCCGAAAGTACTGCTTGCTTTGGCGATCCTTGTATACACTTCATCATCAACTTTGGCATTTTGTGATAACGTACTGCCTAGATATGTGAATCTATTCACAACTTTCAGTGCTACACCATTTACTTTATGCAAGGCTCGAGATAGCTTTTGCCAAGTGCTGGTTGTAACATGACTTCTGTTTTCTCTGTGTTAATGGTAAGAACAAAGTTGGTACAGCCTTTGGAGAATCTGTCTATAATACATTGTAGATCAGCCTCAGAGTTGGCATTTAGGGCACAGAAATCAGCAAATAGAAGATCCTGATTGCATGTGATTTACCTTTGGTTTTTGCTCGAAGCCGTCGAAGGTTGAAATCAGTTTATAAGATCCCCATCGAGACCAGCACCGTGCAATGGTGATGGGGCTAAGTTCAGCAATCAGGGGCTGGAAACTAAGACTGGTCGGGCAGTCCCACTCGAGCAGGACCATAGTCCGGTCCAAGTAAGCAGAGTACTGAAGACGGAGGCATCCAGCCAAAAGGCGCACAGATAATCAGGATGCCACGCACAAAACACAATGGAAACATGTCTGTATTTATAAAAAGTTATGGTGCCTGCCCTATGGCGGACGTTCAGGCAGGGACGGTGCCAAGCCATATAACTCGAAAGGGCCCAACCTCAGTTACTGGAAGTCCTTCTCAATTGCCCCGAGGAGCGAGGAGGCAAGGGAATAGAGCTACTGGCCAAACAAACAAACGACCAATAAAAATAATGCACTGGAATGCTGAGGGTGTCAACAGTAAAAGAGATGGATACAGCAAAAAATTGGAACTTGAAAATGTCCTCAGTGAAGAACAAGTTAATATATGATGTATCCAAGAAACACACCTCAGCAGCGACATAGCCTTCAAAATCAGAGGCTACCAGTGCTACCGATCTGACCGAAAGGACAGGCGAAAGGGTGGAATTCTGACACTTGTTAAAAACAATATCAGCGCATGTCAGCTGGAAGTATATATGGAAGGGGCAGAATACCAGATGCTCCACCTAAAAACAGACAGTGCAGAATTCCATCTCCTGAACTACTACTGCCCAAATGATAAACCATTGGCACTAGACACAATTCCAGACAAAGAGAGACCTATGGTGTGTGGTCACTTCAACAGCCACTCTCAGAGATGGGGATACGATCATATCGACAAGAGAGGTGAGGAACTTGAGAGCTGGCAGGATGAAAATAATCTCATCCTTATTAACCAGCCAGCAGACTCACCAACCTTTTACTCGAGAGCATGGCACACCACCTCTACACCAGACCTGGCATTCCACTCACCAGGCTTGGAATGGAACATGACACGTGTCGTTGGAAAGCAGTTTGGGGGTTTTGACCACAGACCAGTATTTCTGGAAATCCACAATCAATTTACCAAGGACAGCAGCACGCTCACTAGGTGGAACTATAAAAGGGCAGACTGGAAAATGTACCAGCATTTAACCAGTGTTCTAGCTAAGGACATGAACTTGGACAAAGACATCAATAGAGCAGTGAGTGAATTTAATAGATGTATACTACATGCTGCTAGTAAAACCATACCCAGGAGGGCACGCAAAAACTACAAGCCCTACTGGAATGATGAACTGGAAAAGCTGCGAAATGAGATGGAAACATCTAGACAGCAGGCAGAGAACAGACCGAGCCACGAACATCACAACAAATATCAGCAAACAAAGGCTAAATTTCAAAGAGCCAAGTTACAAGCCAGACAAAGTAGCTGGAAAGAAAAAACAGAGTCGCTGAACCTAGAAAGAGATACTAGGAAATTATGGAAACTTGTAAAACACCTAAATGATGATGGTACAGGGAGAAATACCAGGATTACACTTTATAAAGATAGAAACATTTTAACAGGTAAACATGCAGCTGATTACTTTGCAGATTCCTTTGCAGAAGACAATAACGTCAAAGTCAGCCCAGACAAACAACAGGCAGGAAAATTCTGCAATAAATATCATGCAGAAATCCAGGCAATTCGTGTGGCAGCTAAAAAACTGCTGAACTCCAACTCTGGCCTACAGCCTGTGGTATTCCTGACAGATGCAAGGTCAGTGCTTCAAGCTCTCCAGTCTGGAAAACTAACAGACTTGAAAAGCTACTTAGCAAATTGTCGTACCAGTATAGGGTAACCATGAGGTGGATACCCTCTCACTGTGGAATACCAGGAAATGAAAAAGCAGACCAACTGGATAAGGAAGGTGCTGCCGAAGACCAACCAGACATACCAATCACCTACCATCAGAAAAAAACAGATGATCAAGTCAATAAGAAAGCCACAAACACCAACACAAGATGATTATCACATTATGAACAGATCAGAACAAGTTATAATTATACGTCTTAGAACAGGACACAACCGACTCCGCAGTCACATATATACAAAGTTCAAGATTGGCAAACATATACTTCAAGAGTGTTCTGAGCATGAAACGCTGAGGCAGACATATTGACCAGAGAAAACAACACTGGAATTAAAGCTCTGTGGGACACTGTATGAACTACAAAAGACAGTGAGTTTTATTAAGGAGACAGAATTACAGATATAGACATGTTTCAAGTGAACGAAAGAAGACGAAGAAGAAGAAGAAGTTTATAAGATGCACATTAGTGACTAAAATTCCTTAGATAAAAATTAGCGACTCAATGTCCTTAGATAAAAATTAGCAACTTAAAGTCATTAAATCCAAATTAACGACTTAATGTCCTTAGATTCATTTCTTGATATTATCAATCCATAATTTTCTCTGCCCTTCTCCTCTCCTTCCAGTCTTGACAGTTCCTTGCAAAGCAGTTTTAGAGCGTGAGTCGTTTCTCTTTACCTGTCCAAACCAAACAAACGTACGCCGTTTCACCACTTCCAAAAGTTATTCTTGATAATCTTCAAGTTTGTTTATTTCCTGCCGGACAAATATATTTATCTTGCACTCGATATAACTAATTTTTTTTAAAAGTCTTGTTTTCAAAAAACTTGAATTCTTTCCTTGTCTGCATTGAGTGATCAACATTTACATCCGTATAAAACTTAGCACTATCGATCTGAATAGATTGATCTTTACTGTTATACTGATCTTACTTTTTCAAATCATATTCAGCCTTGCCATGGCAGCCATCGCCATCTCGAGTTTTCTCTTAATCTCATTTCCCCGAGTTACCATCACATATAACCTGAGATATTTTAAGGTGGTAACTTCATCGAGTTTGTGACAGTTCAACTGGATATTCGAGTGATCTTGCTTGGTTTCACTAGTCACAAATATCTTTCTTTTATCAATGCTAATTTCCATACTTGTCCGGGATAGAGCGCGTCTGTGACGGCAAATGTACAGAGTTCGATCCTCACCACAGGCAATTGTGCATCCGGGCCGTTCAGAAAGCAATGGCAACCTACTGAACGTATTTATATTGCCTAGAAAATCACCACAGCCAACAAATGCTGGGTTGATAGCTACGTCCTGGATAGGATATGCTACCAATTTTTTTTTTTAATTTCCATGCCATATTTCCAACTTATTTCTTCCAACTTTCCTTAAATTTCAGATTAAGAACCAGCCAAAACATCGATATCATAGGCATAGCGCGAGTTACAAAGTGATCTACCGTCAATAGTTATTAATGTCTAGAGATCTTGTTTGTCTCCTGCATTATATATTCAAGACACGTTAAAAAGTACTGGGAAAGTATGCAACAGTGACGAACTCCTATATTTGTCATGAAATATCCTTAGATAAAAATTAGTTACTGCTCCTACACCAAACGAAACAAATGTTACTTTCATTTAGTGATTGGTATTTCTCTTCAAAGACTAATAAATCACGTCAATAAATCAAGTGATGAATATGGGCTGGATATAAATATCCAAAAAAACAAAAACAATGATAGTCAGCAAGGATACAGAAGAACAAAAGCTAAACATAAACATACATGGATAGAAACTACAACAAGTAAAACATCAATATCTTGGACACATAGTCACAAATGATGGCAGATGTGAAACAGAAGTTAAAAGGAGAATAGGAATGGCTAAAAGTACCTTCAATGACATGAGGAAATTATTAATATCTAAACAAATTACAAACAAGTTAAACATGATAAATATAAAATGCCACATCTATTCTATATTAATGTATGGCTCAGAAACATGGACACTAAATAAACAATTAGAAAACAGAATTGATGCCATTGAGATGTGGGTATATAGGAGAATAGGGAGAACATCATGAAATAAAAAGAAAACAAATAAAGAGGTGCTAAAAACACTTAATATGAAGAAAGAACTACTAAGAGAAATAAAGATCAGGCAAATAAAATATTTTTGACACATTTTACTGAGGGCAAAGTCAAAAGGAAGAGAGCAAGAGGTAGAGATACAAGTGCGAGAGTAACATCACAAGCTGGATAGGTTACAGTCTAGCAGAGTGCACAACCAAAACAAGAGACAGAGGATATTGGAGATCTGTTGCAGCGAACCTTCGTTGCGGAGACGGCTCTTGGTGATGATTTCTCTGGCACAGTTTCTGATGACGTTTTGCACAGCTTTAGTAAGTCACAGATAACTAATTCAATGTACCTGTAAGGTGTCAAGCAATGTGATGTGTAACCTTCTACTCCAGAAGGGAATTTGTCAAGACGTGCAGCAATCGTGGGGGAAAACCACAGATAAAAATGGTTAATATCCCCCCCCCCGTACCCCTGACGAAGGTCTGTGACTCATATTAAAGCCTAAACATACACTTCGATAACATTATCCTTCAATGTGATACATCCTTCACATCATCCTTCAATGTGATACATCCTTTAATGTGATACATCCTTAAATGAACACATCCTTCAATGTGATACATCCTTAAATGTGATACATCCTTAAATGAACACATCCTTCACATCGTTCTTCAATGTGATACATCCTTCACATCATCCTTCAATGTGATACATCCTTCACATCATCCTTCAATGTGATACATCCTTCACATCATCCTTCAATGTGATACATCCTTCACATCATCCTTCAATGTGATACATCCTTCACATTATCCTTCAATGTGATACATTCTTCACATTATCCTTCAATGTGATACATCCTTCACATCATCCTTCAATGTGATACATCCTTCACATTATCCTTCAATGTGATACATCCTTCACATAATTTTTCAATGTGATATATCCTTCACATAATTTTTTCAGTGATATATCTTTAAATGAACACATCCTTCAATGTGATACATCCTTCATTGACCTGCGAGTTAAGACATGTCCACGGTGGACTGAACTAAGATGAAAACTTTGACGCTGCCAGCTCTGACCTGGAGAAGACAGCTTCGTCCTGGCGACTGACCTGAAGATTTAACAAGATCAAACAAACCTGAATGGAAAGAAGTACAAAGAGAACATATAAAGCAACCAATGTTCCTTCTAAGTTACGCGGCTGCTCGTCCGCGCACCTCTTTCAAATGTGCCGTGTATGAAATTGAGTACTCCGCTCAAAAATCTAACAAAGTTTTGAAGTACCACCTCAGAAATGTTTCGCACATACCGTCTGTAAACTGTCCCAAATAACTGCCATCTCACCCGAGCACTCAGGAAATATTTTATAAGGAATATATCAGGCAATGTAACCTCATGACTTGAACAAATGTCTACAACAAAATAGGTAACAACACTTTTGAAAAAAACATCCTGTAATCGAATGATAGTTTTACGGCAGAACAGATGTACAGTGATCATTTATCATTCAGTTGTTGACAATAATATAACCAAGTAAATCAGTTCCAGAACCTTACATTACGATAACTTGGCATAATGAATTTACAATAATCACCAGGATAATAAGACAGGACACGTAAGACTATCTCTTAAGTGCAGTGTAAGGGTGTAAAGGTGTTAATTAAAAGACTTGTTATATCCAAGGTGTGTTGGAACGGCACACAAGACTAACCAAAAACGTGTTTGTCTGAACAAATGAACAGCATGAGTTTGTGTTACAATGATGAATAGTTCAATGGCAGATTTATCTAGAATCGTATTGATTATTATGTGAAGGTATACATGTTCGGGCGTAGATATGTTTCAGTATGCAGTAGGTGAAAAGAAAGTTAGACGCACAGTGTATCACTGTATAGGCGTGAGAGATATATTCTACCTGAGTGGTTATTAACTGCACGGAGTCATATAACCCACCAGTTTTCCCATACCATATCGTTGAGGGACCACAGAAGAAAACATAAATTTGCACAAATATCTTTCATTGAGAGACCACAGAAGAAAACATAAATTTGCACAAATATCTTTCATTGAGGGACCACAGAAGAAAACATAAATTAGCGCTTTCGTCGTTGAGGGACCACAAAAGAAAACATAAATTAGCGCAAAAATCGTCGTTGAGGGACCACAGAATAAAACATAAATTAGCACAAAAAACGACGTTGAGGGACCACAAAAGAAAACATAAATTAGCACAAAAATCCGTTAACTAGAACCATTAATTTCTTTTTTTTTAAAGGAAATTGACACCTGAGGTTGGGTGGTTGATGGCTGTATCAAGAATACTGTTTTTATTCACTAAATAAGTTGTTTTTAGTTTAAACATTTCCCCCCCCCCCCTAAATATGTGGAACAAAACGTCTGTTTTTGTGAACTTGTTGTTTTTAGGTGCAGTTATCCTTGTCTGACATGTTAAACAAGCGGTGATACCTGAATTCTTGACAGTTTTTGACAAGGTGAATGGGGTCAGAATTTGGAACAAAATTGTCGACGTAATTTGAGGATAATCCTTTATAGGTAACACACCAAACAAGTCAATGGTATTCAGGTAGAAATATCCGCGGATGCACAAACAAGTCAATGGTATTCAGGTAGAAATATCCGCGGATGCACAAACAAGTCAATGGTATTCAGGTAGAAATATCCGCGGATGCACAAATATGCCACTTATAACCAGGGAAAGGGACTACGCAGATATATTTAGTTCCTAAGATAGACCACCACGGGGACACAACATTTGAGAACAATTGTACATCACACTGATAAGTCTCCGTGTTTTTTTCGTACGTTCTCAAACTACCACTGGATCTCTCTTGCAACAGGACAACGGTCCTACTATACCTTGCAACAGGACAATGGTCATACTATATTCCCAGCAGGATATAGTTCAAAGAACGAATGTGTACTATTTTGCCATTTTATTTGAGCCGATGGCACAAAACATCAAACTTCGGAGGTAGTCTCGGCTTTATTTCTTCACTTGTGTATATTACAATTGATCAAGTGGAGCGAAGAATATAATCGAATGCTACTCGCCATTCGTGTAGCAAAAGAAGATTAAGGAAGTTAGACGTGTGGTTGGCTATCCATGGTACCCGATATGATAAAGTACGCTGAAGATATATGCCTGAATTGATGTCAGGGAATCTATCCTTTTATCTGCTGCATGGATAGCACATGGATAGATATTGGATGGCAAAGTCCACGTCGGAATAGATGACAGTACAGCTCGTAGGACTGAAATATGATGACTATCAAACTGAAGTATGATGACTTTCTGAAGTATGATGACTATCTGAAATATGATGACTATCTGAAGTATGATGACTATCTGAAGTATGATGACTATCTGAAGTATGATGACTATCTGAAGTATGATGACTATCTGAAGTATGATGACTATCTGAAGTATGATGACTATACAGCTGAAAATAAAAGTTGCTCGGGCAGACCTGCAGTATGAGCTCTTCTCCTTCTGTATACATTCTCAAATTCCTGCAGATTAACAGGGTGTAGTCTGGAGCACGGAATGCGTTGTGTAAGAATTACAGTTTAGCTGCGATATCTGCGCATTTTAGCCTGACACATCGACTTCAGCATAACTTCTATGGGACAGGACAGAACTTCACCTCATGCATGGCAGGTAAAACTGTCTTTATTCTTTGCTCCCCTTTCGAACCCCAACAACACAAGGCCGAGCATGTGCTCTGATTTGTGTTGTAGCTCCACAGTTGCAGGCTAACTATATTATAACACCGATTCGCTGCAAGCGCACTTTTAGACGGCGGTGTTCCATTCTCAGTCGAAATATAGCGACTTGTTCGTCTCTTTATTTTGTCTCGCTCAGGTACGTAGTTTTTGTTCTCTCCACTAACGTCTCATAAACTGTTTTTGTGTTAGTTTTCTCCACTGACGTGTTTTTGTTTAGTTCTCTCCACTGACGTCTATTTACTCCTCTCACTGACGCCTCATAAACTTTTTGTTTTAGTTCCTAAATCTTCCCAATCCATTTCTCATCAGAATATGCCAACATCTATTATCACAGCAACATATTAACAAACGGAAGGTACTGTGGCAGGATTACCTTAATTTCGACCTCCCCTTATATTCCATGCTCACACACCCTGATATATCAATCACAGCGGGCCCACATCCATGGCTGAAAATGTGTGTCTCACTAAAATAGGCGTTACCATAACCGAAAGGTGTTTACCCCCCCCCCTTCCCAATAACCAATCGCATAAACAATCATTTTTAATATCTTCTTAAAAGTTCCAATTATATCGACATATTGATTTGTGAGCCTCTGCCGTGAGACTGCTCACAGAAAACAAATGTTCAAAGCTCAGTGATCGATCATTCCATTAATAAAATGTGTCCCGGAAATACAAATACAATATACAGCATCAGCCTCGCCTATCAATAATAAATCGATACAAAAATCGAACACGCTTACCAAACAAACATAAGAATGTTCAATAATAAAATATATTGAACAGTTTTTCTGTTGAGTCTATTTTGTAGGAGTCTGAGGAGATGTGTGCACGATGGTAGGATTCACGAATCAGTACAAGTGACTCATTTACATGCCGCAGAATGGCCGGTGAGCACGTGTTTCCATGCAATCACGCCCAAGCATCTATGAGAGATCGAGTGCATGATTGTGAACTGATGTTCGCGATTCTCGAGTGAGTATTAGCTTGCAATAATATAAAGTGGAATCCTTCTATAACGCATTCTTTTATAACACATTTCCAAAGGTGAATGATGGTTGATCTGATCAAACTTGCCGTTAAGCGTAGGGGTGGGAGTTTAAGCTGTCATTCAAAGGCCAGATGTGTTGCCGTGGCTGCACTTAGTCCATGTTTGTTCAAGGCTATCTTGATGTTTTCTATCCAACGTTTTCTTGGTCTACTTTTGGCCGTACGCCCGGATATTCATTTGTTATATGCTCATATCGGTATTTGGTTTGTCTTCATTCTCATACGGTGATCGAAGCATTTTATTTGCTGTCTCTCAATATGTTCAATACATGATATTATACCTAATATTATACTCTTTTCCTAATTTCCTTATTTCTTATTTTATCTAGTTTGGTAACCATAGCAGATTTTCTCAGACACTTCATTTCACATATAACGATTTTTCTCTGCTGCGAAGCTGTTTAAGAACAAAGAATCCTCATTTATATTTATTTTTATATTGTTTGTACTTGTATAAAGCGAACTTTTGTTATTACAGACATAATTCGTAGGTCAGGACCAAGTTGTTATAACTAGATTTGACAGCACCTATCGTGGATGCATGTCGGTCAATGCATTGGTATTACCAAATAAACCTCAATACCGTAGAAAAGAGAAGACTTTACTTTACCATCCAATATAAGTCAAATTGGCTATTAGAAATGAAGCCATTTTAAAATGACTATTTGACTAGACTATTCCCTTGATTCTCATTCACCACTATGATTATAATTTGTGTGACAACCGGTAAGTAACAGTCAAACGAGTCATTAAGAAGGCTCGACTTCCCGTTAGCCAGTATGTCTTATGTTGTAAATGGTCACGCTATATGCTTAATTTCCACGTGTGAGGTCTGTGCACTGTCTACATTGAAGAATTGGAGTGTCTCTTCGCCAAACTCATGCCGAACAACTTTTTTTTATGTTTTATTGACGCCTTCTTCAAAATTGTGTTTGATAACATTTCATTTTTCTTTCATTAATCATGACACCGCCCACAACTACCCAGCAATAACCGGGTACCCGCTATAACAATAACAAATACATTTTGTCCTTTAATGTTATTCCACATATTATTAACGAGCTGAAAAGGTCTGTATCAAAGTCATGCTAATTTCTTAACATGTCATATGATATCTGTTTTTTTATTTTTTATTTATTTATCTCAACCACTGAATGTTTAATTTACTGCATTTTTGTTTAATCTGTTTTCTAAAACCACTTTTCGAACTCTCACGCCTCGGCGCAAACACTGAATCATTATCAACTAGATCACGCATGGCAGGAGCCACGCAACGGCTGATCCGGGCTGCACGATCGATTAGCAGATCAATATCACCACGGGTTACATGAATGACTTACTGAGATCTGTCTCTGACACTTATGTGACCATATTCAAGCCTCAACTCGTCTGCGTGCCGCTGCGGAGTCAGAGAAATAGCAAGAGAAACCACTAACCGACACCTACCTAAAGTTTAACGTGTGTGTAGATAACATAAAGTTAGATTAGATACGGACGTACATACATGTACCAGACTATACTGCGTACGAACGTGTTCACAGAGAGAAAGAGAAATTGGGAAGGAGAGAGAGAGAAATAGGTTCAATGTTCAAGAACGCATTCCTGTGATAGGGGTAACAGGGTGGCCATATAGATCAATTTATAACCAAATTTCACAAAAATGCGCCATTATTGTGTGTCACTGATCACGAAATTGTTAGTGGGTTTTTTTCATATGTGTATTTAGTCTATTTGAATGTTTATTAATTATTCACATATTATCTGGTCTAAATTGATAAAAAGTCTGGTCAGAACAGCAGAAGTGTTTCTAATTGCTGTCCAAATACTACCAGGGAACAAGAATCCTAAATTTAATGAATCTCCTAAACGTAGTTCATAAACAGGATATTGGGACAACAAGGGGCATTAGAGGAGTGGTTCTATTGAAAAATAACGAGACACCATGGATAGAAAATCTAACGAGAAGGTGCTATGATTGTCAAATACGAGACGGGGATTACTCAATAATATCATAAATATAGACTTATGTACACTCGTGTGTTCCGGGATCCGAAAGGAGAACAATAAATAGCGACAATTATTTTCCATGAATGTCGTAAGAGGCGACTAAGAAGTTTTTGAAATGGAGCTGGCTGCTTATATAGGGTCAAAGTGACTTCTGTAAATCATGACACAGCGTATTGCTTTCTCTGGACTATATTCTGTTAAACTGCTGGAGTGCGAGAACGAACGCAGGTTAAGAAGACTCTTTACAAATTGAACACTTTTTGAGACAGGGAGGTCTGGAGAACATAGTTACAATAGCGAAAATAGAAGGCAAGAGATATTGAGGGCCACAGCTTGAGAAAATATTAGATAGTCTGACATCGTGACACGACAGATTCAATAACAACCCTGATAAAAGATATTGGAATTAGAATTGTGAAGATCCATGATCGTTAAAAGCTATCTACAATCAAGAATGCTTGACATTTACGCCGCTATGGGTATTGTTATCGAAATAGCAATAGACGTCCACTCACACTAATTTTATTCTATTTTCGTGAATTTTGCACACATTTTATGATTATTGCCATTTTTTTAAATTGTATTGTTGTTTTTTTTTTTTTTTTTTTTTGGCAAATGAAACCTTAATTTTGGTCATAAACATTTCAAACTATCTGGCAACCCTGGGACGCGATCGGCGCCACAGTCAGTCGAATTGGTTCAATTAATATAGGGATCATCGAGTCATGGAAACAAATCCAGCACTGTTGTGGGAGTTTTAGAGAAGGTACATGATCTCCAGTATTTCCAGTAAAGATCAGCTAGAAAATTACTGTGGATTCGTTCTGCCCGAACGAAGTTACGTCGGTTTTAGTGAACTTTAATGTTTTAATTGCCATATGTCAGTGCGGGATTCCAGAGTTCCAGAGCAACAGTCAGTTTATGTATGGGAAATAAAGCAGATTTTAGTCGTAGCACGTATTTTTAACCACAAATTATATATATTTGGTTGTGTGTGTGCGTAGTACAAAAATGCGAAAAGAGTCTTAGTCTAAAAAAAAAGAAAACAGAAGTAATGGTTGTTTCAAAAAAATATGCACCGTCAAAATGCAGTATTAATATCAATGATGCAAAATTAAATCAAGTGGATAAAGTCAAGTAACTTGGCGCCATTTTAACATATGATGGCCGGAGTTTCAACCAAATCAGCATTTTAAGAATGAGAAATATTGTACGCAACGAAGTAATATCAATGCCGACGCGAGTTCCGGTGCTAGGATGCTATTGTTAATCCTTCTTTATGGATGCGAAGCATGGACAGTAAACAAAAGTGTCTATGATAAGCTGGAGGCATCTGAGATGTAGTTCAAGTACATCTCAAAAGAAGAATTATAACAATTATGTGGACGGCAACGAAAACTAATGTAGAAGCCTTCAGAAATACTGGAGTAAAACGAAAAATTATAGATATATTAGAAGCAGGCAATCAAGATTTTTAGGGCATGTGATGAAAAAAGTAAAACTTGAACATTTAGTAACGACCGGAAAGATCAAGGGGAGAATAGATAGAGGAAGAAAAAGAGAGAAATTTCTGGATGGGTTGTCACTGTGGCACAAAAAGAAATCACCATGTAAACTTATGTAGAGTTGTGGAGAAGCATGATCGCCTACAACATTCCGCATGGCACTTGATTTATATATGTATGTGTGTGTTCCAACAGCGCAGAAACCAGAGTTCTTCGAGACTTCTATTCTCATAGTTACGAAAGCTGGAAAAGTAACAAAAGCACTGAAATTAAATTCCTTTGAAAATAAATGTCTTAGAATACTTAAATATTGGTTGGGAAGAATTCGAATCAAACACGCAAATAATATAACACACAGCACAGCATCCGGCATGTACTTAGAATCAATTTTTTGTAATGGCCACTACAAGCTTTAAAATTGGTGAAAAACAGGAAAAAAAGGAAGACGAAGAGAAACTTTTCACAGATAAACCATCAAAAGGGTATTACTACAAGTCTCAACAACATACAAGAACTACATGCAGGCAGTCTTCCAGCACTTCTTTTTCTCTGCTGGTTCCAGTCCAGTGCATGTCTGGCTATGTTATTAAGTTTATTTTTGAGGGTGTTTCATATCAATGAGAGATCGCCCGTGTGTTGCTGGGGCCCAAAAGAGGATGCAAAGAATAGCAACATTGTTTACCTTCCATCATGTCGTACGAGGCGACTAAGGAGGTTATGGGATGGAGTTGGCTTTCCAATCCCATATAGGGTAAGTGACCCAAAGCCATGCTGAAGTCGGATGCGTCAGTCCGAAAGGCGCAGATATCGCATCAATGCTGTAAACCATGACACAACGCATTCCCTTCTCCGGACTACATCCTGCTGATCTGCAGGAGTTTCAGAACGAACGCCGAAGTTGAATATCAATGAGAGATATGCATGATACAGGTATTGATATGGAATCATGGGAACAGGATGTCATGGATCGTGTTGTATAGAGGAAAAATATCAAGAATGGTATAACGACAAAGGATAAACTGATAGCAGTTAATTCAAGGGCTGCACTTCTAAGAAGACACACAACAGCACACAATGGTATAAATGAGCCTGTAAAACAATAATCAACAGCACATACACAGCAAAGTGGAAGAGGAGAACAAACATGATGCAATACATCTCCTCTAAAGATATCAATAGACCACAATATTTCGCCTAAGAACAGGCCACTGCAGACTTGGGTCACCTTTACCGATTGAGGATCTTATACACAGATAAATGTCCATATGGATCCGGAACACATACTTCAGGACTGCCCAACATACAATGAGGAGAGACAGCAGACCTGGCCAGAGGATACAGACTTGAGGCAAAAGCTATGGGGCAGCCACTCTGACCTGGAGAAGACAGTGGACTTTGTCTTGACGACAGACCTGACAATATAGCATGACCAGACTCTGAACGCAGAAGAAGAAATGAGCCTGTGAGTCTTTGTACATACTGTGGAAGACTCTTTGTGTCTCAGATTGGTCTTGTGAGTCACATCCATCCTCACCATGGATCGTGTATTATATTTCTTATATGTTATGTTATGTTCCTCCAGGGCCATAGGCGGCGCATAGGGCAGAAACCATAGCCTACCATTTCTGTCTTTGTGTTGCCAGGTCTTTCAATTGTTGCGTGTTGTTTAGGTTCATTGATATGCCTTCTCTATTAATGGTTCTTCGTATAGTTTCTCTAGATCTCCCTCTTCTTCTTACTCCAGGTGTCACCCAATATAGTTGTTTGTTTGTTTTTCGTTCGCTCCATTGTAACCATCACGGATATCCGTGCGATTTCCGCCGGGAGCGTGATTACGTTGTGCCACCGTTATGCGCCTTGTAGGCCTAGCACATCCGATTTCGGCATGCCTTGACAATTCGGGTGGGCTACCCTTAGCCTGTGACAGCCTCTATATCTGTCTCCAGGCACGCGTAGTGGAGACTCTTCGCCCAGACGATTTTTTTTTTTTTTTGCTCTCGTCTGACTCGAACGAGGTGTTCCACTGTCTATGAACTTGCCTCGAATAATTGGACATGCTGTGCCTGTGCCCATTGGGTACTGAACCGTTTCTCATCCGTGAGCCTGGTTCCTTAAGGGGAAGAACTCAACAGAGGAGTTGGACCCTGGCTCTTTCACCCTCTTAGCCGAGGTGTCATTCACCGACATCGTGTACCCCTTGTCCAAGTTCGAGTCTCACACCACGCGTTTGAGAGCAAGGCGTTCTCGAGCTGAGCGTCCTTGTCCCAATAGCGCCTGAGCCCATCAGGTACTGAACCCTTTCTCTCTTCAAGTGTATTTCCGGTGTAGGAAACCTGACAGTAGAGTTGGGCCAGGGCTAAATCGTTGTCCCTTTTGTGCCTGAGCGCATCGAGTACGGAACCCTTTCTCTTCGCGAGCATATTTCCGGTTTAGGAAGGCTCGACATTAGAGTTGTATTAGGTCTTCTTGCTTTACCAAACGCCAATGAATGGGTCTGATTCTCTGCCTGTAAGGAACACAGGTAACTAGAAGCTCGTCTCGAGCTGACGGAGCTTGTAGTTCCCCTTTCCTAGGGACTTTTCACTTTCTATTTGCAGTTCGCGCTGCCCTCTAGCGCTGTTCTGCCCTTTCATTGTTTCATTGTACTCGGTATGAAATCTATGTCTCTCGCCATGCATCTACCTTTACGTGCATTTTACATTGGCCGCCCCTCCAATGTTCGGACTGGACTGACTAGCTTCACTGTATGTCGACAGTGTCGCTATATGTGGTGATGCTGGTGGTGTCGGAGATATTGTCTGTCTCTTGTGCAGGCAAATCTCTTTCCATCTGCTACCTCCACATTCTCGGACACGATCCCCAAATGATTTGGCCAGAATCAGCTCAAGCTGCTGTATTTCTGTTTCCAGGGTGCACCGCGTGGAGGTACATTTGGGATCTTGGTTATCTGCTAACCCTGGGTCCGCCTAGAGCAATGCGTTCCCTTTGCACCCCACCCAATATAGTGACTGCTGGGGAATTCTTAGGCTGTTCATTCTGAGAACATGGCCGATGTAAGTCCAATGCCTTTGTCTAATGAAGGATGATATACAGGTTTGTTTACTTTCCTCTCTTATAGTAGTGTTAGATTTAAAGTCTCTCCACTTAACGTTCAGAATGGTACGTAGGCATTTGTTTTCAAAGGAGTCGAGTCTCTTATCTGTGGCTTTTGTGGCTTTCCAACTTTCGCACCCATATGATAGAATAGGGATGATGTTGGGGTTAAACAACTTGAGTTTTGTGGTGTTTCTTAGTGTGTTTGACGTCCAGATGTTGCGTAGTTTATTGAAAGCACCCGCTGCAAGGGCAATACGGTGTATTACTGTTGGTATTTCTTATAGCACAACAATAATACTATTATCTGGAAAGACGGAAAGATGACTACTACTACAAAACTGTATGGCCGATTTTTTCTTGGATATTAACTCATTCATAAGCACCGTCTATTCTAGTCTAGTATAAATGTAGAATGAAGAGTACATGTTACAAACAGGTATTTGATCATACTTTTCTCAGGATGTCTGAGTGGAAACTGTGCTAAAGGTATTTGATCATACTTTTCTCAGGATGTCTGAGTGGAAACTGTGCTAAAGGTATTTGATCATACTTTTCTCAGGATGTCTGAGTGGAAACTGTGCTAAAGGTATTTGATCATACTTTTCTCAGGATGTCTGAGTGGAAACTGTGCTAAAGGTATTTGATCATACTTTTCTCAGGATGTCTGAGTGGAAACTGTGCTACTATAATGAGTCCTGATAAAACAAACTAAATAGAAGTTAATTTTGTAGTAGAAAGCACTAGATAACACCACCATTTTTCACTGCCTCCTCCGCTGAACCATCTGTATATGTTCTGGTCCAAGAGATTTAGGGTAATTATTATAAAGCAAAAAAGTAGAGGAAGATCTACAGACAACATAAGTGAACATCAACAGTGTATCTCGGTAGTAAGGAAATGGCAACTTGCAATCAATGTTCCCTTTAATTCTCTTCTCACATTAACAAATCTGAAGATGTCTATGCGGTGAATGTTTCCATGTGAAGGTCTCTACAACCAAAAAATAAAGTCTTTCACTCATTCTTTATGTGTGTGCCAAAAAACAGTCTTTCACTCATTCTTTATGTGCGTAGGTGGTACATTTTGTGAGTGGCACCTTCTGGTTATGTACGAGGATGCTTGCGCATGCATGTTTGAGGGAATATTTCATGCAAAGAGAATTGACTGCTGCCGCTTAATTTTGTATCACATTACTGGTCATCCCATGTCCGAATTGTCCAAGGACATTTGCGGCCAGAATATGGCTTATTAGCCATCAATGAACTCATAATCAAGGACATAACATGAATTCCAAAAGCTGATGTGACAAATGGTCATCATCACTTGTGATGAATCAACACCATCACATTAGTGAAGTTTACCAGCATGGCATACAACAACACCTGGAAAATGGGTCAACTGTTTGGTGTCCTTCACACCACACATCGAAACTAGATCAATTATAAAACCAGATGCTTAGGATCATCTTGAGGGCAATGACATAAACACTTAAAAGATGGAGAAAATGTGGATAATGCATATGCTAAGAGAACAGAGACACTAAGGTATTAATACAAGCAGAAAATTTCTACTTTATTCTAAGCTATCCAATGAAGCTCACACTCCAAAAACTAGCAAGGGGTGATTGAAAGGAAGCATCTTTATCCGCCAGGCAACGTAGACAACTCTCAGACTTGCCTAAAGTGGATCGCCCCCTAAGGTTTGTGCCAGAACAAATGCTTTGTTGAGAGAAGACATACAGAGCACAGTTCAATATTCACTAAGAATAAGCAGTACAGCATGCAAGTAAAGACAATCACTCTCAGTGTTCTGAATAATGAATATCTCCTCACAGGACATATGAGTTCGAGCATACAGAGATGATTTCTTCACAAAACACAGTATGGAACGCAGGTGTACATATAAAATAGCTAAACTAGGCTACAGATATAATCAGAGCACAAACTGGGATTTCTAATAATAATGATGTAGAAATATAGGCAATCAAGGTTGGAACTAAAAAAATGTTGAACTCCTGACAGATGCAAGCAAGGTCATTACTCTTGACTATTACCAGACCTACAAATGCTATTGATTGAACTTTGTCACCAGCATAAGGGAGGCACGCAGAGGCCACAATTTTACTGTGTAAATCCAAGAAATTAGAAAGTAGATGAACTGACAACAGAAGGTGCTGAAAATAATAAACCATATATACCGTACCAATCACATACCATTAGAACAAAACAAATTCTCAGATCAATCAAAAAAAGTCACAAACTGTAGAAAAACATGATTATCAAATTATGAACAGATCAGAACAAGTTACAATTCTACATTTCAGAATAGAGCACAACTGACTCTGCAGTCATATGTACACAAAATGAAATATTAGCAATACAGACATATGTACACACAAACAGAGCACAGTTTGTCAGACAGTTTGTCAAACAAACAGACTGTCAAACATATATTTCAAGAATGTCTCAAATATGAGACGCTGACACTAACCCTACTGGCCCAGAGAAATAACACTATAATCAACGCTTTATGTACCTCTGAATGTACTACAACAGATTGGTTTATTCAAAAGACAAAATTAGATATATATAGATGCAGTTCCATCAAGCAAAACAAGACGCTCCAGATTGGTGTTCTGATACTGTGTTTCATGGGAATGTTTTCCAGGGCTTTTGCAAGTCTCAGATTGACATTCTGTTTTACTATATGTGGCTATATAATGCACCGTTACAAGATGTACAGTTCTCAAACTCCAGATAAACTTTCCTGGGTCATTATTTCAAGGCACATTTAAGATAAAAGATTTGATTTCCTCCTATGTCATGTAGTTCAGAAATGGGTTTTCAACAGACTTCATTATAGCAGGGCTTATGTGGTGGCTTAGTTTACCGCTCACACAAACTTCTTAGTCATCTCTTACAACATGTATGGCAGGCAGAAGTATTACAATCTTTGCTCTCATTCTGAGACCTGCAGAAACAACAATTACCACCAAATCCGTCAATCAGTAACACCCTATACAGACACAAAACAGCAGAAAAAGACATGCACTACCATCACCTGGCACAGAGAAGAAAGAGTGAATGTTTTCAATTCTGGGGATCGGATAAGTAAGAATCCCTTTATGCACTGACAATATAGAAAACTAATGCAGAGGTTCTCATTGATGCTGGTATAAAAAGATCAATCATATCAAACATTAGGGGCAGACAGTCAAGATTTCTAGGGCATGTGCTGAGAAGAACACAGCTTGAACGCTTAATAACAACTGGAAAGATCAAGAGGAGAAGAGATAGGGGACGACAAAGAGAAAAGTTGCTAGATGGACTAGCATTGTGGCATGGTAGAAGTTCACCAACTGAACTTATTGACAACACAAGAGACAGAGAGTCGTGGATAAACATGATCACCTATGCCATGGCACTTGACTGATTGAATATAGTCTATATATTTAACAGCAGCATACAGCAGTCAACCTTCCCAGAGCAAGAGCCATGATACCCTACTTCCTAGTGGCTGGGGAAATCACCAGAGTCATTTTTATTTCAAACCAGTAATAATGTGTGGATTAAAAACCCTGTTTTTTTGGGTCAGTTGAAGAATGACTTAACATTACACTACTATGACTCCCTACAATGATAATAAACATAAGTAATTCTTTTTTAATTTACTCTTGTCTAGCAATAATATGTAGTAATAGTAGTCAGTAAAGATGACAACAGTTAGGTCTGGATTTACATTTCACAGATTAAAGCCTAACAGTAACATATTATCAGACACATTTTGTACAAACGTTACACAAATTACCCACATGCTGCTTCAGTAAGTCTAAAGTCAAAGCAAATTTCACCAATGTAGGAATCGTGATAAACATACTGAAAAACCAACTCCAAATCAAGAATGGGGAAAGTATGCCAGCCACTACTCTGCAAGATTTATGTGAGCAATGGCATGGCATTTCAGCCATTGCTCCAAAGCGACCTCTTTACAAATAAGACTAAGACTACACTCTACACAATTGTCAAGTCATAGTGTAGGTGTGATAAAACAAGTTCCAGCATGCTGTACTTCGCCGGGTTGTTAACTGGTTCGATAGCATACCTAATTATTGCTAGCCGTGTAGTCATGTGTATTGTGTTGCTACATAACATAACGATTCGCATGTTCGAGACTACGCCAGCAATAAAATATGCAACTCCGCGTTTCTAAGAAATTACGTGACTAAAGATAGATTAAACAATAAATTTATCATGTGTTATATATTTCATCAGAACTTCAGAAAAGGCATATTTCAAGAAAATGAATGACTAATTGTTAGTGTAGACTTAATTTATAAATTACGCGTGTTTCTTTTTTATTTCGTTCATCAAAATGATTTTTTTAAATCTTACATTACCAAAACCGAACAGTCAGATCTCAATCAAGTCTGGTAATTTAGCCTAGTTTAATACCTTATTTTTCACTAAATTTTCCACCATTTCCCTTCTGTATATTATTGGTACTAATTATTAAAATAATATATAATTATGGAATATTACTTATGTCTAATTCTGCAAAATTAGGCCTATAACTCAAAAATAACTTACCTCTATCAAACTTTTTGCCATCTGGGTCGACATGTTTCACGTCAAAAATGTCCTCGAACAAAACACCTGCCATTTTACTCACTAAATATTTACCCGAACTTTTACCACTTTATATAAGGCAAATTATATAATATAACAGTTACTATAAGTTTCGATAACTTATCTTAATTTTTGTGAAGGAATATATCGATTGTTCCGACTTGGGGGATGAGAAGGAACATGCAGTTTCTTGTTTACTACCGAATTTCTGGTTTCTAGCTCTTAAAGAGCATTGAAGGGACAGAACTGCCGTTAATAATTGTCTCTTGGTATGACTCGGATTTCATGCAATTTTCCTTTTTACTTGTTCATCACACTCATTCTTGTTTCTGAGAACCTGATTGATAGCTGAAGCACCACAACACTGAAACAAGAGTGTTACAGGGACTTAATAGGAGAGTAAAGAATAACGTACATATTGTAAAAGATACCCAATATACATGGACTTCTGCGTTCAGGAATATTTTGGTCTCACTAGATTTTCAGGTCAGTCGCCAGGACGAAACTCCCAGTCTTCTCCAGGTCAGAGCGGCTGCCCCAAAGTTTTTGCCTCAGTACGGTCCATTGTGACCATGTCTTGCCTCGCAGTTCTTTGCAGTCTGGACAGTCTTGGAGTACGTGTTCATAGGTTTGTATACATGTTCCGTATGGACATTCATTTGTGTATGTCACCCTGATCCTGTACAAATGGCTATGTTGCATGCAGTGGTTAGTTCTAAGTCAAAAGATGGCATGTTTTTTCTGCTTTGGAGTTTGTTGATGGCTACGTTTAATTATTTCATGATGGAAGATAACTTCATGCAGGATTCAGGGTTTTGGATTTTAGCTTGGCATTTATTTGTTTTCCTGATTTCTTTCATGCGCTTGCAGGGAAGTGTTACAGTTTTTTCTTCCTTATAGAAATCTGCTAGAATATTTGCTGCCATTTTTCCTGTATAACAAATTCTGGACAATCACAAAGTATAGTGGCCATACAATTTAAAGTGGTCAGAAGTACAATTAGTTGCCTTTGGATGCGATGTCAACAAACTAGCTCAGTGGCAGGTCGGCGCACAGTGGAAGACCCAGAATCACAATTCCTGCCGAAGACAGCTTCATACGGCTGTGTCATCTCAGTGGCAGGTCGGCGCACAGTGGAAGACCCAGAATCACAATTCCTGCCGAAGACAGCTTCATACGGCTGCGTCACCTTGGGAATCGATTTGCATCTGAGTCATCCACAGTCCAGTCAATGCCAGCAGCACGTCGAATTTCAGAGCAAACTGCCAGGAAACAGCTGCATGACGCTTGTCTTTGGGCTAGAAGGCCATACAAAGGTAGTTCTTACGGACCGGCATCGCCAGAATCAACTGCAGTGTGCGAATTAGCATTGTCAATGGTCCGTTGGAAATGACTAGAGACGGGCTTGATTTAGTTCAAGTCTGAAATGTTAGTTAGTTAGTTAATAGTCGGATCATCATCACTGCACTCCGCACAAATCCATAGGTACTCCGATCACTCACTAAGTGTATACGCCACTACACATCTACTGACAGTTTCGGATCTATGTTGATTGATAATCATTCTTCTGCGCCCCGCAAACTGCTCCACTCCGGCGACCCCCACACTTCAAACCCTGTTTCTTAATTCTAGTCATTGAATAAGAATCATCATCCACTTTCACGTGCAGTCTCCCGTACGGAGTTCAACACTACTGCACGATTCATTGATCCTCCCAGGGGTGTAACAACAGCACTTGACGACAGCAAATCAGCTCTCTCGTTGTCCCGAACGTCAACATACCAAGGTACGAAAATTCAAATCACCGTTTCCAACCTCGACCTTCTCATTATCTCAGTCCATTGTTCACGAACGAGACTCGTTTGTGCTATAATAATCATGCTCATCAAGTCACTCAGGATACAGGTCCGTACAGCCCTCTGTGAGCTGGCCCATTCTAATGCCATAGTCACCACCATGATCTCCATAGTCATACTAATCGTAGTCACAACAAAAACTCCACTCTCTTTCCTAACACTTTTCCCTGCATACTGAGCTGTGAAGGTGCACGCACTACGAACATGTCTAAGCACCGATCCATCTGTGTATATAATCACATCCCCTTTACCGGAGTTATCATTGACCAACGCCTGCACCTCAGCCTCCACTGGCTCCCATTTCTTGCGTGCCATATAAAGTGTTATTATAACTCTGAAAGATGTTTTGCAATCCATAAGAGGGTGTATCCATTCTGCATCTGCAGCTACATCCTGCAACTTACACACGCTTTGTATCATATCATCTGCCCGTCCCGTCCACGATTTTCCTGTCTTCAACTACTGCCTTTGACTTTAAGAAATTCGGGATGCAAAGTAGTTTCTTTATCCGCATTTATTTGAAGGTAGTTAAAAATGAGAATTATAAAATGCTACATCTATTCCATATTAATGTATGGCTCAGAAACATGGACACTAAATAAACAATTAGAAGACAAAATTGATGCCTTTGAGATGTGGGTATATAGAAGAATAGGGAGAACATCATGAAAAGAGAAGAAAACAAATAAAGAGGTGCTAAAGACACTTAATATGAAGAAAGAACTACTAAGAGAAATAAATATCAGGCAAATAAAATACTTTGGACACATTAAAAGACATGACACCCTATAGAAGACCTTACTTGAGGGTAAAGTCAAAGGGAAGCGAGCAAGAGGTAGGCAGAGATACACGTGGGAGAGTAACATTACACGATGGACAGGTTACAGTCTAGCAGAGTGCACCACCAAGACAAGAGACAGGAGATGTTGGAGATACGTTGCAGCCAACCTTCGTTGCGGAGACGGCACTTGATGATGATGATGATTTGAAGGTACTTCCTTGCCTGACAATATGTTCTGCCGTTAAACAGTCGAACAAGTATCGCATAGCCCGTACCGCTGTGTCCCTTATGCACCCCAGAACAATTCGCATATCTGAAAGGTTCCTCATGCCGAGGTTGAAACGAATTCTGAACAATAAAATTTTGGTGCATGTCTGAAATAATGCGGTTTTTTTTAAACAGAATATATGAAAATTGTTGAAGAATTAATTAATTGAAAGGAGAAATTTGAGATCACATTGTTAACTATTATAATTTTATAGATATGGTTCTTGATAGTTATAGATAGTTGCGTAATTATGATAAAGATAATTGATAGAATAGATAAATATTGTTACAATCCCAGTCTCCTCGGGGGGCAGTTAGCTCTGAAAAAATGATCGCCGGCAGGATTCCAGTCTACTTGGGGGTCTTGAGAAGGCTCCACCGGCATCAGCCTCTATCTCCTCGTGGGCAGCACTGAAAAGGGGCCACCGACAGCAGTCCCTGTCTCCGTGGGGGCGATCAGCCCTGAGAAGGGATCGCCGAAAGTTACCCCTGTCTCCTTATGGGCGGTCAACCCTGAGAAGGGCTCGCTGGAAGATACCCCTGTCTCCTTATGGGCGGACAGCCATGAGAAGGAGTCGCCGGCAGCAGCCCCAGTCTCCTGTGGACCGACAGTGTTTACACTGTCTTTCTGGCAGCAACTCGTCTTCTCTGGAGCAGTCAGCCCTGAAAAGGGCTTGCTGACTGAAGCTCCTAGTATTTACCGGTGTTGTCGACCCTTAGAAGGGCTCATCCACAGTCAGCCCTGTGCCCAAGTGGCAGCTAGCCATGAAAAGGGCTCAAACACTCACGAGACACCTTAGTTACTCCTCTTACGCGGATGTACGAGATGACGACTCCTAGAAATGATGAGCGTCATGGTTATTTGTGCTATAATATTATGACATCAAAGTGTGCCGATTGTTTTCGGTTATTCCCGTATTAGTTGTGCATATACCGATGGTTTTCGGTTATTCCCGAAGTAGATGTGCATATACCTATTAGGTAATACTTTGCACCATATGTTGATGATGATATGTACCTTGTTGGTAGGCCTACATGCGATGTTTTAATAAACCATTCTATTCTTCGCGCACTGTGGGCTATCAGGACATGGACTTCTAGTTCATTGTTCAAAGAATAGACAGGAATACTGTCTTCTGTCAAGGAAAGTTGGCTGACAATATGTCACATGTGAAAAAAATCGTCGCTCCATGTCTCAATTTCTTTCTTTTTGTTTTAAATTTTGTTTTGTCTTTTATCAAATAATCCTGATGGATGATAAAGAGATACAGGTCAGTGGACATTGCACCTTTGTCATTTTGTGGCATACTCCTAGGTGGTGGAAAATGCAAGATTTACAGATGGGTCAAACAAATGACAGAAAAATAAAATAGTTGGTCAAGAAGTAGAATAGACGATTAAAGAAAGTTGGGGGATAAGCATACAGCCTGTCACATATTAACATGTGGAAGATTTAACAGATATGCTGGGATGATTTAGCAAGTCACTAATACTTTCCCCGGTCATGTCTGGGGGTAAAGTAAAAGTAAAAAGTAAAGTAACCCATAGCATTTATTAATGCCGTAGGGGTGTGAGATGTTAGCGATCTCACATTTCACAGGCTCTGCAAATGAGGACGGTAGCCATCTCCTCTCCCTCGCAGTCTTTACTTCCCGGATTAATCCGGTACCCATTTAAGGCTGGGTCGACCTGGGAGCCGTTGCGATCTGAAAACATTTCCGCTTCAGCTGGGGAATGAACCCAGGACCACTCATATGCTAAGCCAGTGCGCTAACCACTGCGCTAACGCGGATCCCATGTCTGGGGGTACGGGGTAATGAAAGTGTGGAGAGACTTGCTTCAGGGAACGTGGTCGGTCCGCTGATTATTTGCAGAAGATACTTATTTCATTTTCTATTAGCTTCACATGATAGCGATGTTCATGAAAAAAATATAAGTTTGTATAGAGATTTAACACACAAACTAAGTCAATCATCGACAGAGTTAACATTGGTGGTGAATAACGTCATGCTTCCTATGGATAGATTTCCCCATCCTTTAAGCGTGCCACCATTTAGCTCTAAAAACAATTTCTTGACTATGAAACAAACAAAAATCTACCGGAAAACACTAGAAAGATTATCTCATCTAATGTTTTTTCAGTTTTTGCTAGGGATGTACCGGATTTCGCCCGGTAGCCGAATTAGCCCGAATGAGCCATAGATATGGAGCCTTTTCAAGTAGTGGAACGACCAGGTTTCAGAGAGTTGATGCATAAAATGGAAAAAAGGTATGAATTGCCTTCAAGAAAGTACATTGTTGAACATGTCATTCCTGACATGTGTAAACGTCTGAAGGTAAAAATTGCAGCAATGATGCAAGACACTGATTACATATCATTCAAACAGATACGTGGACAGTTGAACACACCACTCAGTCATTTATGGGCATCATTGGTTAACAGCCGCCTTAGTTCACCGCAGTGTAGTCTTCCATTGTACTGCATGTGATGAACATCATACAGCCACAAACTTGCTTGCACATTTTGAAACGATGCTGGATGAATGGCCAATTGCACGTGAGAAGTACCATGTTCTTGTGAGAAACAATGCATTCAACATTGCCAAATGCTTTCGTATGGCAGCTATTCAAGTGTTGGATGTTTTGCTCATACGCTGCAGGTGTGTATGCGTGATGGTCTTTTGAGTCTAAAGTATGTTGCTGACATCATCAGTACTGGAAGAAAATTGGTAGGACATTACAAACACTCTTCTTCAGCAACCAGTCGTTTGCATGAACTTCAAAAGGAATTTAACCTACCACAACATCAGCTTATCCAGGACGTGACAACACGATGGAACTCAACATTCTATATGCTACGACGTCTGTTAGAACAACGGCGCAGCATCAACCTGTACTGTGTTGAAATTGATTCGGTAACTGGGCTAACGGCACAGCAGTGGGCAGTCACGGAGAATGAGGTAGCTACTTTGGCACCATTTGAAGACCTCACACGTGAAATAAGTGCAGCTCAGACATCAATATCAGTTGTGATCCCATTAGTGAAAAGGTAGTGATGCCGCCTTACAAAAGCAGCCCTGTTTGAAGCTGTTAGCAGCAGATTTGCGGACATTGAATCTAACGGTGTTTACACATGTGCCACACTACTGGATCATCGATTACACATGTGCCACACTACAGGATCATCGATTCAAGCTGTGCTTCTTCTCCGAACGTGGCAGAAGTGATGCACGCCTATCTGATGTTAGCAGCTAACTCCATTATTGATTCAGCAAACACAGTCAGTGCACAAGATCCATCAGCTACTAGTAGTAGCACTAGTGTTTTGAATTCTTTTAGCACTGCCGCACAGTACGAGTCCAGCCTATGGAGCTGTTTTGACACGATTGTCGAGGAAAATACCACAACAGATCGTTCTGCAAGTGCCGAAGGCAAAAGCATTAACACTGAGGTGACACAGTAGCTGTCAGAGCCACTTCAAACTTGACAGTTAAATCCAGTTTCATGGTGGCATGACAATAAACAAAGATTTCCAAGTATGGCTAGACTGGAGCAAGCATTTCTTGCACTGCCACCTACAAGTGTGCCATCGGAAGACTGTTCAATACTGCAGTCTTGCAGGAGACATTATCACTAACCACCGTAGTAGCCTTGTACCACAAAATGCGGAGACGTTGATTTTCCTGAAATACAACTCGTCCCTTTTTGACTCTTAGAGTTCAACTTCACAGCCATAATGAAGACTGACTGACTAAAATAGTGAAAGTACTGAATAAATGTATTTCAATAAATTAAATCTGTTCAATGTACTGTTGTTGTGAGTTGTAACTGAGCTGTCAATTTTCCAACTGAATACTAAATACTGAAAACTAAAAATTAAAATTCCAAAATTAGCATTATGTGCTTATGTATTATATTTCATCTTGAACTTATGTAACTTAATATTACTTATTCTAATGTAAATGTAATTATTTTACATTTAAATGATTTAATATGAGTATATGTCATCATTGTCATGTCTATAGTAATGAACTGCAGTAATGAACAGTCGAGTGACTCCACTCTCCTAAGTCAAGTGATGTAGTACATTATTTAACTTTTATTTTTTTATTTGTAAATCCGGCTCCGGCTGGATCTCACTTCATAAATCCGGCCAAATCTGGCTCCGGCCGGATTTCAAAAATTTGAATCCGATACAGCCCTAGTTTTTGCTAAATTCTTGAGACTAACGGGAATTGAACAAGTCCGTTCTACGGCACCAAATCGCCTAGCAACAATTGCACACGCGTTTTTCAGTACTTGACTAACCGCATCTCCAATAAAAGATGCGATTTCATCAAGCCATTCAAATCGTGCACACAAAGTCACCCGAACGGACCAATCGAGACAAGGACTATTACAACAACAACAAACATCCCGTACAGGTATTGAAATATCCTCAGTAACAACAAACACATAACATAATATCCGTATTAGTTATACAAGGGCCGATAGGTCTTCTTGTAAACATGGATAACATATATAGACAATACAATTTTGCTTCAAATAATTGTTTATACAAGTAAATATTAAATAAATTTTAAGTAGGAAGCCAGAGGATAATATTTTAAAAATTCTTGAGACTAACGGGAATTGAACCAGTCCGTTCTACGGCACCAAATCGCCTAGCAACAATTGCACACGCGTTAACATACTGAGTTTTTGCTAAACGATCAAGGACATTGACTCACAGTATAGGCATTTTCTGAATAATATTGAGTTATGTCTCTATAGCTGACCTCGCCCACTTTTCCTCTGGTAGAACAATTGACAAAGTATTTAGAAATAGCTAATCACTCATTGTCCGGCTCTGTCGCGGAGAGGTACTGGGCCCGCCTGTGACGACCAAGGTACCGAGTTCGATCCCCGCCTCATGCAATTTTGCATCCAGACCGTTCAGAAAGCACTGGCAAACTACTGATTGTATTTAAATTGCCTATAAAAATCACTACAGCCAAAAAATGCTGGGTTGATAGCCACCCCCTGAATATGATATGCTACTAATTAAATCACCCGTTTAGAAATATCTGATTTCAACGTTGTCAAAAACTGGAGGATGTTACCATGTCTTTCGTCATGTATACAGTCGTACTAGCTAATCGGGATTCATTCTTCTAAAGTGAAGCACTTGAGTTTTCCTGTGATTTTCATTGGTCATGTTGTATCTACTTTGTATTGACAGCTAAAGAAAATCACTATAAAAGTCAAATGCTTCACTTTAGAAAGATGAATCACAATTTAGCCCACGTCTTGTGTTGTCGGTGGTGACGATCAAAGAAACACGGCATCGCCAGCAGAAATCAGTTGTGCCTATATCAGGTTGTCCACTAGTCATAGAATGATATTCACGCATGTTCAAATAAAATCAGTATCAAGTCCCACTTAGCCAATAATACTGCGCGCCGGTCCCAAACGTCATTTATCTCTGCTGAGTTAACTTTTCCCGTGCTTATTATTGGCTGGCGAATGAAAGTATACGCCAGTGACCAGTCTGGTCAACCAAGATAAGTGACGTTGAGAACAGTGTGAAGGGATATTATTGAGAAGGATTTGCTTTCTTCAGAGCACGGTTCAGTTAGGACATTTGGATGGTAAGCGTCTGTTGGTGTTTCTACTGCTTTTGTTATATTATCCATATAAATGATAAACAATAATGGTGATAAAGACACATCCCTAACTCCAGATGTTACTGAAAACCACTTAATAAGTCCTGCATTTGTTCAAACTGTACTTTCACTATCTTTGTATATGGCTCTTACACAGTCTAATAATGTTCCTTTAATTCCGTACTTTTCTAGAATACCCCCGTTCTCTATTCGGTCGAAAGCTTTCTCCTGATTTATAAAAGCAATATTCATTTGATTTTGTTGTTTTCTATTGTCTTTTCACTGATTTGTCGTAGCGAAAATATTGCATCTGTACGTTCTCTTCCTTTTCTGAACCCGATCTGTTCCGGACTAAGCACTGGATCCATAATAGTTCTTATCCTTTTTTCACGAATCTTAGCGAACATTTTACCGACATGACTAAGCAGGGAGATACCTCTGTACGTGCCACAATCTTGTTTGCTTCATTTTTTTAATTTCCATATTTGTACTATGATTGCTCTTTGTCAATCTGTTGATATAGTTTTTTCTTTCTAAGCCGTTCTGAAGATGTGAAGTAATCAAGTTACTCCAGTTTCCCCACAGGTCTGTATTGCTTCAGTTGTTATCCCATCAATTCTCGCCGAGTTATTCTTTAGGTTATTCTTGATAACTTCTCTGACTTCTCGTTCCAGGTTCGTCATTTGCATATGTTGGTTTGAATGGTGTTACATATATATTTTCTGGTTTGTTCAGGAAATTTTTAAAATATTCTTCCCACCTTTCTATCTTCCTCGTATATGGAAATGCCTTGTTTGTTGTTTATATATTCTGTTGGTTGAAAAGGTTGGTCTCTCATCCTCATTTTCACTATGGCTTTATAGAACTGTCTACTGGACTCTACACGCAGTCTGCTTAGGTTTTCTCCATACATGATCCAACATTTTTCCTTTTCTTGCTTGATTACTCTTACAGCATCTCGTCTTGCTAATTTATATCTTATATATTCGTCTTCTGTTCGTACTCAGCCCGATCTTGTACTGTTTCTTCTTAGTTTTCACGGCTTCTTCAACTTCATTATTTTACCAAACTGTTCTCTTCTTCGGTACTACAGTCTATCTAGTGCCACAGTGTTTTGTTAAGCATTGTAGAATGGTGTTTTTGAATTTTTTCCATGCTGTTTCTATGTTATCTTGTGGTATGTACATCTGTTATAGCTGCCGTCATATCTGTGTTTATTTTTCTTTGTTTTTCTGAGTGGTGAAACATCATTTCTATCATCTAATCTACATCCTATTAGAAAACTAATAGAACATTATAATAGAACATTAGAAAACTAATAGAACATTATAATAGAACATTAGAAAACTAATAGAACATTATCCTGCTACAAGAAAAGTCCATAGCGGAAAATATGAAAACAAATGCTTAAAATAAACACCCAGATTTATAATAAATATCAACAGTAAACACAAATAATAAGAACAGCAATTTTTATTTCCTCATGATGATGATGGGACAAATTGCACACAATGCAACTATAACCAAAACATAGAAAAAGTACAGGCAAGTATTTTTCACTCTCAGATGTCTGCTTTCAAACATAACTCTAAAATATTACAATGGGCAGCCTCACGTTATCATCTCCAACAAATGAATGTTCTATAATATTTTTGATGACTGATATTTGTAGTTTTTGTCTGCTTGTCATGATTGGTTGGTGAACTGGATCATGCCTTTGACCCAATGCCATTGTGTGATATATGCATGTGTTTGTGAACTGTTGTTTTGTTTCATAAAGGGTGTTCCATCTAGTCATGGAGGGAGAAGCCTTTTTTTGACATCTTCAAGCGATGGACATTCAAAAAGGTGGTGATCAACAATTTCATAAGGATAAGTGCGCAGCCAACAACCAGGAATGTGTTTTAGTTTACTCCTTATGAGTCGGACATATGTTCAAATGTTATTTTATTGATGTCATAGACTAGTCACATTTGTTAAAATATTATACCTTCAGCAAGTTGAAAATTTAGCACTTCAGTCTGTTATGCAAAGAGCTGTCTGAACAAATCACTTAGATTCAGGTGAGCCTCCGATATAACAAGCATGTGTATAGATCTCTCTGACTATTGTCAGACGTTCATTGGTCATTTATTTATACTTTGTTTTGCCAGCCAATGAAAAGCACAGCATTAGTCGGATCGGCTTTACGCAGTGACGCAAAATGGGCGAGTACTCCGACCTGTTATATTGTAGGTCCTAATTTAGGTATGCCGACTATCCTCTTTGCACACTGGACATATGCATAAGTGGTCTGCTTTGGTAAATCTCAGGGTATAGCAGCTGATGGTTCTGGTCCTATGTTGATTGTGTTCTTCTTCTACATTTATTCTCAAGCTCCTACAGATTAACAGGATATAGTCCGGAGAATGGAATGTGTTGCCATGGTTAACAGCTTCTCTGTCATATCTGCATTTCTGATCCAAATCATCAGACTTCAGCATGGACCCTCTAGGTGATAGGACAGCCAACTCCACTGCAACATCTCCTTACATGTCTCTACAACACATGCAGCACCCCAAGATCTCCTTACGCATTCCTACGACATATGTGGCAGATAGCATTGTTGTCATTCTTTGCTTCCTCCTCGGGCTCCAATTCTTTGCTCCCTTCTCAAGCTCCAATTCTTTGCTCCCTTCTCAGGCTCTAATTCTTTGCTCCCTTCTCAGGCTCCAATTATTTGCTCCCTTCTCAGGCTCTAATTCTTTGCTCCCTTCTCAGGCTCCAACTACACACATGCAGTGTTCTTTTTAAAATTGGTTAAGGTGTTCTCTTTCGACAAAGCAAATCCTCACACCCCCCTAAATTCCGCCACATATTGACATCAAATTCCTTTGATCTCGCAGACACAGACTATTGAGTATGTCTGCTCTGTCCATGGGTTGACCATATATTATGGTAACAGAGTCAGCCAACTTGTCCGTTCATTTATTCAAACAGTTTCCATATCTCTAATGCACAAAGAAGAAACATCACTTGTCTTGTCATCTGGGTGTTCTTGTTTCATTTCAAACACAATATAATGATCAACATATGCCAACAACTACTGCACAATACTGTACAGATGCATGTACATGCAACACAATCTCACAGACATAGCTCTATCTTGCACACAAATATTTATTATATAAAGCACTTATATCTATTTATACACATTGAACAGTTATAACTTAAGGTTGTTTTAAGAAAATTATATAAATAAATCTCAAGATTAATCTAGATTAGCAACTTCAACTAAAGAAGTATTATTTTGTGGTTTCTATGAATGTTAACTGTACTACA
Organism: Meghimatium bilineatum; assembly: GCA_034231615.1. NCBI lineage: Eukaryota > Metazoa > Mollusca > Gastropoda > Stylommatophora > Philomycidae > Meghimatium > Meghimatium bilineatum. The sequence continues at coordinate 63,722,899 of CM067304.1, forward strand.
TTGATGTGCCCTTCTAGAGAGGTGTTAGATAAAGAAAATATAGGTCATAATCTCATATATCACATCGAGACCAGCTCCTCGATGCGGAGATCAGGAGACTGGAAACTAAAATAATATAGAATCAATATAAGTTAATATGTTTGCACTACCAAAAAAATCTATTATCTAAGTGATGTGTCCTTTGCAGAATGTTATTCTCATTGCCACATAGTTATGTGCAAGTTGTTCAACCTCTTCCAGTAGCTGTTCCAGTGCAGAAGGTCTTCGATATGCTGTGTCCATTGTAGTCTTGGTCTGTATGGTTAGTTGCTGATCCAGCAGTCCATGGGCTCATAACCTTTGATCTAATGCTACTACGTGATATATGCATGTGTTTGTGAGCTGTTGTTTTGTTTCCCATAAGGTGTTTCATTTATCTGGCCTCGTAGGGAGAAGTATTTTTTCCTGATGTCACTCAGCCCAGGACATTCAAAATAGGTGGTGGTCGACAGTTTTGTTGGGATGTGTGCACAGTCTACACCCTGGAGTGTGTTGTGGTTGTATTCTGTGAGGTGATTGATAAGATGTACATGTTTTATGCGAAGTCAGAAGACACATTCGACAAAGAAGTGTCTTTGTTAACCATCTTGGTCTGCATGTAGTAAGTATTTGTAAAGTATTATGTAGTAAATGTAGGTCAGTATTTGCAAAACTGTGACAGATTGTTGTGACATGAATTTGCATTCTCCTGACTGGTGCATGTGTCAGTGAGCGCCATTCTGTGACATCAGTGACATTGGTTTAAAAACCGGAAATTTATCAATTACTGAAACGTGCAGGAATTTAAATATTTTGGAAGCATTTTTACAGGCGACGGAAGAATGGACAGAACACACAAGACAAGAATATAAAATGTCAACTATGTAAATTATGAACTTACACCAATTTTAAAACACAAATCTATCCAGATGGAAACCAAATGGCAAATCATTAATTCAATCTGTTACTACATACATATTTCGTCAGTCCAGATCAAGTTGTTATAATGGAATTGACTGTATATCTTTTAGACATGATGGAAACATTTTCTTAAAAAACTCACGGTGACTAAATGCAGTTACATACAACCGTTTCTGGTTATATTTGACCTGATGATTCCAAAAATAGAATCAGGTTTTCCCCATCAGCTGTAGATTTTAAGACACAGACATATATATATATATATGTTAATTAAGCAGAACCTCTTATGGTGTGGTATGTTGCTTTTAACCGCTGGCATTAGCAAAGTTTGATTATATCAGAGCTTTCAACCAATCAAAATAGAAATCGTGGTTCTGGTAATCCAATCACCACAACCTCCGGAGTATTATTTTTGTAAGACGCTTTGAAGGCAAGTAAAAATGATGTAACATGATTATGAGAACACTATATACATAATGTAAATGTTACGAGGAAACATGCATATTAAATAACATCAGAAAAATGTCAGAAAGAACCTGAAATAGAACATTGTCCCACATGGACGATAGAACCAAATATGTGGATGAAAACTGTCAAAATTACATATTAACACTTTACTGACCATTAATCCAGAGTGCTCTTAACTCCCATTACAAAAGGTGTTCGCAAATTTTGATACATTGACAGTGCTGTCTGTAAAATTTTGTGTAAAATGTAACTCGTGACATTGATATTTGACATTTTATATGTGTCATAATGAATTTGTAATGAGTTTGCTTGTTCTGAATGAATTAAAAAACTGTAGAGTTATTTCAAGAGCAAAATTCTACTTATTAATAAAGCTGGGCGGGGATTTACATTACTTTCTATATATTGTAGAAACGCACCGTACAGAATTCCAAATATTTAAAGAATAAAATAAATGACATTAAAAAACTATATTTTGTGGGTGCTTCCATTGTAGAATGGCCTGCTATTCTGGATGAGCCATTCTTAGTAATACTATCGCTACTATTGCTTATTTCTGAAATATAATTTTCACGACTGTCAAATATGGTTACCTAGGGTGTACTACAGAAATTCACCAAAAGCCAAATTTGGTCAGCAAAGTATTAATGACCTCCTAAAGAATAACAATTAAAAAATCATAAATTTGAAGAACAAAAATTAGACATTTCATATTGTTTTATGAATTTTTGCAACTGGAAAAGTGATTCATTGAAAAGTACAAATAAATACCTATTATTTAAATCTACTACTTACAAATGCATTTGACCTGGTATAAGTAAATGTATTAAGTGAGCAACATGCTTAATAAAATATAAAACTTCATCAGGGAACATCACTCTCACAAGCTTTTTTTTAAACTCAGGGGAAAATAATTCATTTGAAGAGTCCACTTACTGATTTTGGGGTTTTGTTAACAAGAAATTTAGCATAAAATAATAACCAAAGTGACAGATGATATCCGATAAAATGCAAAGGGTTTCAGTAACACAAACAGGAAGTGATAACACTAAGGACAATGCAATTTTATTACTATTACTAATAAATAAGTAAAAATATGATACCATAAGACCAACTACAGTCTACAAAATAGAGCTGTTACTTTCTACTACATAAAAGAAAACCTTGCTCCTTTGTCGTTATTTTTCATCATTTACATTATTTTACATTGAGTATTCTTTTCTTATTTATTATTTTGTTTAGTAATAGTAACAACATTACATTATCCTTAGTTATATCCAGTTTTAACATACCTGGATATGGATGACATGGATGTCATCTTGAAATATAAAAATGCTATAATGTGATCATAAGTTGTATCAGTGGAAAAACTGTCTACGGCAAAACAACTTAAACATTAAATGTGAATGAAATATTTATTGCATTGCCTTTAACAACTGGAATGTCTTGTATATAAACCAGAAGAGGGTTTGATAGAGATTAGCTATCAAGCTTTTAATGTTAGGCATGCAGCCCCCATATTTTCTTGAACACTTGATAAGCAAAGGTTACAACATGATACAAAGTTATTCCACACAGAACTGTACACAAATGATAGATTGGCAGCAACCTGTCGTTGGGATGAAGATAACTCTTTGTGTACTAAGTCACAGTAACTAGTAGGTGGGGTGGCCAGTTCCCTTCCTTGCTGTCTTTATCTCTCCTAACTCATGCGCCAGGTACTCAGCTGTGTCAACTGGAGGAGCAGTTATGTCTGGTAAGAAATCAGACCCGGATTATGTTTTTTGTTGTCCGGACATGATTTCGCACCTGACACTGTAACCCGGTGATAGTAAGCAAACCCATTGTCAACTAGACTACCACACTGTAATTTGGTGATAGTAAGCAAACCCATTATCAACTAGACTACCACACTGTAACCTGGTGAAAGTAAGCAAACCCATTATCAACTAGACTGCCACACTGTAACTCTGTGATAGTAAGCAAACCCATTATCAACTAGACTGCCACACTGTAATTTGGTGATAGTAAGCAAACCCATTGTCAACTAGACTACCACACTGTAACCTGGTGAAAGTAAGCAAACCCATTATCAACTAGACTACCACACTGTAATTTGGTGATAGTAAGCAAACCCATTATCAACTAGACTACCACACTGTAACCTGGTGATAGTAAGCAAACCCATTATCAACTAGACTACCACACTGTAATTTGGTGATAGTAAGCAAACCCATTGTCAACTAGACTACCACACTGTAACCTGGTGAAAGTAAGCAAACCCATTATCAACTAGACTACCACACTGTAATTTGGTGATAGTAAGCAAACCCATTATCAACTAGACTACCACACTGTAATTTGGTGATAGTAAGCAAACTCATTATCAACTAGACTGCCATGACATAACCTGGTGAAAGTAAGCAAGGTCACTATCAAACTACTATCGACTACCGCACTCCTTGATACATTATCTAAAATAGAATGAAACATTAACATTAATCATAAGAGGATATGTAACTTGATGAACGTGTAATCAAATATTCTTTCCCTGAAAGAAATCAAGTGTGTGTGTCTGTATGCGAATATTTTGTGTCTTTGTGCGTTTATATTTCCATAAAACCCCAATGTTTTCAAAGTCGTTACGATACTGAATTAAATGAACACACATACTCCTCCATGGATTTCTGTCTAGACAAAATTGGATGAATATTAAAATATCATGACTAGTCAATTCTTTAATGTCTGTCCATTATTTTTTGGGTCCTCCTCTGCTCATTTCTCCTTCAACTGTTCCATCAGGCTTGTTTTTTACATGGAATCATTTTGGATACATATCTAAAACATGCAATTATTTCTTGTTTTAGTATTGAAAGTAGTTTTTTTCTGTGTGGACCTGTATGCCCCTTATATTTTATTTTTTAAATTTTTATATACACATTTCTCTAATGTTATTTATAGGAAATGTACAGAATTTGTGTGTAACACTTATATTTGAAGGTTTGTAACCGTTTCCGTCATGTTTGCAGTGAATGTCAATTCACAATTAAGTAGCATATAAAATATAGCCAGAATTTTACAAATTTTGATTTTCAATCTGACATATTCTTTCTCAATATTAAATTCAAACTTGACATAGGATCTAAGGATTCAGCATTATCTTTGTTGCTATTGCATTCATTCTCACATACATTCCCACCATATCTCTCTTGTAGCAGGACGATGGCCCTACTAGATTTCCAGCAGGATCTCGTCCAGGAAATAGAAATTTGCATTCTTACCGTTTTATTTGCGCTAACGGCCCGTACATCTAACTTCGGCAGTAACCTTATTTTAAATTTTGTCTTGTATTTTCCTCACCGCATAAACAGAACCATAGGTATTCGAAAGTTTTCAAGTTTATCCCCATTCATCGTGATGTTGATACATGCCTCTGCGTCTCTGCTGTTAAACAAGATCTAGCTTTTTCGTGTATTAATTTATATTCTATACTTGTCTGTAACTTTTCCCAAATTTGATATTAATTCCTGTCCAGCTGTAAGTTTAATCTATTGACAGCCCATAGCCTTTCTGACGAAAGCACATTTGCCCCTCAGTTGAGTAACCAAGGCAGCATCCGGACTCACTGAGTACCAAGGCAACACCCGGACTCATTGAGTAACTGAGGTAATACTTGGACTCATTGCAGTTTAAAGAAGTAATTTCCCTTTAAATATTGTATAATAAAGAAACAGTATCACTGAAAAATCAAGACATTATAATAAACAATATTCAAGGAAGTATTGCTTATGGCAACAAAGAAATCTAAAGAAGATAATCAGGGAAAATGTAGAGCAGAGTTAGGCTAAATCAAACAGCCAAGTCAGTTTTACTGTTATGCAAGGCTGATTTATATTACTATACACACTGGTCTGTGACTTTAAAAAATATAAAATCACAAGCTATCTGAGCCAAACTGCAAAATATGACACTAAACAGCAATTATGAGGAAATTATTACATATAAATATTGATGTTACTAGCTAATAACAGTGCTGCCTGCCTTCAATCTTTTATCTTCTTTAATGTTAAATCTTAAAACACAGCAAAGACTTTTAATGTCGATAAAGGTTTTCTATGGACTGCAACAATTGTGTCAATGCTCTTTGCAACAAATGAGAGAAAAAAAGTTGTTGCCCCAGTCCCACATGGAAACACTGAATCTGGTCTACCACCCAAATAAGTTGCCTTTCCATGAAATAGTACAATCCTTCCAAGTAAATAATCTTTACATCAACAACATTAATTATTCACAGCGGCAACTTTTGTACCATTGTAAATAATAAACACATAGCTTCATAAACAAAAAACTTTATAAACAACAAACAGCTTTATAATCAACAAAAAAATTCCACATAATTTTGATACCTTCAACATTAAAAAAAAAATATGACTATAAAAGATAAATTATTTTCATAATCAGTCAGAACAAAAACTGAATTATATACATCTGTTACTCATTCATGATTAATCATGGAAGCGTCTTATCTGACATCACTCTCAGAAGGAAACAGTAGCCATCAGAAACTCTTGGAGTTTCAACTCATGGGGTTGTAAACTGTACCAAAGCTAGCATTGCTACCCCCAAAGATTACAGAGCTCCGAGACTGGCAGAAGTACACGAGTGCAAGGGAAATCACCAACATCAAAAGGCCAACTGCAAGAAGATTTATCTGTGAAGCATACAAATAAAAGACTTATTTAGATATGGTTCACGATTTACAATCCATAACAAGACAATATTTAGCGGTAATACCGGTATATTTTTTGGTCCAATCCCAGATCAGGGGCATAACGCATATTTCACCAATTTCCTAAATGTGAACGAAGTTAGATATGCATAGGTTCATTCCAAGTTTATTACGGTGTGCACAATTGTCATGCTATCAATGAAATTACATCACTAGGAGACTGTTGCCAGAAAAAACAAAATGGCTAATTGTAGTAGCGGAGATTATATTATGCAACGATTTAATACCACGACTGCACATTGGAGAAGGGAGGATCCTAGAATGGGGGGGGGGTTGGGTAGGATCAGACTTAATTATAACCTAAACACACCACCCCCTTTCCTAAACTATATACTCCTCTGTCTCAAGGGTTATTAATCGAAGGCAAAGTTTAGCATAGATGCTGCAGTCATTTCACTAATACAAATTAACCAGCAGAGTGACATCACAAACTACTAAAAAGTTGCAACTGGTTACTTAAAAACTGTGAACGAGGTGGTAGGCACCTGATTTGGGATTGGACCTATTTTTCCATCAAAATTAAAATTGATATACCAGTCTGAAGCAAGTCAACATGTCCAAATATATTTGTGTACCTTGATAACAGATTTCAAAAGATGAAGAACATCCTATGTAATATATATTAGTTCACTGAGGTTAAAATAAAAAAGGAGTACTTAGAGGTTATATTACACCATTTCTAATGTGCGGAAGTGAATCTTGGACAGAATAGTTGGAAATTATTTTTAAAAACATATAGAGGCAGTAGAAATATGATTATTTAGCAGACTGCTGAGCGTCATGGACAGAAAAAGAGTGTAATAAAGATATCTTGAAAGAAATTCATTCAACAAGAGTTGCTAATTTGCATCAAAAAAACGTCAACGTTATTTGTACACATCATGAGAAGAGGTAAGATGAAGGGCATCATCAAAATAGGCACGTTGAGGAGCAAGCGGGTAAGATGCTGGACTCTCAGCATTATGGCCTGAGGGAAAACCAGTATTGGAAATGATTGGCAGTAGACAAGACTGAAGGCTGTGAACAGACATGATAACCAACAGTGCACAGTATAGTCCAATATTCCAGCTAAGCTGTGTTTACAGTTTGCTAGCGCACACATTTTATCCCATAGCACACATAGTTTAAACTTGGCAGATAAGACTTGCATATATAAATGTACGTAAAAGTTCATAAAATAAAAGAATAAAATTAGTGTAAATGAAACATTGAAGAAGAAGAGCTATTTCTAGGCACAAGATTTGCCCCGAAGAATGTGATGTTCAAAATGTCAACAGAGATATATGTTTGCTCACCGACACGCTTTTATCTTAGAGGGAACATTAGTATGGTCTATATGAATATATTTACCATTTATACCAAGTGTGCAACAGTAAAATATGCTCCACATAATAAATTACTCAAATCTATTTTTTTAAATTGCTCCTAGCAGTAATCTATTAAAAATCTATTATTGTGTCTATTACTGGTGTTAATATATATTAAATTATAGAACTGGACAATATGTGTTCTTGGAAATATGTTAAAGTGTTTAATTAAATGCTTTTCTTTTACTGTTATTACTCCAGAACAGGGTACACCAAATATTATATAATGACCCCTGTATAGAATCCGTGACAATTTATTGATACTACCATTGCAAAAATGTGTCATTTTTTAATATGCATAATAAAGTTACATGAATTTGTGGGTATTTATTGAACTAGTTCATTCAGTGTTTTTCAAATCTCTTCAACGGTAGAAAAAGTAAAATTAACCCATAGCTTTTTTTAACACCATAACTCTCCCTCTCAGTCTTTACTTTCTGGATTAATCTGATTTTTTTTTATCATACACATGTATTGACGGGAAATATTTAATATTTTTTTTTTAAACAGGGGTTCAGCAGTTATTATTAATACAGGCGTTTCTATAAGAATATGGATTTAGATTTTACAAAATATAAATTTATGAAACAATAAGTCGACAGGTATGTTGATGTACCGGGTATCCTAAAAAAGATGGAGTGCAACAAATGATGCCTACAATGCACATTATCTGTAATTAGGGGCAGTGTTACGTTACAATTTGCATGATCTGTAATTAGGGGCAGGGGCAGTGTTAAGTTACAATATGATGGTCTGTAATTAGGAGCAGGGGCAGTGTTAAGTTACAATATGATGGTCTGTAATTAGGGGCAGGGGCAGTGTTAAGTTACAATATGATGGTCTGTAATTAGGAGCAGGGGCAGTGTTAAGTTACAACATGTATGATCTGTAATTAGGGGCAGTGTTAAGTTACAACATGTATGATCTGTAATTAGGGGCAGTGTTAAGTTACAACATGTATGATCTGTAATTAGGGGCAGGGTTAAGTTACAACATGTATGATCTGTAATTAGGGGCAGGGTTAAGTTACAACATGTATGATCTGTAATTAGGGGCAGTGTTAAGTTACAACATGTATGATCTGTAATTAGGGGCAGGGTTAAGTTACAATATACATGAACTGTAATTAGGGACAATATTTAAGTACAATACTATATACACATAGAAACAATATTAAGTTACAGCTACATAGCAGATATACACAGGGACAATTGTATATATATATATGCAGGATCAAATGTTAAATTATGACTATTTGCAAATATACACACAGGGACAAATGTTAAATTATGACTATATAGCAGATATACACACAGGATCAAATGTTAAATTATGACTATATGCAGATATACACACAGGAACAAATGTTAAATTATAACTATATGCGGGTATACACACAGGAACGAATGTTAAATTATGACTATATGCGGGTATACACACAGGGACAAATGTTAAATTATGACTATATGCAGATATACACACAGGGACGAATGTTAAATTATGACTATATGCGGGTATACACACAGGAACGAATGTTAAATTATGACTATATGCGGGTATACACACAGGGACAAATGTTAAATTATGACTATATGCAGATATACACACAGGGACAAATGTTAAATTATGACTATATGCGGGTATACACACAGGAACAAATGTTAAATTATGACTATATAGCATACACACAGGAACAAATGTTAAATTATGACTATATCATATATATATACACAAGGTCCAATGTTAAACTATGGCTATACAGCAGATATAAACAGGGTAAAATGTTAAATTATGACTACAGTATATAGTTTTTCTACTCAAGTTCCAAATGCAGGAAAATATGAAAGTCTCACTATTTTCTACTCAAGTTCCAAATGCAGGAAAATATGAAAGTCTCACTATTTTCTACTCAAGTTCCAAATGCAGGAAAATATGAGTCTCACTATTTTCTACTCAAGTTCCAAATGCAGGAAAATATGAAAGTCTCACTATTTTCTACTCAAGTTCCAAATGCAGGAAAATATGAAAGTCTCACTATTTTCTACTCAAGTTCCAAATGCAGGAAAATATGAAAGTCTCACTATTTTCTACTCAAGTTCCAAATGCAGGAAAATATGAAAGTCTCACTATTTTCTAATCAAGTTCCAAATGCAGGAAAATATGAAAGTCTCACTATTTTCTACTCAAGTTCCAAATGCAGGAAAATATGAAAGTCTCACTATTTTCTACTCAAGTTCCAAATGCAGGAAAATATGAAAGTCTCACTATTTTCTACTCAAGTTCCAAATGCAGGAAAATATGAAAGTCTCACTATTTTCTACTCAAGTTCCAAATGCAGGAAAATATGAAAGTCTCACTATTTTCTACTCAAGTTCCAAATGCAGGAAAATATGAAAGTCTCACTATTTTCTACTCAAGTTCCAAATGCAGGAAAATATGAAAGTCTCACTAATTTCTAATCAAGTTCCAAATGCAGGAAAATATGAAAGTCTCACTATTTTCTACTCAAGTTCCAAATGCAGGAAAATATGAAAGTCTCACTATTTTCTACTCAAGTTCCAAATGCAGGAAAATATGAAAGTCTCACTATTTTCTACTCAAATTCCAAATGCAGGAAAATATGAAAGTCTCACTATTTTCTACTCAAGTTCCAAATGCAGGAAAATATGAAAGTCTCACTATTTTCTACTCAAGTTCCAAATGCAGGAAAATATGAAAGTCTCACTAATTTCTAATCAAGTTCCAAATGCAGGAAAATATGAAAGTCTGACTAATTTATAATCAAGTTCCAAATGCAGGAAAATATGAAAGTCTCACTATTTTCTACTCAAGTTCCAAATGCAGGAAAATATGAAAGTCTCACTATTTTCTAATCAAGTTCCAAATGCAGGAAAATATGAAAGTCTCACTAATTTCTAATCAAGTTCCAAATGCAGGAAAATATGAAAGTCTGACTAATGACCTAACAGACTAATCATTATGCAACTGTAAAACTCTCAGTAGATCTTTTTCTTTCTTTCCACTTTATACCCCTTTATGCCTTATGGGTAGAAGTGTTCTCTAGAGATGGCTTTTTTTTTGTGTGCTTCATATATGTTAGTTTTCATTGACTCTTTCATTTCTGTAATCCATCGTTTGCAAGATCTGCTTCTGGTTTTGTATCCATCGTGTCTGTATAGTAATGCTTTTTGAGGGGCACTGTCTAATGATAATCTGGAAGCATGCGAAAACCACTTGAACCTGTTGTTATCTGATGTAATTCAGGATTGGCATTGTGTTTGTTAGTCTTCTGTTCCTGATTCTGTCTCTTATTGTTACTTCGAGGATTCTACATAAACAAGTCATTTTTGTTGTAACAAGTTTTCTTTTGGATTCTGTTGTTAGTGTCCACGTTTGACATTAGTAGCATAGTGATGGTATGATGATCGTTTTATATATTATAGTTTTGGTGTTCATGTTCACATATTTGTTTTTGAAAATAGGAGACACCCGTCCCAAGATCAGGTATGCTATGTTGGATTTCTTTGGTGTTTTTCCCATTCGCTGATATGATGCTTCAAAGATAAGGGAATTCTTTCACCTGTTTAATGTGTTGATCATCAATTAGAATAGTGGTGTTTCTTTTTTTTGTTTTTGCGACTGACAAAATTATTATCCTTTCTGATACGTACTTGATATCCACTATTCCTTTCGAGGTCACTCTATTATAAATCCAACTTCATGTTTAGCGTGTGTATTTGGGTCAACTCCAGCACAGAAAGTAGTGTGTAATTTAGATGCAGTTGTTTACATCCAATACCTTTAATTCTGGTGCCGTTTTAATTATACATTGTCGGTTTGCTAGACTTGTCACAATGTTGTTTCAGCATCTCCAAATGATTAAACTGTGTTCTAATCTATCCCATTCAGAACAGAAATCACATATTCCAATTATAAATTATTGAAACACCAAACTTTATTTCCATTTGGGCGGGCAGGTTAGCAACCGCCATTAACCAGAAGTTTACACCAGTAGATGACATGCCAATATAGTGAATAATTCTGCATGTGGAAACCATACAGCAACTCATCTCTACAATTATGTTTTTAATTTTATGCAAAATTCAGGACCCAACATTGCATATCATGCTGGAGGAACAATACAAGCTCCAGCACTGACCATGGTCATAGTTGCCAATGTGTTCATGATAGTCATGTCATAGCTGCCAATGTTTTTATGATCTTCACAGCTGCCAATGTGTTCATGATGTTAAATAAATCATCTGGCAAGCACGAAGATTGGCGAGGGCCACGGCTTTGAGAGGGAAAAAGGTTAGAATGATGAAGGCAGGGAGGACATTTATTACATTTTGTGGTAGGTATACCATGACGGTCCAGTTCTGTGGTGGAGTGGTACAGAGTGTGTCTGTGACGGCCAAGGTACCAAGTTTGATTCCTGCCACAGGCAACTGTGCATCCAGACTGTTCAGAAAGCAATGGCAAACTACTAAACATATACTGCCTAAAAAAGCACAACAGCCAAAAATGCTGGGTTGACGGCTACATTCTGAATAAGATATTGTCCTCTTTTTTTTTTAAATACCACAACATTAAATTTGTAACATTGATCAAAATGTCTAAAGAAATATAAATATTACTTCCTGCTAGATACAGCGGGATATCAATAAATGAACAAATCATGTCTAGAGGATCATCATCATGCCATCTCTGTTATAAAAGTTTTAAGAGAACAAAATACAAATATTACACATTTGTGGGAGATTTTATTTGTTGGTTTCCTTTGTTTATTTCTTAGTCTCAATTTCCAGAAATTATGATAAGAGCTTTAGTACACTTTTTTTGCATTGGTCAATTTTCTCCAGAGCTTTATTTAATACCCCAAAAGCTTCAACTTTCAACATTACTCAATACTTTGAGAAGCCTCCTACTCAGAGAGAAAAAACATAATTTGTATAGATGAATTACTGTGGGGCTTGCACAAAAGGAAAGCCTAACTAGATATGCATGTTGTCTACTGGGGGCTTACTGCTGTATAGTGGTTCATCTGATTGGTCACTGTTGTGGTAGCCGAGGTGTTATCATTTTTTAATTAAATAAATGGCTCTAGTAGGGAAGAATATACTACCTCCTCGATGACATGCACTATCAAATCACAAAAGCCAATATCAAGATTGCTACCATTCCCAAAATACACACAAGGCGTTAGATTAGACTCACAAATATAAACTCAGAACAGAATACAAGCACGGAGCAGTACGGGTTACATAAAAATGCATGACAACATGCAGAGAAACCAACCTCTCTAGGACTGCAGCTGCGTTTCTCCACAGTTTTGGAAAATGACATCAGCACTGCTACCAATAAAATAAACTAGCACCAGCGATAGTAGAAGCAGTGCTAAACCAATACAGAGGTTTAACAGCTAAGAAATGTGGGGAAAAAATTGATATCCATTGTTAAACCAATACAAAGGTTTAACTCTTATGGACCTGTCCATAAATTATGTCACTAATTAGGGGGTGCAGGTGGGAATGGGGGGAGGGAGGGGGAAAAAAGGGGTTCAGAAAAATTTTGAAAATTGTTGAGGAAGGCAGTTTGACAAAAGTTGATGTCAACAGTCGTTTTTTTATACACCAAATGAATTGTTTAAATTTTTTATTAACTATATATAAATATTAAATAAAACATGTAATTTTTATTGTGCCTGTTATGCTTAAAACATCTCTTTTTTGGGAAGGGTAGGAATTTTTTACTAAAACATTTACATAAATTTGTTGATGTAATTTATGGACAGCCCCTAAAATAAAAACGTGTGTGTGTGTGTATGTTGGAGTAGAAGAGTGTTATAATAATAACCAGAGAAATAGTTAGGTCATCAGTTATTTTAAATAAAATTATTTAATTATTGATAAAAATTTTGAATATTAACCATTTATTTGATTATTGATAAAAATTTGAATATTAACCATTTATTTGATTAGATAAAAAATTTTGAATATTAACCATTTATTTGATTATTGATAAAAATTTTGAATATTAACCATTTATTTGATTATTGATAAAAATTTGAATATTAACCATTTATTTGATTATTGATAAAATTTGAATATTAACCATTTATTTGATTATTGATAAAAATTTTGAATATTAACCATTTATTTGATTATTGATAAAATTTTTAATATTAACCATTTATTTGATTAGATAAAAATTTTGAATATTAACCATTTATTTGATTATTGATACAAATTTGAATATTAACCATTTATTTGATTATTGATAAAAATTTGAATATTAACCATTTATTTGATTATTGCCGTACATTAATATATTCATCAAATATCTATCACATTTTTGTGACCATAAAAAACGTCATGTAGTTTGTAATTTAGGTAATCATACTCTGAAGGTATCAATATTAGTTAATTATTGCCACAAATTCAAATGATAATACTTATTTTTGTTTTTGTCACTGACAAATCTCCTTGTATTAAGGACATTCGCTACACTCTGTGATTTTGTTTTTAAACTCTTCATTAGAGTATTCCTGAAATTTTCTAAAAGATTATCTGCCCTTGCAGTTAAGTGCAAATCTACGATCACAATTCACAAAAAAAACCCAGAGAAAATCCTATGATCGTGTCAAAGTGTTCTTATTCTGTATCACAATTTGCATAATCTTATCACATCAGTAGCATTCTACTTTTGTAACACATCTTTATACAGTGGAATCCCTCTATAGCGCATCCTTTTATAACAAATGTCCGTCTATAACAACTTTTCAAAATCCACAATTATATTTATTCTATATTGTTTGTATTGTGTATATAGCAAATTTCTGTTATTATGTACATAATAACTTGTCAGTCTGGACAAGTTGTTATAATGAGATTTCATTGTAGTAATTAGTGCAGTAGCGTACTAGGTGGGTAGTCAAAAGTTCAATTTCCAAATAATTTTTAGACCTAATGAATCCTAGACTGACCTTAGTGAATTTGGTATCCAATTCTCAGGGATGGTAGTGATCCTGAAATAATCCCTTTAGCTGTGAGCCAGGTAGCTCAATAGCATATAGTCTTTCTGACAGAAATATACATCTTCCTCAGTTGAGTAACCAAGGTGACAGCCGGACTTGAATATGTGTCAAAGGCATGGTTGTGTTGGTGGGGGTATGGATGCATGTTTAGTCCATGAAGGGAGGTATTTAAATGTTGCAGCAGCCCAGGATCATCACATCCTGCCAGAAGTGCAACATATACTTCTGAGCCAACTAGTTCATCACTCTTCTATTAGATCTGTTGACCCATCTGCTTTGATGGCACATCTTGCATTGTCTGCCACCTAAGAGTCTGCTACAAAAGGATAAACTTGCAATGTCCACTGACCTGCATCTCTTTGTTATCCATGGGGATCATTTGATAGAAGACACAAGCAAGAATATTGAGATATGCAGAGACAATCATTTTTTCAAAGGTCACAGGTTCAGCTTATCTATAACGTTTCTTCAGTTACCATCTGCAACATGCCAAGACTGAAGACAGTGACTCCATTCTTTTCACCCTGAACTAGAAGTCCAGGCCACAGTTGTCACTCAGTCGTTCAGGGGTGATAAATCATTGTTGCCTCAGTCGTTCAGGGGTGATAAATCATAGTTGCCGCAGTCATTCAGGGGTGATAAATCATAGTTGCCACTCAGTCATTCAGGGGTGATAAATCATAGTTGCCACTCAGTCATCCAGGTGTGATAAAGGCAGCAGGAAGGATACTGTCCATTTCAATCCGAAGTATGTCAAATATTCATGAAAGATACAGACATAATGTATTCCCCAATATACTCCAATAATTTGAAAAAAAGGATTATATCCATGTTCTATATTATAATTTTATTATAGAAAAATGGTTATAATTGTTATAAAAATTCAATCTTAGAGGGACTATGCAGTGAATGAAGAATGGGGAACAATTAATAATACAATGGATTGATAACAAAACAATTTCATTAATTTCTACAAAATTCATAAAGCAAATAAATGTACATATATAAAGAGGAGAACAAAAGTAAATGGAGTATTTAGGGAGATTCAACTCAGTCTAATATTGATAAAGATTACAATAAATATATGAAAGACGTAGACAAAAGCGATCAGCTGATAGGTAAACACAACTGTCTTAGGACAACAAACAAATATTGGGAAACATTTTCTTCATCTCATTGATATATTTTTAGGGTAAATGTCTATATTTTGTTTCAAGATTATTGAAGAAGAATACAGATGTAGAGGATTTAAAATAAAACATATAGATATTATCAATTCAATTTTACTGAAAGGAATTAGTTGACGAAGTTAGGAAATATAGGAATATATGATGATGTTCGAGTAGCCAGAAAGCCACTACTTTCTCGAGCCATGCAATGGACCTAGAATTTATACGCAAACAGAGAAATTGTAAACGTTGTTATAAAAACATAAAAAATGTAAAGAAAGAGTAGAGTTAGACCTAAAGCCTGTGATACATATTTATGTTTCAATAAAAAAAGAAATTGCCTTTCAGAGTATTACAAAGTCAAAAAACTTGGAACCATTATGTATACTGAACTCACAATTTATTTCATTCATCAAGGTTAAAACAAATTAAAAACAATAACATCACTAAAATTAATAGGAATATACTCACCAGTGTTTTAATTGATCCTTAAAAAATATTATGTACTGTTTGCAAAATGAAATACTAAACAAAATAATTTCATTTGTAAAATAAAAATCCCATCACACATACAATTTTGTGTGTGTGTACTGTACTTACATTTGTTGCTCTATTGATGAGTGTAATTTTCTGCTGTTTTGCATTCATGCAATAGGGGCAATAAAAACTAACTAATATATTAAGATCTCAAATACGTTATGATTGTTTTGGTTCTTTGTCATTGTGCCATTTTTATATCTTACGCAAATTTTTGTTTTATAATTTACAAATATAATTTACAAACTATGGACATATATAATTATACAAATACAATTTATAACTTCATTGAAATGCCACATTATGATGAAGATAAACATAGCATTGTATTCTGAACATGATATATGATACATTGCCTCATCAGTTAATTAAAATTTTAAACATTTTTTTCACCAAAAAGGAACCAGAATTGTTTTTAAAATTGCCAAAAAGACACATCTGCAGAGAGTTCAGGAATAAACTTATTGAGAATTTTAAAAACTGTTGTTAAATGGAATTTTAAAAAAATGTATGTGATATAAATGGATTCCGCCGTACAATATTGGAATATTTCCAGCATGAGCATTTTCTAACACCGGAGATTTATCAATAATAGTAGTATAAATAGTTCTCTATTAATAAAAAATAAGTAACAAATAAATATCTTGTAAGTTGTAATGTTTGCAAGTAGAAAACAGTTGTTTTATGATTCTCTTTATTTTCTTTCTAACCGCAGCAATTTCAAGAGATTAGCTCTTACTTCCTATGTGCAGTGGGGAGGTATCTCAGAGCTTTCTTTCATACCCATTGAAGGAGCCTTCTACTCAGAGGGCAAGTAGACTGTTTGCAAGTAGATAACGCTTGTTATATTATCCTCTAAAGAAACCTTACATAATGCTGTTTGCAAATAGAACACACTTGTTATATTATCCTGTATAGAAACTTTACATAATGCTGTTTGTAAGTAGAAAACACTTGTCTTATACACTCCTATAGGAACACATAACATAGAGACTTGTCAGTGCTGCCTCTGTAACTAATTATAGCTCCATGAAGCATGTTTGGAGTGCCAAGATGTTATGATCTGTCGACTAACTAATTTGTGTTTTGATATTTTGTTGTTTTAAATAAATCTTAATTACAATCTACAACATAACTTGAATAAAACTAAGCGCAGATAAATTTTCAGAGCCAGTTAAGTATAATTAATTATAACACAATAAGGAATGCAGCTCCATCCCACAAAAGCTCTGTGCCGGTACATCGAAATGTTACTGTTATTATGATTATCATCAAGCTATATAGGATACGGATGCCGCAAGAGCAAAAGGGAGTTGATGGGTTAAGATTTCAATAAGTTTAACTTACTTGAAATTGTTGGCTTGGTAGAAGAAACAGTCGGACTCCAATTGCAGTGGAGCCCCATCTTGACTCAGTCCAGGTTGAATACTCTCCAGAGAGCATATCATACCCTGAGAATTAGAAAAACTGACTTAGCTAGTAGAAGAGGGTATTCAGTCAATTAGAAAAACTGGCTTAGCAAGTAGACAAGAGTGTTCAGTCAATTAGGAATCTGTCACCACTCTCACTAAACTAATTTTACCAAATAAACAATTCACAACTATACCAATATAAAAACTTAAAAACACACCAATATACACACAAACACCAATATACAAACTTACAAATACACCAATATACAACTTACAAATACACCAATATACACACAAACACTAATATACAAACTTACAAACACCAAGAGTGGAAGAGCAGAGCATGGCCTGAAGAATATAAAAAATCAATAATATATCCCACCAAAAAAGATCTTCAGTTATGCACTAACTATAGAACAGTAGCATTAATTAGTCAAGCAAGCAGGATCTTACTAAGAATAGTTATGAAAAGAATACAGTAAAAATTAGAAACTGAAGTTAATGAGGTACAAGAAGGATTTCGGTCAGGCAGAGACAAAAAAGATTGAAGATTGTTTACTAAATATGAGAAAAATTATAGAAAAATGTAGAGAATTCAAAGAAGATCTATACATATGTTTTATCTATACATGTGTTTTATCTATACATGTGTTTTATCTATACATGTGTTTTATCTATACATGTGTTTTATCTATACATATGTTTTATCTATACATATGTTTTATCTATACATGTGTTTTATCTATACATATGTTTTATCGACTATTTCAAAGCATCTGATTGCGTACAACATCAGCAACTATAGGAAATAATGAGAGAAATGGGCTTCCCAGAACATCTAACATATCTTATTTAATCACCATACTATAAACAACAAGCAGCTGTAATAGTTGATGGTGTTATCTCATAATAGGTTTTCGGTAGACAGCGGGGTAAGACAGGGATGTACCCTATCACTATAATTATATAATATATATGTGGAAAACATCATGAGGAAAGTAAGGAATGACAAGGAGCACAAAAAATTCCATCCCTTAAATAAAGGAGGGTATGAAATACTAAAGATAAGATACACAGATGATACGGTTCGGTTCTTCTAACTACACACATGGAAGGGCTAGAAATGATGATAAATTAAAACAAAAAACATTCAGTGAAGAACAAAACCTTCAATTAAACATATAGAAAACCACGATCATGACAACAGATAAAACTAAAGTAACATCAAGAATTAAAATAGATAACATGGAACTGGAAAACGTGGACAAGTTTGATTATCTGGATGCAAATATATACAGCTTAGGTGATTGTACAATGGAAATTAGGAAAAGATTGATGATAGCAATAACAAATTAATGAGAAATATATATAAGAAAACTGTTATAAAGAGACAAACGTTATAGTTCTTAGATCATACATTTTCCAGTTGCAACAGACAGCTGTGAGACTTGGACAATAAATAGAACAATGGCAACAAAGAATATAGGCCTTTAAAACTGAAATGTTATAGAGCAATATTAAGAATTTCATGGACAGAAAAGATAAGGAACAGAGAGATTTAGAGTATGCTGAATATAGAGGAAGGATGGCTGCCAAAGACAATTTTACATAGAAAACTGAAATATTTCTGACATATAAAAAGACACAATGGCATAAAAGACACATATTAGAGGGCAGAATTCCAGGAAGTAGAAGAAGAGGTAGACCTAGAAGGAGATAGACAGATGACATCAAAGACTGTATGAAGATATCATTGGAGGAGGCAGGCAGATAGGCACAGAATAGAGTTGGGTTCAGGACATCAATTGCAAAGACAATGTTTGGGATAGAATATGTCAAGTGACGATGATGACAAACACCAATATATAAACCTACAAACAACAATATACAAACTTAAAAACACCAACATACAGGCTTACACACACACCAATATACAAACTTACACACGCACAAATATGCACTTACAAATACTAATATACAACTTACATACAAACATGGACACTTACAAACACCAACTTAGAAATGTACAAACACCAATATACAAACTTACAAACACACAAATATGCACATGTACAATCACATCAATGTACACAGTATATTGCTAAAATACACATTTACAAATAGACCAAGTAAAATCTAACAAATATTTATGTACAAACTGACAAACACACACACATGTGCAAACACACTATTGCACAACCTAAAAACAAGCCCATGTACAAAAACACCATTGTATAAACTTAAAACACATCACTGTACAAACTTATAAATACCCCCATGTGCATACATATCAATGTACAAACTTATAAATATTTATTCATTCATTCATTTTCCTTTTGCGCTGAAGTTAGCGCATAGGGCAGAGGTCAGATCTCTCCAATTCTGTCTGTTCAAAGCTATTCTGTGCAGTTCTTGAATAGTATGAATATTGGTTGTTTTACTTTCTCTAAGTATTGTTCTTCTGAGTGTTTATTTTGGTCTACCCATTGCTCTTTTGCCTGTAGGTATCCATTCAAGAGATTGGTGGTGTATTCTGTTGATGTCTGCGCGTAGGACATGTCCGATGTAGGACCAACGACGTTTTCTGATAACATCTGTGATGAAATTTTGATGTGTCTCTTCTCTGATTTTTTCATTCGATTTGAATTCACTCCAATGGGTGTTAGTTATCCTACGAAGACATTTTGAATGAAAAAGAATTGGATCTAGGTGTTACTGTATGACAGTCTCATGATGATGATGATGAAGAGAATCACATATGCTTCCTAAATATCCGATGATGTCACAAAATGATTCATTGTGCGACAATCTCGCAATGATGACAAAGAGAAATCACACATGCTATCTTGAATATCCGATGTTGTAACACAGTTTGACACAAAATAATTCGTTTTAATGAAAAAAGAATTGGAATGAACTGACTTCTGTTACACAAATCGGTCTGGACTTTACGATGTTAGTTGATTAATCCAACGATCGACGGAATGACCCAGACTTGATTAGAGAAACACCCTCCATCAACGGACGTCACTACCAGAAGACAAATATACTATTGTACAAAAACACCAATGCACAAACTTAAAAAGACACCCATGTACAAACATACCAATATACAAACATACCATCTATTGAAAAAGCTGGAGAAACAGCATCTGTAGTATGTACAAGAGATTTCATACACCATCCTTCCCTTTGTAAATCCCCATTACCGTCATATTTTAACTTGCCTTGCATCCAGATGTAGCTGTAACGCTGAGAAAATAAAAAAAGTTAGTATATTCTTCACAGATTTCTCTATCAGTTCACAGTCTGTGAAGCACATAGAAAAACTATATAAAAGTTAGTATATTCTTCACAGATTTCTCTATCAGTTCACAGTCTGTGAAGCACATAGAAAAACTATATAAAAGTTAGTATATTCTTCACAGATTTCTCTATCAGTTCACAGTCTGTGAAGCACATAGAAAAACTATATAATAGTTAGTATATTCTTCACAGATTTCTTTATCAGTTCACAGTCTGTGAAGCACATAGAAAAACTATATAAAAGTTAGTATATTCTTCACAGATTTCTCTATCAGTTCACAGTCTGTGAAGCACATAGAAAAACTATATAAAAGTTAGTATATTCTTCACAGATTTCTCTATCAGTTCACAGTCTCTGAAGCACATAGAAAAACTATATAAAAGTTAGTATATTCTTCACAGATTTCTTTATCAGTTCACAGTCTGTGAAGCACATAGAAAAACTATATAAAAGTTAGTATATTCTTCACAGATTTCTTTATCAGTTCACAGTCTGTGAAGCACATAGAAAAACTATATAAAAGTTAGTATATTCTTCACAGATTTCTTTATCAGTTCACAGTCTGTGAAGCACATAGAAAAACTATATAAAAGTTAGTATATTCTTCACAGATTTCTTTATCAGTTCACAGTCTGTGAAGCACATAGAAAAACTATATAAAAGTTAGTATATTCTTCACAGATTTCTTTATCAGTTCACAGTCTGTGAAGCACATAGAAAAACTATATAAAAGTTAGTATATTCTTCACAGATTTCTCTATCAGTTCACAGTCTGTGAAGCACATAGAAAAACTATATAAAAGTTAGTATATTCTTCACAGATTTCTTTATCAGTTCACAGTCTGTGAAGCACATAGAAAAACTATATAAAAGTTAGTATATTCTTCACAGATTTCTCTATCAGTTCACAGTCTGTGAAGCACATAGAAAAACTATATAAAAGTTAGTATATTCTTCACAGATTTCTTTATCAGTTCACAGTCTGTGAAGCACATAGAAAAACTATATAAAAGTTAGTATATTCTTCACAGATTTCTTTATCAGTTCACAGTCTGTGAAGCACATAGAAAAACTATATAAAAGTTAGTATATTCTTCACAGATTTCTTTATCAGTTCACAGTCTGTGAAGCACATAGAAAAACTATATAAAAGTTAGTATATTCTTCACAGATTTCTTTATCAGTTCACAGTCTGTGAAGCACATAGAAAAACTATATAAAAGTTAGTATATTCTTCACAGATTTCTCTATCAGTTCACAGTCTGTGAAGCACATAGAAAAACTATATAAAAGTTAGTATATTCTTCACAGATTTCTTTATCAGTTCACAGTCTGTGAAGCACATAGAAAAACTATATAAAAGTTAGTATATTCTTCACAGATTTCTTTATCAGTTCACAGTCTGTGAAGCACATAGAAAAACTATATAAAAGTTAGTATATTCTTCACAGATTTCTTTATCAGTTCACAGTCTGTGAAGCACATAGAAAAACTATATAAAAGTTAGTATATTCTTCACAGATTTCTCTATCAGTTCACAGTCTGTGGAGCACATAGAAAAACTATATAAAAGTTAGTATATTCTTCACAGATTTCTCTATCAGTTCACAGTCTCTGAAGCACATAGAAAAACTATATAAAAGTTAGTATATTCTTCACAGATTTCTTTATCAGTTCACAGTCTCTGAAGCACATAGAAAAACTATATAAATGTTAGTATATTCTTCACAGATTTCTTTATCAGTTCACAGTCTGTGAAGCACATAGAAAAACTATATAAAAGTTAGTATATTCTTCACAGATTTCTCTATCAGTTCACAGTCTCTGAAGCACATAGAAAAACTATATAAAAGTTAGTATATTCTTCACAGATTTCTTTATCAGTTCACAGTCTGTGAAGCACATAGAAAAACTATATAAAAGTTAGTATATTCTTCACAGATTTCTTTATCAGTTCACAGTCTCTGAAGCACATAGAAAAACTATATAAAAGTTAGTATATTCTTCACAGATTTCTTTATCAGTTCACAGTCTGTGAAGCACATAGAAAAACTATATAAAAGTTAGTATATTCTTCACAGATTTCTCTATCAGTTCACAGTCTCTGAAGCACATAGAAAAACTATATAAAAGTTAGTATATTCTTCACAGATTTCTTTATCAGTTCACAGTCTCTGAAGCACATAGAAAAACTATATAAAAGTTAGTATATTCTTCACAGATTTCTTTATCAGTTCACAGTCTGTGAAGCACATAGAAAAACTATATAAATGTTAGTATATTCTTCACAGATTTCTCTATCAGTTCACAGTCTGTGAAGCACATAGAAAAACTATATAAATGTTAGTATATTCTTCACAGATTTCTCTATCAGTTCACAGTCTGTGAAGCACATAGAAAAACTATATAAAAGTTAGTATATTCTTCACAGATTTCTCTATCAGTTCACAGTCTGTGAAGCACATAGAAAAACTATATAAAAGTTAGTATATTCTTCACAGATTTCTCTATCAGTTCACAGTCTGTGAAGCACATAGAAAAACTATATAAAAGTTAGTATATTCTTCACAGATTTCTTTATCAGTTCACAGTCTGTGAAGCACATAGAAAAACTATATAAAAGTTAGTATATTCTTCACAGATTTCTCTATCAGTTCACAGTCTGTGAAGCACATAGAAAAACTATATAAAAATTAGTATATTCTTCACAGATTTCTTTATCAGTTCACAGTCTCTGAAGCACATAGAAAAACTATATAAAAGTTAGTATATTCTTCACAGATTTCTTTATCAGTTCACAGTCTGTGAAGCACATAGAAAAACTATATAAAAGTTAGTATATTCTTCACAGATTTCTCTATCAGTTCACAGTCTCTGAAGCACATAGAAAAACTATATAAAAGTTAGTATATTCTTCACAGATTTCTTTATCAGTTCACAGTCTGTGAAGCACATAGAAAAACTATATAAAAGTTAGTATATTCTTCACAGATTTCTTTATCAGTTCACAGTCTGTGAAGCACATAGAAAAACTATATAAATGTTAGTATATTCTTCACAGATTTCTCTATCAGTTCACAGTCTGTGAAGCACATAGAAAAACTATATAAAAGTTAGTATATTCTTCACAGATTTCTCTATCAGTTCACAGTCTCTGAAGCACATAGAAAAACTATATAAAAGTTAGTATATTCTTCACAGATTTCTTTATCAGTTCACAGTCTGTGAAGCACATAGAAAAACTATATAAAAGTTAGTATATTCTTCACAGATTTCTCTATCAGTTCACAGTCTCTGAAGCACATAGAAAAACTATATAAAAGTTAGTATATTCTTCACAGATTTCTCTATCAGTTCACAGTCTCTGAAGCACATAGAAAAACTATATAAAAGTTAGTATATTCTTCACAGATTTCTTTATCAGTTCACAGTCTGTGAAGCACATAGAAAAACTATATAAAAGTTAGTATATTCTTCACAGATTTCTTTATCAGTTCACAGTCTGTGAAGCACATAGAAAAACTATATAAAAGTTAGTATATTCTTCACAGATTTCTTTATCAGTTCACAGTCTGTGAAGCACATAGAAAAACTATATAAAAGTTAGTATATTCTTCACAGATTTCTTTATCAGTTCACAGTCTGTGAAGCACATAGAAAAACTATATAAAAGTTAGTATATTCTTCACAGATTTCTCTATCAGTTCACAGTCTCTGAAGCACATAGAAAAACTATATAAAAGTTAGTATATTCTTCACAGATTTCTCTATCAGTTCACAATCTCTGGAGCACAAGAAAAATTAAGTAAAAGCTACTTAGCAAGGAATTATGAACGACAGACAGAAGTGCAAAGTTGTCATGGGGTACTCTCAAGGAAAAGTCTAGACCTAGCAAATTAAAGAGAGGACATTGTCATACTAAAGACAACGTATGGTAGATACAAAGAAGAAATGAGGTACTTTACAAGGAACAGCCTAAACAGTGACTGTCAACAATAGAAGATTGCATAAGTGATGAAACGAATCAAAGACCCCTAGCATACATGCGCATGCATGTAACTGACCTGTTGCGATAATAATTAATTACAGCAAAATAATCAAATACAGTAACTAACAGCGTAGAAATATATCCACACTTACACATTCTAGGACAGTTTCACAAGTTTTTAACTACTAAAAAATATATTAGGATTTGCAATGTGCATGTCATTTTATCATTTTTGTGTGTTTTTCCCCCAAATAAAGTGTTATACACACTCATGTCATGAAATTTGTCACCAATCATTTAATAACTATTTCTAAAGCATGTGAGTTATGTAAAACACAACTATTCTAACCCTAACCCTAAATAAATTAATATTTAAATTAATAAACAAGTATCCATTGTATGATGACCATAGGTAAGGGAAATAATCAAATGGGGAGCCACATATTTCTGTAATGAACCTGTAAATCTGTAATATAATAAAGATATATTAATGGGAAATTGAAAAAACATGTAGACAACGAAAACAATGTTAGATAGCAATTCACTAATCTTTGTTCCCCCTTCGGGACCCAGAAACACGCTGGTTAGTAATTCTAGCAGATCTATTTTTTTAAACCAGGTAACAGTTCTCCAATAATCATTGAATATTCAGTCACTACTAATATCTGTGAGATTGAAAAGGTTTGGCCACCTAATGAGAATGAACCCTTATTGGCCATTGGCAAGAGCATACAACATGAAAATGAAAACAGCAAGATACAGAGGAAGACCAAGAAGAAGGTGGATTGAAGGAGTTACCAACACTTTGGCACGGCACAGTATTACCGTATAACAAGCATACAGACGTGCAATAGCTAGAAAACCGATTGCCATTCAATCCTGCGACGTCTCACAGATCAAGCAGAGAAAACGATCATCATTTAATCCTGTGATGCCTCACAGTATAAGCAGAGAAAAGACAATAGGAGAGACTAATATCTCCAATTGCATTATTGCCAGCACAAAATGGACAATCGGATTTCAAACCACAAGCAAATTCAATTGGGTTGTTGCTACGAGATAAATTATTTACTCAACTACTAAGACAACATCACCACACTACACTACTCTTAAACCACTGATACTGACCAGATCATGTTCCTCGTTTTGGCAACTATCTTGACTAAGCTGCTTCCTCTCTCCAGTAAACCTGGCCAAGAGGTTTTTCACCAATTGTGTAACTTCATTCGTATGGGTATCTACACTCACGTAAAATGGAAATGGCTGCTTGGCTTTCTCTGCATAGTGTATAAAACAGTGCAAATGTTAAAATGAAAAGTTTATATAAATTGATTAGAAACAGATACAGGACTTCTAAAATGCCTGCGTTATGCATGAATCTTGCACATTGTTATAAAGAGCATTACATGAATGTATACAGAAGACATTAAATAAATAATCTCAAGAAGTTCACAAAAATCACTATTTTCAATAGTAAAATGACAAAAACTTGCATGGTTTGGACAAGTATGGCAACATGTTTCTGTCAAAAATGATATTGCAAAGTTCGGATTTAGGTTGAAGAAAAAGAGGGGGAAGAAAATCAAGGGCAGACAATGTTAATGACTGAACAAGTCAAGATTTTCCCACACTTATCCGCATCACTGAGGACAGAAATCGCTGGAGAACTTTGTGTTGAAGCATCCAACGTAGTACCCGCAACCCTAACTGGTTAGTTTATAAATGGATGAACATCAGTTCTCCAGATCATTTAGAATGAACCTTTTAAATCAACTCTGATAACAAAATGGAACTGCAGTGAATCTCTGCACGCTGTAGAATTACAGAGGTACTAACAAAATCAGGTGCAAAAACAAAACACATCGAGTATCACTGAAGAAGCACACAAAAAACACACAAAAATAAAAATATACATAATACTAGGATGCACTATTAAATGGTGTCATTAGTGTTCTGGCAATCTGATAGCCATTGGGATTGTACGAGGTAAGTGCAAAACCCTTTAGATTCCATTTCTCTTTGTGATTTGTCCCTTTCAAAGTAAGTGCAGTGTGCTGTTACAGAAAAACTGATACATCTTTCCCTCTTGCTCTACACCATACAATTTTGGCATTACATTTATGCTGTGATTGAGAATTTGACGTAAGACAATGCATGTCCTGGTGAGTCACAGGAACCTATCATCTTCATACTTCAATATTTGCTGGCAGAAATGGAGTACCTACTACTCTGATATCCAATTAGCTACAATAAGAAAATGTGTCAAAAGTAATACTGCTTTTGAAGATTACCTACTTTTCTACATGATACCCTTGTTTTAAACATTGAACATTTATCGGAAACACTCAATGCTCTATCCCTAATGTGTTATATCTAACGTTATCAAGAACAACTTTTGTCAGTGGTGAAATGGCATAAACTTGTTTGGTTCGGACATGTAATGGCTCACTAGACAAACCACCCATACAACAGAAAACCTTAGTAGATGACATGCCTTTATATTGAGGTTATCTTCTTATAGCAGCTTCATGGCACATCATCTGTACAATCACGTAGTCGTAACCTTTGATAACAGTTACCATATTGTTCCAACATGCCGACGCTGTGCTTGAACTAGTTGCGGGCATGGCGTGGGTGGGCGGAACAACACAGAAACTTGTCGCACGGGCCAGAATTGTGCCCTGATGTTGACGTCTGTTTCGGCGGCATTGGACTTGAAACACCATTGAGTCTAATGGCTGCTGGAACAGAGGGCGGAGCACTTATGAGAATGCCCCATGTGCTGTGAGGCCAGTTTCTAATCCAGAATCAAGAATGGCGATTGCACAGCTCATGTGACATTCAAACTACCACTTGACTCACTTTATACAATTATTTTGCAAGGAACAGTCGAGGGTGGAAGAAGAGGAGGCGGAAGAGAATCTTGGACTGATAACATCAAGGAATGGTATGATATTATTTTTTTACACTCCTCTGAAAGACTGAGGATAGAGTTGTTTGGAGAGCTTTGTGTGCTGTGTCTTAAGTGTGGCACCCCTACAATCTTGACGGGTTATGGGTCTTATTATTGTTATACCATTCTCTTCCTATCTCTCCCAAATCCTTTCCCTTCCAGTTCCCATAATCCTGGTTATGGAATAATTATAATCCACTCAAGACGGATGTGTTGGGCACAAATAAAATAGCGACACAACGCATTTCCATTCTCTGGACTACATCCTGCTGGAAATCTAGTAGCACCATGGTCCTGCTACAAGAGAAATTCATCAGGAGTTTGAGAATGTACACTGAAGCAAAAGAATAATAATTATAAAACATTAACTCACTCAAAATATCAGCATTTTCAGAGTCTACACTTTCAGCAAATAGTTCACAAACAGGTGAAACCAGGAAGCAATAAAGTAGGTGTGTCACCTGTTGAATATACATGTATCAAGTGTTATCACTATTACTACACATTGATATTGATGGACTGGACTGTTGAACATACATGTATCAAGTGTTATCACTATTACTACGCATTGATATTGATGGACTAGACTGTTGAACATACATGTATCAAGTGTTATCACTATTACTACACATTGATATCGATGGACTAGATTGCAGCAATACTAAACAAATAAAAGATCACAAAATAAAGCAAGATACTGGTACAATGTATGACAACTGCTACATTGACTGTTGAACAAAAATATTTTTTTCTGTGCACGACAACTGTCCTTTCTTTTAAAAAGCATGTGTTCTCAAACTACAAAAGGGCCTCTCTTGAAGAAGGATGATGGCCCTGTTGGAAAATCTTATGGCTTCTGTGTGTCATGGTTAAGAGTATACAACCACTTGCACTAAACATTGCACTTACACAACCAGCTTTGGCCGTTGTATGTATTCTTTCAGTATTTTACTAAGTCACTGAATGATGGGCTTGATTAGAAATCAGCATCATGGTACATGGGCGAGAACTCCACTTCTGATTTAGTTCACTGCAAAACTACCTTTTTCTTCAGTGATTCAGCAGCTCTTGGGCCTTTAACCTTTTTGCTGTGTTTATCAGATGCTCATTTGTTTCAGATGGTGTGTTCCATTTGTCTGATCTTGCAAAGAGAAAGCTCTTCCTGATACCATCAGCGTTTTATATTTGAAGACTGTCAACTGTTCCAATATGGTGTTTCCATAGCTTGCACTGTGAAGTGTGTTGTGGTTGTTGATTCCTGATTAGGAACCAATATCACAGCATTGGGGACATTCCCATAAGTGTTCACATCGAAAGCTCATCAGCTTCTTCTTCTTCATCGTTCTTCAGTCAGATATCAGGTTACAACGCCAATAGCTTCAATGAATTGTGTGATTCGCTTCAGGTCACCCATGGAACCCTTCAAGTCTGGAAGTCTCAGTAGGCCATATTTTCTCAGCTTTTTCATTTTCAGGCATGCCACAGTGACCAGGAATCCACTGCAGTACTGTTTCTTTGGTAGTACTGCTGAGGTGTAGTAAGCAGGCCATAAGCTCATCCATGCTCGTGTTATTTTGATCTTTCACTGCCTGCAATACTAACTTTGCATCACTTAGAAAGACCACATGTAGTTGTGACTCAGCAAGCAATTTATAAGCATTTTGGCTGCCTCTAAAATGGCTTCCATTCTGCTTTGAAATTTGTGAAATGTTTGCCTGTGGGTATGGATTTTTCCAGCTACATAGCTATCTATGAGTATATACACCCAGTGCTACAGTCAGTCGTTGGATGTGTGTTCTTCAGATCATTCCAAAATAGGCACACTTCCTTCTCTCTATCCCGGTCACTCCCATTTCTATCATTCTCTAAACATATACATTGTCGCGTTAGGCCTCTTCATCACTTTGTATCCATAACTGCCTAAGTAACTCCACTCTTCTTATCACTGTATCATTCACTTTATAAGCTTTCCCACCAACGTATCAGCTCTTTCATTGCCTCTTACTCCCGTATGACATGGACAGTAGGATCCATGTGATAATTTACAGATGGTCGTTGTCGAAAACAGTGACTTACTTATTTCTGATCATACACCTTTTTATCTTGTGCAGATTACTAAGTGGTTAGTTTTACTGTTCAAAACAGAACATGAAAAAAATACAGATCACAAAATTTACTAAACAGACTAAATCAATATTTCAACTATAAGGTCTTTCTCAAGATGAATGCAGATAGAGAACAGACAATAAATATTAGTAGAACAGCAAAATCACAAAGGCTAGACTGAAGAGATTTGAAAACAAAATAATCCAAGGTAACAATGATGTACATACACAAATACCTTATGTACTATCATAGAGATTGCAAATTAAAAACATGAGGAAATGAGAACAAAATAAAACAGCTATGACTGAAAGCAAATGGAATGACAAAACAACAGGAAGTCAACAGAAGATGCCCCTCTTTTTACATGCCAACCTCAATCTAAATGAATGAATGATTTGTATTAAGACCAAATGGCTTATGGATACCATGCTGCATTATAATACGATTTTCAAGTGTGTGGTGCACCAAATCTCAAAGACATAGAGAAAACATGCTGCCTGAAAGTACAGAACTACAAACACCCAGATTTCCAACTCTTATCAAAAGTATCCCAAATGTGGCAGGGGATTGTATGTCAGAATTGGACTTTTCATTCAAAAACACCAGAGAGATGAAACAACACAAGTCTGAAACTGCTATCTTTATCTGTGATTGATGGCTATTATTAATACAACACAAATTTAAACAGATCAAATTAAATAATTAAATTGAGATACCAGAAAAGACAGAGATTATGAGGAGAGAATTCAGAATATGATCAGAGATCATTCTTGCATGAAAATCGTGGTATGAAAGTAAAATTAAAACAGAATAATTTTTAAAATAGATAAAGACATACTGAAAAACCAATTTAAAAAAGTCAAAAGAGGTCATGAGAAAATAAAAGTGGAAAGAGGGAAACAATAGCAGAGAAAAAATGGGCATCTGTGGCTATGTGCATAGCAACTCAAGACAGCAGCAAAACAAACTCTTGCATGACAGTAGTTAGCTTTCAGCTTGGCGACCAACATGAAGTACATGAACCGGTTCTCTCGTACAGCTGAGTACTATACTAACTATATGTTACACGAACCGGTTCTCTCGTACAGCTGAGTACTATACTAACTATATGTTACACGAACCGGTTCTCTCGTACAGCCGAGTACTATACTAACTATATGTTACATGAACCGGTTCTCTGGTACAGCTGAGTACTATACTAACGTAATGTTACATGAACCGGTTCTCTGGTACAGCTGAGTACTATACTAACGTAATGTTACATGAACCGGTTCTCTGGTACAGCTGAGTACTATACTAACGTAATGTTACATGAACCGGTTCTCTGGTACAGCTGAGTACTATACTAACGTAATGTTACAGATGTCCACAGTTAAATGGAAGTGGTAAAAACACCAAGCGTATTAGTTAAGAGGGGAAACAGGTTGTGTCTTGCCATTGGCAAAATTGAAATGGTGGCACAGTGCATTTCCGTTCCTTGGACTACATCTTGCTGGAAATTTGGTTAAGACCATTATCCTGCTGTAAGAGAGATCCAGTGGGAGTTTGAGAATAAACGGGAAAAATGGAGAACAAAAAGTTTAAATAAGAGAATAATTACAGACAATTTAAACATACAGTTAACGGATCTGCAGTTAAGTTCTGTATCAATTCTAGAGGTGGAGATTGGCCAGTTGATGCAGTGTACAAGTAATGAGCCAGTGTTGTTGATAGGCTTGTAATCAGCTCTGCCTGCCTGGTGACGTAATTATATTTCTCAGACTCGTTGAGTCCCTGAGGGTAGCCTTCAGCATCAATCAGGTTTGCTGTATCAAATCGACTATTGTAGAACCTGTCAACAGAATTAAGTGCACAACTTTATAAAGAATGTCTCACATGCTGTTCGAAGTCAATGTGTCAAGTTCAACTTGTCTCGCAGTCTCTTCTGCTGTGTTCATTCTCAAACTCCTAAAGATTAACATCATGTAGTCCGGTGTATGGAAATCCCTGTGCCATCATTTAGAGCTTTGCTGCGACATCTGACCCTTTTGTCCTGACACATGACATGACTTAAGAATGGCTTCTGGATAACTTTGACCCTATATGGGATGGGACAGCTAACTCCACCATACAACCTCCTTAGTCACCTCTTACAATATGCATGACAGGTAAATAGTATTGCTATTCTTTGCTCTCCTATCGGGCCCCAGTAATGCATGGACATTCTCACAATCATAAGTCAAAATTACTAGTTGAAGTGTGCCAGTCATTGTTAAGACTTTCAAGTTGATATATTAGTCATTGTCAAATGTCCACATTTCAAGTTGATATATTAGTCATTGTCAAATGTCCACATTTCAAGTTGATATATTAGTCATTGTCAAATGTCCACATTTCAAGTTGATATATTTAGTCATTGTCAAATGTCCACTTTTCAAGTTGATATATTAGTCATTGTCAAATGTCCACATTTCAAGTTGATATATTAGTCATTGTCAAATGTCCACATTTCAAGTTGATATATTAGTCATTGTCAAATGTCCACATTTCAAGTTGATATATTAGTCATTGTCAAATGTCCACATTTCAAGTTGATATATTAGTCATTGTCAAATGTCCACTTTTTCAAGTTGATATATTAGTCATTGTCAAATGTCCACATTTCAAGTTGATATATTAGTCATTGTCAAATGTCCACATTTCAAGTTGATATATTAGTCATTGTCAAATGTCCACTTTTTCAAGTTGATATATTAGTCATTGTCAAATGTCCACTTTTCAAGTTGATATATTAGTCATTGTCAAATGTCCACTTTTCAAGTTGATATATTAGTCATTGTCAAATGTCCACTTTTTCAAGTTTATATATTAGTCATTGTCAAATGTCCACATTTCAAGTTGATATATTAGTCATTGTCAAATGTCCACATTTCAAGTTGATATATTAGTCATTGTCAAATGTCCACATTTCAAGTTCATATATTAGTCATACGTTGATGTTGTCATATTAAAACATTTTACGTTGATGGTAAAGAGAGGGGAAGGAGATAATATGGATTAGAAAATGTTAATATTTCCGAATTAGAGGTATCCATGAAGAAAATCAGAAGCTATTGGCTTAGTAACCAGAGAAACTATGAAGAACAGACAAATAAGAATAAATGAAATACTCAAATAGGAAGAGAGATGAATGTAAATTAAAATAGGAAATAATATGAAAAAATATATCCTTTTTATTTTTGTTCACTGTGAGATAGTGTATGAAAGGTTATTATGTTGTGCATTCTGATCAAATCTCTCTGACTTCAGCACCTTAACTTGCTAGAGAAGACTGTGGTAATGCCAGAAAGCAAGAGGTCTCAGCCAGTCTTAGTGTCCAGCCTCTGCTGGCTGGATTAAACCCCATTATCAAGGAGATGGCCGTGATGAAGAAAAATGTATTACAAGGTAATATCATACTGACGCAATGAATAACTACAAATCCAGAATTGAAAATTCGGTTTTGAAATACAACAATATTCATAAAATACTAAAATATAGAAAATACTAAATTCAACTGTAACTCACTTATTGGTGTAATTTTGGTGATGGTCTGTGATAACTACTGCAGGAATATCAGGTCTCTTCTTCAGGAACCTCTGCGTTGAAGCTGGCGGCAGTGGCTGACCCTTGTCTACTCGCATGATTGTTACATTCCAACTGTTACCAATCTCCTGTAAACTTTCAATCATCTTATCAACCTGATGGTTCTGAAACAAATATCATTGGTTGGTTGTAAAACAAATATCATTGGTTGGTTGTAAAACAAATATCACTGGTTGGTTGTAAAACAAATATCATTGGTTATAAGCAAGAGAACAATAAACAAGACATGAAACTTCTCAACTATTGAAAAGAATTACACATTATTTTGAGCACAATCTCCTTCTGCGTTCAGGATTATTATAATATTGTTTGATCTTCAGGTCAATCTCAGGACATAGCTCCCAATCTACCCCAAGTAAAAGCAACAACCCCAAAACTTTTCCCACACATCAGTACAACATGGCCATGTCCGGCCTCATAGTTCACTCAAAAGTCTTTAAGCATATGTTCAAGAGTCTGTATTCCTGGGAAACATATGAAACTAATAAAAATGTACAAGAAAGAAACAAGAGCAGATAAATATAATGGATACAATAAGCGATGGAAAATAAATAATTAAGCAGAATGTACAACAATTGCATGGCAACAACACAAATCTTACAATAATCGGAATGCCAAAGAAGATCTAACAAACATGAGGGCAACAGAAACACAGATAATTAGGTAATATGAACAAAAATATACTATGCCAGAATATGCTAGGTGTTGGCAGAATGGTAAAGTAGGCCTGTCTCAAAAACATAACTCAACCAAGCTTATTCAATAGCTGAATGCCCACCTTGTACTAGTAATAGAACTGGGTTTTAGTGGTACCTACAGCCTGTGTGTTGTCGGAGCTCTAGAGGGGAGCATAGAATAGCAACACTATTGCCTTCCGTGTGGGAACATATGTTGTGGGAGGTGACTAAGTTGGTTTTGGGTTTCTGTCCCATCCCACAAATAGCCAAAGTGACAGAGGAGTCATGCTGAAGCTGAATGTGTTCAGACCAAAATGTGAGTTAGTACATATGGCTGAGAGTTAATACACACAGCTGAGAGTTAGCACACACGGATGAGAGTTAGTACACACGGATGATAGTACACACAGCTGAAAGTTAGTACACACAGTTGAGAGTAAGTACACAGCTGAAAGTTAGTACACACAGCTGAGAGTTAATACACACAGATGATAGTACACAGTACACACAGCTGAGAGTTAGAACACAGCTGAGGGTTAGTACAGACAGCTGAGAGTTAGTACACAGTACACACAGCTGAGAGCTAGTACACACAGCTGTGAGTTAGTACACACAGATGAGAGTTAGTACACACGGATGATAGTACACACAGCTGAGAGTTAGTACACACAGCTGAGAGCTAGTACACATAGCTGAGAGCTAGTACACATAGCTGTGAGTTAGTACACACACACACACTTGAGAGTTAGTCTTCAGGGTATGAAATAAAAGTCTGGAGAAACCACCCCATTGCACATAGGAAGTAAGAGCTGATTGCTCATAATGCCTGGAAACTACAATAATGAAGAAAAGTGAAGAAAAATTCCTTACCTTTGTTGACTCATTGTACAGAGAATCTATGTGAGCCCAGAGGCTGCCTTTATCATCCCTGCGACCAACCTGATTCAGCTCAACAATCTGACTCAGGTGTATTAAATCTATGTTACTTAGGTAAAGTTTAGACTTGTCAGTTGACGTCTGGGGAATGTTGTTCAAACTCATGTCATACACCATACGACTGGAGCCTATGTAGTCAAATGTCTCCTGTTGACAGATGTATAGTAGATTTGTATTGTTAACAGCACTGTATTCTAGAAAGTTGTAAGTAAAAATGTATTGTTAACAGCACTGTCTTCTAGAAAGCATATTTGTACTGCTAACAGCACTAAGGTACGTTTTCTTTGTTAAGGTCTCCAGGAATTATGAACCTTTGGCTCCTGCTTCCTATGTGAAGTGGGGTGCTTGAACCATTAGCTCCTGCTTCCTATGTGAAGTGGGGTGCTTGAACCATTGGCTCCTGCTTCCTATGTGAAGTGGGGTGCTTGAACCATTAGCTCTTGCTTCCTATATGAAGAGGGGTGCTTCTCCAAAGATGTCTTTCATATCAGAAGACTTCAGCTTGCTGCCATGTACAATGTCTTAAGAAGAAATCTACAACTTAGATGGGGGGAATCAAGGTTAGGTACATTTAATTCTGAATTAGCAATACAGCAGTAGGATTTTGCCCATATGTACTCATTTAAAGGAGAGGCAATGGCTACCGCCCACATATAACAGAAGTTTTCATGAAACATGATCGCTAACATCTAACACCCATACGGCAGTTATATGCTATGGGTAAACTTTTACTCATTTAACTCAGTGTTTCTCAATGTGGGCCATGGAGAAATGAATGATAGGACACTAGTCTCCTGTTAGCAGATGTAAGCAACTGTGTAGCAAACACTAGCTTCTTATTAACAGATGTAATTAATAAGACAGCGTGTCTTCACTGAAAAAATCCACAGAGCATGTAATTAACACGACTGAGACTTTCAATTTGAAAACCACTGGGTTGCTGATTGAACAGAGTTCTCCAACTTTACGTGTCCTTTGCAGAATATTGTCCTCACTGCCACTGTGTAAGCCTCCCAGTTTTGTGTAAGGTGTCCAACTTATTCCAGTGTCATATTCAAAACATCTTTGAGATCCTGCGTCCATTGTGTCTGTCCATTTGGTCTGTCTCATGTTGTCTTTACCTCCATGATCAATCTTTGTAACTTATGTCTTTTTTTTAAAAGTCATTCAAAAAGTCTAAATATTCTAGGTTGTGATTTCTTAAATAGTTTTGCAGAGCCAATCTTCTTCTTTGTTTAGGTCTGTGGATGTCTGGTTGATCATCTTTCAGTCCACAATATTCTTTGGATTTTCTATAGCATTTCATTTCAAATGATGATATTATTTTTCTAATTGCAGATGTCATTGCCCAAGACTCACAACCATATGTTGTCACTGGAACTAAATTGTTTCTTAACCTTTAATCAGCTACAATGTTTTCAGTAACAGATCCTAGCTGTGCTAAATTCTTTCCACAATGACTTTTCCCCTGTGCTGAATCCTAATCGTGTCCTACAAAATTAAGAGAGACTAAAAGGTACTGACTTTTTATTGACATCAGAAAAAACTGCATGGATATTGATCTTTTACGCTTACTGACACTTGATCATTTCAGAATGACATCATTTATAGCAATGAGGGATATAAAACAGCCCAAAAAATGGTTAACTTGTCTTTAACAGTAAGACAGAGGAATGAGTAAACTTGTCTGTAGTAGCTAAAGGGTTAATAGTTGTAAATTTGTTTTCTATTTGCTTTGTGCCATAGATTTTTCATCCTTGATTTTTTTTTTGTAGTATCATTGCTAATCTCTTTCTGATCTCTGCTGAATAATCTCAAGTGTTGTTAATGGTTGATTTGAGATATTCGAAGTTGATGTTTTTTTAGCTGTTCATTGTCAATAACTATTGTATGGGTGAGTCCATTTCTGTTGATATACACAATTTATGATCTGCTTTGTATTGAGGAAAACATTTTGAGTCTCGCTATGTTCAGATAATCATATGCTGTAGACAAGTCAGGATTTTTTTTAAATATTAGGGCTGTGTCATCTGCATATGTAATTTCTGAAATTTTATGGTTTCCGATATTAAGAGAATGAAACTGCTCAAACATAAAACAACCCTAAAACATAATGTGAATCTTCTCAAACATTTCACATGTTATTTTCTGCAGAGTACTTATGTGAATTTCTCTATGTTATCCTGCTGATTTATAATCACGGATTAATGTCTTAATTCACTTTCACTTTTCTAAACAATACTGTCTTAACAGATTAACAGATGGCGTAAATATTTCTTCCATTTATTACTTTAACTATGAGTGAAAAAGAGATAGAACACAACTTACACCTTGAAAAAATGCAAACATTATATCCTTGGCTGTTTCATTACTCCGGATGATATCGCTCACTTTCCACAATGCTTCGGCAGTTGCCAACAGTGCCACAATTCCAGCAACAGTTGTGTCTGCTGCATGATACTCATTTTGGAACAAAGATGTGGAGTCCAACTGTTCTCAAGAAAGAAAACAAAGAGAAGTAAAGTGAAATCATGGATCAATTTTAAATAAATATATATTACCTTTCTGTTGGCTTGATGGTCAACTGATTGTGAACCGTCTCACAAACCTAACTTAATCAAAGTAGCTAATTATTTGAAAGTTCATTTTCTATCTTGTACTGCCAACACAATTGTATGTATCAGCTGTGCATAAACATTCTATAATAATTGAATTTCAATGTTTCGAACACAAAATGCCTCAATTACTTGATAAATAATAATTTAAAAATAAAATATGGTGTTTTGCTAATCACTAATTGTGTATGGTCCATAGGCTCATGCCCTTTGACCCACATTATGGTGCTGCTAATCACTGGTTGGTTGCTAATCTAGTCCATGGGTTCATGCCCTTTGACCCATATTATAATGCTTCTAATTACTGGAAACATACATAAATCAATATTTCAACCAAAAGAAGCATATCAACTTTCTTGATGAGTTAAGTCATCAGATCATCATCATGTCACTCCGTACATGTTCATGGGTGCTCCGATCTCATATTCAGTATGTACTTTAGCATGTGATAACTGACTTTTCCTGTTCTGTGCTGTTTGATAACACTTCTTTTGATTCCTATATGCTGCTTATTTCTTGCAGCACCATGCTTCTCTCCCAGGTCTTGCAACACCACGCTTCTCTCCCAGGTCTTGCAACACCAAGCTTCTCTCCCAGGTCTTGCAACACCAAGCTTCTCTCCCAGGTCTTGCAACACCAAGCTTCTCTCCCAGGTCTTGCAACACCATGCTTCTCTCCCAGGTCTTGCAACACCACTCTTCTCTCCCAGGTCTTGCAACACCAAGCTTCTCTCACAGGTCTTGCAACACCACTCTTCTCTCCCAGGTCTTGCAACACCACTCTTCTCTCCCAGGTCTTGCAACACCACACTTCTCTCCCAGGTCTTGCAACACCAAGCTTCTCTTCCAGGTCTTGCAACACCACTCTTCTCTCCCAGGTCTTGCAACACCACGCTTCTCTCCCAGGTCCTGCATTCTAGCCATAGACATGGAAGAAAAAATACTCCCATCATCATCAAACCGGTCTATTCACTATATTCACAATAGCATAGTAATTTCAAACCACCACTAGTCACAGTAGCCATGCTGGCGTTTGCTATTTGACTTCCCCAAACACCCACATGTCCAGGTACAAAAATGAAGATAACTCACTTCAGCACAGACTTCATCAACGAATCGAACTATTGACCTTGCAATAGTCAGACTCAATCTTTTGAAGTACTCATAGATTCAGTAAGAAAACAAGACACTTTTAGCACTCTGACAAGTGAAGAGCTGCACTGTACATGATCACATAACAGAGATAATTGTAATAAATTCTGGAAGTCTAGAACCAGATGAGTATAGCAATACTTCCAGGATTTATTACAAAATGATGTGTTCTTGATACGGGTCTTTTGTTTGAAACATCGATATATGTGTTTTCCTGTATGCTTCCAGTGATTAGCAAAGCTCCATTAACCTGTTTTCAATTTTCACCTGTCAGATTATAGTTTTACTGCAATTATTACTTATCAACTATTATATAAGACATATTGACTCACCCTTGCTCCAACTAAAATTACAGATTCATTTGTTCGATTATCATTCTGCGATATATTCAACATGGTGACAATAACATTTTTATCTCCCAAAGGATCACAGTATCTCTGAGTTCCTGACAGACTAAGTGCAAATCGATTGGACCTTCGTATACATGTAATAGTGTCTACAGCAGCGTCCATTCGAGACTTGACCTCGGCTGCACATACTGGATAACTTCGAGATTGATTGTTGAAAGGATAAAAGCACTGTGAAAGAAAAGAACAACATTGACTGTTAAAAAAATAATAGCACCAACAAATTAAAAGAATTAAATTGAATTTTGAAAGGAATAATAGCACAAAACAAAATTAAAAATTGACAGTTGATAATGTTACTGTAAATAAAATTTAAAAATTGACAGTTGAAAAAATATAGCACTTCTTCTTCAGCATTCGCTCTCATATAACCACAACGAATATTTCGTGTGATTTCTGCCTGGGAGAGTGAAATACGTTGTGCTGCAAGTTCCACAGTAGAACTGTGTTATTTGCACCTCGGTTGGCCACTTGTCGTCAGGATATCCAAGGTCCAGCACATCCATTTTCGTCATGGCTTTAATTTGGGTAGGCGTCCCTAGTCCGTGACAGCCTGTCTATCTGTCGCCGGGCACGCTGGTGCATAGTGCCTCTTCGCCAAGACGCTTGTCGAGCGCGTCTATCTGGCACGAGGTATTCCACCGTCTATGAACTCACCTCG
This sequence comes from Meghimatium bilineatum, assembly GCA_034231615.1. NCBI lineage: Eukaryota > Metazoa > Mollusca > Gastropoda > Stylommatophora > Philomycidae > Meghimatium > Meghimatium bilineatum. The sequence continues at coordinate 63,763,041 of CM067304.1, forward strand.
TGCAATTGGACGTACTGTGCCCATCGGGTACTGAACCGTTTCACATTCGCGAGCCTGGTTCCGTATGAGAAAGAACTCGCCGGAAGAGTTATACCCTGGTTCATTCGCCTTCCTACCCGAGGCGTCGTTAACAGACATTGTGAACTCCTTGTCCAAGTTCGAGTCTCCCACTGCGCGTTTGAGAGCAAGGCGTTCTCGAGCTGAGCGACCTTGTCCCAATAGCGCCTGAGCCCATCAGGTACTGAACCCTTTTTCTCTGCAAGTGTATTTCCGGTATAGGAAAGCTTGACAGTAGAGTTGGGCCAGAATATAGCACTAAAAAGGAAAAAAAAATAAACAAATTGACAGTTGAAAGATTAATAATACTAAATAGAAGGGGAAAAAAAATTACAACGGAAAGGATAATAGCACTATAAAATACAAGAAACAAATTGAGTTCAAATGGTAATAGCAGTAAAAATAATAAAAGAACAAAATTGGCTGTTGAAGAGATAATTTCACTATCAAATCAAATGACTGCTGAAAGGATAATAGCATTAACTTCTGGAATATGCAGGAACAAGCATATTTTTTTTACAAGCTGTTGTAAGAGAAATTACTATTTATAGCCACTTCAGGTGGCTTGGGGACAATTTAAGAACTACTTAGTGGCATTTGGCATATTAAGAGCTAAAACATCAAAGCAAAAATTTAATAAAGGATAAATAGTATTCAGGAATGATATTTTGTCCAGAACCCTCATGAGTCATAGTGAGTTGATGGGCTTTAGTCAGGATATAGTGAGTTGATGGGCTGCAGTTATGGACAAGTGAGTTTATGGGCTGTAGTCAAGGACATAGTGAGTTGATGGGCTGTAGTCAAGGATATAGTGAGTTGATGGGCTGTAGTCAAGGATATAGTAAGTTTATGGGCTGTAATCATGGACATAGTGAGTTGATGGGCTGCCTCTATTTTCTGAGAGTTTTGTATCAATTTTGTATGATGATAAGATGTTATTCCTCCTATGCAATCAAAGATAATCATTGCATTCGGAAAAAGGTCAGGTTAGATTTGATTGTTTGTGTGTCCTCAGATGACTGGCTAATGATTCAAATTCAGGCTCTAAGAGATCTATAGTAGTGAGAGCAGGAATGAAGTAGATCTTGCAATGAAGGAAAAAAAGTATTGTCTTTAATTTTGTTTTTGTCTCTTTTGAATCCCCTGAGATTATGTGCTAAGGATCAAGAGAATGAGGTTGACAACATTGCCCAGCTCTCCTTCACTTTAAAAACCAATTTTCATCACACAAATTATGGTATCAAGTTTTGTAAAGAACTATTCTCACACAAATTATGGCATCAAGATTTGTAAAGAACTATTCTCACACAAATTATGGCATCAAGTTTCGTAAAGAACTATTCTCACACTAATTATGGCATCAAATTTTGTAAAGAACTATTCTCACACAAATTATGGCATAAAGTTTTGTAAAGAACTATTCTCACCAAGATTAGTTTACAAATTTACTTTTAGATGGAGCAACCAACTAAACAAATGTAAAATCGTTAGCTTGACTTGATCTCGATATAGGAATGTCTCTCGAAGGGGGTATGGGTCGGCAGGCAGAAAAATAGTGCTGCTTTCATGACTGACATTGCACAATCCTCATCAGTAGGTAGAAAGTGGTACTCACAGTATTGAATTCCCATATGGTTGTGCATTGCTCCATTGCAATCCCAAATTATTTCTTACCCGCCAATTTCAGACCAAACACTGTTGCTATTCCATACTTTTCTCATGGGTTCCGGCAACAGACGGGAATATGAGAACTATTGATTCCCTAATAAAGTCTGTCTGCTTCAGTTACACCATACCCCATCAAGGCCAACACTTTGAAGTAGTGATGGGGCTTAGTTCAGCCATCAGGGGCTGGAAACTAAGACTGGTCGGGCAGTCCCACTCGAGCAGGACCATAGTCTTGCCCATGTTAGCAGGGTGCTGAAGACGGAGGCAACCAGGCAAAAAGCGCACATTTAATCAGGATGCCACGTACACAACACAATGGGAACATGTCCATATCCAATAATAGTTATGGTGCCTGCCCTGTGACGGATATTCAGGCAGGGACAGTGCTAGGTCCCTTACCTCAAAATGGTCCAACTCCAATTACTGGAAGTCCTTCTCAATTGACCCAAGGAGCCAAGGGAATAGAGCTACTGGTGAAACAAACCAACGACCAATACACATCAAGAGTGTTCTGAGTATGGAACGCTGAGGCAGACATATTGACCAGAGGAAACAACACTGGAAGAAAACCTCTATTGGGCCACTGTGTGAACTACTAAAGACTGAGTTTTATTCAGGAGACAGAATTACAGATATAGACTTGTTTCAAGTGAACGAAAGAAGAGAAGAAGAAGCTAACCATACAGTTTTTCTTCAAACCTGGTGTGAGTGGGTCATATCTCTCCCTCTGCCTGTCATAGAGACAACTCTCTAGATGTTCCACAATTATATTACCAGTCTTCAGTAACACAAGATGGTACTTGAGTACACAAAAATTAAACACTTCCATTTTTCTTATAAAATTTAACAAACCGTATGCAGCACAGCATCTACAGTACAAACCTTATGCAGCACAGCATCCACATCTTCTGGGTCAGACAATGCAAATACTGGAATTCCAATATCTTGGAAATGCAGTGATGTACCAGTTGGATTCCATGAAGGACCTGCTTTACAGCCTGCATAAACTGTCTTATTGTACATACCTGAGAAACAATATTCAAATACAAATAAGAATGAAGTCGAGAATAATAATAATAATAATAATCATAACAATCACCCAAGTCAAACACTCAACTGAAGTTGGATGTGTCCAGCCATTGGCACAAATAAAACTGCAGCAGTGTATTTCCATTCTCTAGACTACATCTAATGAGAAATCTTGTAGGACCATCGTCCTGTTACAAGTGAAATCCATCAGGAGTTTGAGAATAAACGCTGAAGAAGAAGAAATACCTAACAATCTGTATGGTGACATACATGATTCACAAATGGTGGGAACCACTGGTCTAGACTATTTAATTCTTACCATACTTATCATTAGAACAGGTATCCACACCATCTAGACTTTAAAATCCTTACCATATTTATCATTAGGACAGGTATCCACACTAGAGAAACCCTCAGATGGATATATCGAGCTGGACCCAGTAGAATTATCTAGAATATTGATGACCATAATTCCATTCACACGACTTGACTTATACAGAAGTGGGACACTTGTGCTGTGGATCAGAACCAAAAAATTTTTTAAGATAATGATGCAAAAACTGTTGAGCTGCCGCCTTTCTTATTTTTTCACATAATGTTGCAAATTATTTTATTGCAGTGTCATGTAGCTGTTTCATGCATCTTCCCGTGTGTCATGTAACTGTGTTTCATGTATCCTCCCATGTGTTATGTAGCCATGTTTCATGTAGCATCTGCCCATGTGCCATGTAGCTCTGTTTCATGCAGCATCTTCTCATGTTTCATGGTTCTTGTCAAAGGATTTCAACATCTGGGCTTCAATCAGATTTGCTGACCCATTTGTAGCAATGATACATCTGGTATTCCCCACAACACAGGAGTCTGCTACAAAAAACAAACCAGTAATGTCTGCTAGCCTGCACCACGCCATTATTCATTTTAAATTTAACTCATGAGCGGCAGACAACATGACATACATTTAACTGATGAGCGACAGACAACAACATATATTTAACTGATGAGCTGCAGACAACATGACATACATTTAACTCATCAGCAGCAGACAACATGACATACATTTAACTCATGAGCGGCAGACAACATGACATACATTTAACTGATGAGCGGCAGATAACATGACATACATTTAACTGATGAGCGGCAGACAACAACATATATTTAACTGATGAGCTGCAGACAACATGACATACATTTAACTCATCAGCAGCAGACAACATGACATACATTTAACTCATGAGCGGCAGACAACATGACATACATTTAACTGATGAGCGGCAGATAACATGACATACATTTAACTGATGAGCGGCAGACAACAACATATATTTAACTGATGAGCTGCAGACAACATGACATACATTTAACTCATCAGCAGCAGACAACATGACATACATTTAACTCATGAGCGGCAGACAACATGACATACATTTAACTGATGAGCGGCAGATAACATGACATACATTTAACTGATGAGCGGCAGACAACAACATATATTTAACTGATGAGCTGCAGACAACATGACATACATTTAACTCATCAGCAGCAGACAACATGACATACATTTAACTCATGAGCGGCAGACAACAACATATATTTAACTGATGAGCTGCAGACAACATGACATACATTTAACTCATCAGCAGCAGACAACATGACATACATTTAACTCATGAGCGGCAGACAACAAAATATATTTAACTGATGAGCTGCAGACAACGTGACATACATTTAACTCATCAGCAGAAGAGAAAATGACATACATTTAACTCATCAGCAGCAGACAACATGACATACATTTAACTGATGAGCTGCAGACAACGTGACATAAATTTAACTCATCAGCAGCAGACAACATGACATACATTTAACTCATGAGCGGCAGACAACATGACATACATTTAACTGATGAGCGGCAGACAACATGACATACATTTAACTGATGAGCGGCAGACAACATGACATACATTTAACTGATGAGCGGCAGACAACATGACATACATTTAACTGATGAGCGGCAGATAGCATGACATACATTTAACTGATGAGTGGCAGATAACATGACATAAATTTAACTCATGAGTTGCAGATAGCATGACATACAACATGAAAAAAAAACATATACCCGGTAACTGTAAAGATATATTTACTTCATCATCATCATCAAGTGCCATCTCTGCAACGCAGGTTGGTTGCAACAGATCTCCAACATCCTGTCTCTTGTTTTGGTAGTGCACTCTCCTAGACTGTAACCTGTCCATCTTGTGGTGTTACTCTCTCACTTGTACCTCTTCCCATCTCTTACTTGACTCACTTCCACTTTACCCTCAAGTAAAGTCTTCAACAGGGTGTTATGTTTTTCAATGTATCCAAAATATTTTATTTTCTTAATCTTTATTTCCTTTAATGTTTTTTTCTTCATTTAAGTGATATTCGAACCTCTTCGTTTGTTTTCTTCTCTTACCATGATGTTCCCTATTTCTTCTATATATCCACATCTCAAAGGCATCAATTTTGTCTTCTAGTTGTTTGTTTACTGTCCATGTTTCTAAGCCATACAATATAGAACAGATGTAGAATTTTATACTTCTTATTTTTAGCTTGTTTTTAATTTGTTTAGATGTTAATATTTTTCTCATGTCATTGAAAGTACTTTTAGCCGTTCCTATTCTCCTGTTAATCTCTGTTTCACATCTTCCGCTATTTGTGATTATGTGTCCAAGATTTGTGATAATGTTGTACTTGTAGTTTCCATGTATTTTTATGTTTAGCACCTGTTCTTACCAGCTCCCAAAATCTTAACTCAACCATAAGAGAGAAAGTTAGAGGGATTTTCACCGGAATAAAAGCCTCACTATATTGTCATTCTTCTTTTTCTGCGTTCAGCATCTGTTGTCATGTTATATTGTCAGGTCTGTGACCATGGGTGAAGACCACTGTCTTCTTCATGTCAGAGCGGCTGCCCCATGGCTTTTGCCTCAAATCTGTATCCTCTGGTCAGGTCCGCTGTTTCTGCTATATAACCATAACATCTACTAAAATAATAACTTAGCATGTTCTGTTTATCTGGTAGGCCATTAGTCAGACTTGCAGAACTTCCCCATGGTTATGATGATAGAACCTCAAGGAAGTAAGTGATTGTCACTTCTATTTTCTATGCAATGTGATGAAGTTCCATTTTCACCTCCAGGGTGGTGTTTCTCAAACCAGGTTGGTGTTTCTCAAACCAGGTTGGTGTTTCTCAAACCAGGTTGGTGTTTCTCAAACCAGGTTGGTGTTTCTCAAACCAGCTTGGTGTTTCTCAAACCAGGGTGGTGTTTCTCAAACCAGGTTGGTGTTTCTCAAACCAGGTTGGTGTTTCTCAAACCAGGTTGGTGTTTCTCAAACCAGGGTGCTGTTTCTCAAAAGAAAGAATAATTTCATTCAAATCATTTCCTTGTTTTTTGTGGATTGCTTTACAGAGCTTTTCTTCGAAGTTCAATTGATTATTCTACTCAATATGGCTGCATGATGCAATGCTATGAGCTGGGCAGTCTTACACACTGGAGAGTACTTTTCTGAAACTATCTTGCAATCTCAAAGAATGCTGCAGATAACAGGGTTGCTACCCCTCCCAGTATTCCAGATATTGGTATTCAGCAGACTTCATTAAAGCAAAGATGATGGGATGGTACAATAATCCTCCTACGCTTCCTCTTTGTCTCCTCTTATGACATGTATGGCAAGTGGGAGTGTTATTACTATTTCCTCCTGCTGAGCCATGGCACCACACAGGCAAATCTCTGAAATATCTTCTGATATTATTTTGTCCATGCACACAATAAATAATGTCACAGAACATAGATCTATTCAACATCAGACATAGATCTGTTCAACACCAGACATAGATCTGTTCAACACCAGACATAGATCTGTTCAACACCATAAAATAGATCTGTTCAACATCAGACATAAATCTGTTCAACACCAGACAATGATCTGTTCAACACCAGACATAGATCTGTTCAACAGAAGACATAGATCTGTTCAACACCAGACATAGATCTGTTCAACACCAGACATAGATCTGTTCAACACAAGACATAGATCTGTTCAACACCAGACATAGATCTGTTCAACACCAGACATAGATCTGTTCAACACAAGACATAGATCTGTTCAACACCAGACATAAACGTAGCTGTCAACTTATTTTTTAATAAATCTGTATTTTTAACAATTTATTTCTGTATTTCAATAGGACAACAACAAAAATGACAAAAATGCAATAATCATGCCTACATCTCTCTCTATCATTGATAGAAGAAAAAAGTAAGAAACTGAGGCAAGACATGCAGCGACAATGACTTTTCACAAGTGACACGTTGTCAGCTTGTCCTCTATCCATAGTCACCTCATACGACATGCCTGGAAAGAAGACAGTGTCTCTACTCTTTGCTCCCAGAACTAGAATCTAGACCCTGGTTACCATACAGACATAGTTATGTTTTAAAAAAATGAATAATTCACAGTTATACGTGCAAGGAAGAAAATAACTGATATGATAAAATTCACATCTGATTAAACATCTCTTATCATTAATTAATAGTCCGGCTCTGTGGCGAAGTGGTACAGAGCCCGTCTGTGACGGCAAAGGTACCGAGTTCGATCCTCACCACAGGCAATTGTGCATCCGGACCGTTCAGAAAGCAATGGCAACCTACTGAACGTATTTATATTGCCTAGAAAATCACCACAGCCAACAAATGCTGCGTTGATAGCTACGTCCTGGATAGGATATGCTACCAATTTTTTTTTTATATCATTAATTAATGAATAAAAACTTATAAACAGAATTTACCCATTAAAATCCTCAGAATTTAGCACTGCCACATAAGGTGCATGAGGTCCCTTAGATAAAATCCAATCAAAATCTTCTTCTGACTGAATATAATGTACTGTGCCTACATTTCCTCGGCTGTCGGCTGCAATATTAAACATATTATTTCCAAAAACGGTCTATAATAATATGTACAATAATAAAATAATTTACAAAGAAAAACACCTTTTTCTGCATTTAGATCTGCTGGTTTGACTTAACCATAAGACAAAAAGTCATGCCGAAAATGGAAGTGCTGGGCATGAAGGTGCAAAATAATGCAGCACTGCTGTGAAACTGGCAGCACAATGTACTTCACGATCCTCGAAAGAAACCACATAAACTCTTGTGTTGGTTATTAGAGAGTATATGCAGAAGAAGACAAAAATCTACAACTTTCATTGAGACACTAAGAAACTTCATCTAATCAGAATAGCAGCCATAAACATATGGCTATTTCAGTTTATGGAAGGTATCAACATAAGCAGTCAGAACACAAATACAGGAAATAAATCACTGGAGATGCAAGGATTGTGTGCCACAGTCAACATCTGTTTCACCAGCAGTAGACTCAATCATAATTGCTGACTAGAATAACCTACAGGGTCACAGAATTGGATCATCTCAACCTGTTCCCCTCAAAAATTGTTCCTGTCTCACATGTGCGGAAGACATGATTTCAGCAGCTGAAAATCTGCATGTGAATATGACTCTTGATGTGGAACTTGAAGACCTATCATTATAAATAACCAAATGGTCAGAGGGTGTCCGACAAAGTGGATGGTGCCGCAGTAACCTAATGAACAAATAGTCAAGCAAAATGAATTAAACAGGTTACTAAAACACTTACCTTGCCTATTAATAAAAATATATTTCAAAAAGTATATATAAAAAAACATACAATAAAACTAAACAGGACAATTCTCCACGTATTGGCTCAAGTTGAACCTTTTTCAAGAGACAAACAACAGAAAACAACAAAATAAAATTTTGTTTTTTATTTTGTTGTTTTCTGTTGTTTGTCTCTGGAAAAAGGTTCAATTTGAGCCGATACGTGGAGAATTGTCCTGTTTAGTTTTATTGTATGTTTTTTTATTTATACTTTTTTTCTATATTTTTATTAATAGGAAAGGTAAGTGTTTTAGTAACCTGTTTAATTCATTTTGCTAGACCTATCATTAGAAACTCAGTTCTAGATTTTGTGTGGGAAGTGCCACATTCTGTGCACAGCATTCTCTAAGAAAGTGCGCAGTCACATAGCTTTCAGGGAACTGATCTCGATTGGTCAAAATGTTGATTTTTGTGTTATTGTATGTTTCTGTGATTAGCAAAGCTTCCTCACCTAGTTTCACTATAGCTGAAATTGCCTCCATAATCTGTTATGGAATGGTACTGGTTGTGTAATTTGTTATGGATTAGTACTGGTTGTTTAATCTGTTATGGAATGGTACTGGTTGTCTGCCTTAATTCTCAAACGTATGCCACTTAGCAGGATATAGTAAAGAAACGGAATGTTTTTTGACATGGTTTACATGGAAGCTATACCTATGTCTATTCACCAGGCGCATCTACATTCAGCATGGCATTCTTGTGTTACTTTGACCTCATGTGTAATAGAGTAGACAACCCAGTACCAAGATTTCTTGATGACCTCTGTGGAAGGTCTGTAAGATCTCATTATTGACCTATCTGATCAGTTATTATGGGAAGTCTTAGAAGAGGAGGGTGTGTGTGTGCATGATTGTGTAATCTTTTCTATTTTTGATTTGTAAAATCTGAATACTCATTTTTTTAATAAATCGTCTATTGTCTATTCCCCAATGAAAGATGGTTGATCGCATTCACACTTACCGTTAAGAGTAGGGGTGGGAGCTTCAGCTGTTGTTCCAAGGACAGATGTGTCACCTTGGTTGCATTAAGTCCTTGTTTGTTGCATTACACTCATGCTTCTTCAAGGCTATCTTGATGTTTTCTATCCACCATTTTCTTAGTCTACCCTTGGCCTTATATCCGGATGTTCTTTTATATGCTCTTCTATAATTAGTGACTAATGAAAATCAGGGGAATCGTCAAATGAGTCATTAAAAAATTATGATTTCCTATTAGCTAGTAAGTCTTATATTGTAGATGGTTATGCCTGTGGACTCATCGCTATCATATTGTCTGCTCATGAATTTCTTGTTACCCCTCTGTTTCCTCCACCTTCTACTGTACCCTGCACTATCGTTATGTCTGTTACAAAAGTTTCTCTTGCATGAGGAGTATAGCAAAATTACTGCTAGAAGATGGCTATGTTGGTCAACGTGTGCTCTCTGACAATAGCACATGAACACATTCTGAAAGTTGAGGTATCTTCTGTAGCTCCTCCTAGTTAGTTTTCCGGCACTCTCAGTATTCTTCTATAGTAATATTAAAGGGTTGTGGCACATTTTCCAGCAATTTGTGGGGTTTCTATTTTGTTGCATAATTTAGGCATAAAACATTTTTATATACTATACCAGTTATAACATCTGGCTCTTGGTAGAGAGGTACAGAGTGCATTTCAGACAATCAAGATGCCAAGTTCATTTTCTACCACAAGCAGTTATGCATCCAGGCCGTTCAGAATACAATGACAATCTACTGAACATGAATACTGCCTAGAAAATACTACAGATTCTTCTTCTTCTTCTTCTTCTTTCGTTCACTTGAAACATGTCTATATCTGCAATTCTGTCTCCTTAATAAAACTCACTGTCTTTTGTAGTTCATACAGTGTCCCATAGAGCTTCGATTCCAGTGTTGTTTCCTCTGGCCAATATGTCTGCCTCAGCGTTTCATGCTCAGAACACTCTTGAAGTATATGTTTGGCACTCTGTACTGCCTGTCCACATGTACACATGGCCGTGTTGCCAATCTTGAACTTTGTATACATGTGACTGTGGAGTCGGTTGTGTCCTGTTCTGAGACGTAGAATTATAACTTGTTCTGATCTGTTCATAATGTGATAGTCATCTTGTGTTGGTGTTTGTGGCTTTCTTATTGACTTGATCATCTGTTTTTTCTGATGGTAGGTGATTGGTATATCTGGTTGATCTTCGGCAGCACCTTCCTTAGCCAGTTGGTCTGCTTTTTCATTTCCTGGTATTCCACAGTGAGAGGGTATCCACTGCATGGTTACCCTATACTGGTAAGACAATTCGCTAAGTAGTTTTTTCAAGTCTGTTAGTTTTCCAGACTGGAGAGCTTGAAGCACTGACCTTGCATCTGTCAGGAATACCACAGGCTGTAGGTCAGAGTTGGAGTTCAGCAGTTTTTTAGCTGCCACAGTAATTGCCTGGATTTCTGCATCATAATTATTGCAGAATTTTCCTGTCGGTGTTCTGATTGTATCTCTAGGCTTGTGTGGATATTCTATATATACACCTGCACCTCCATTCCTCACAGCATTCTGTGCTGACCCATCTGTGTATACTCTGACCCATATATCTTGTGGATATTCCTCGTCCAGGAAACTGAGGGTGACTGTCCTCCGCTGCACACTGTTCTGTTCGTCCTCGCTTAGTATTCCTTTCACATGGGTCTGAATGTATATTGGCATTCCATGCCTTTCACTCCATGGGGTTTGTTCTGGTACAGACCTTAAGGGGCTGTCAACTTCAGGTAGGTCTGTAAGTTGTCTACGGAGTCGTTTAGCTTGATGGATAAAGCTGCTTCTTTTCAGTCGCCCCATTGCTAGATTTTGGAATCTTTCCTTCATTGGATGACTTGGCATACACTGAAACTTTTCCGCTTGAATTATACTACAGATAAAATGTGATATACCCTCAATAGGATATGCTACCACACCAGATAATAGACACAATGGCATGCAGGTAAACCATGATTCTTCTTCTACACTTTTCCACAAATATATTTGTGAGCTTGTATGATTTTAAAAGCAAGTATATACAGAAATTCCGTGAATAAATTTCATTCAAACCAATAAGTGAATTAAATGAGAATGCAATAAAACTGTCAGCCATATGGTGAATAAACACAAGCAAACAAAATGGGTTAAAATGTTGTTTTACATGAAAACAAATACTTTTATTTTTTTCATTGTATCGTTTTCTTTACCTATAAGATAACATTTCTACTGTATCCATTCTTTGATTCCCTATCTGTTAATCTATGTAAATGAATTCAATGTAGCACACACCAATATTTTTTTTATGCGCTTCTTTGCAGCTATCTTGAGAAAGACCTATTGGTTGAAAATCCTGTTGGTTGAAAAGTTAATTCTATTATGTGTGTTCACGTAAAACTGATTTAGAAACCATTTTGTTTGTTTTTTGCATATGTTCAAACCAAAAACTGTGTCACTTACATGTACATCCTGCTTGATGTGTAGCATCGAGATTCCTAAAACATGCACTTTGTGTCTTGAGATCAATGTAGATTTTATTTTTTGTTCGAATACTGAATACTGTTTTGGAAAAATAAAAATATCAATTTTTTTTAAGGTGAGAAAGAAACGAATCTGAAACAAAAAACCTTTTTTTTCCAATCAATATTTGCAACAAAGAACCATTTACAAAACCAATATACATTTCAAATGTGCACTGTATATTTTGTATTTTCCTTGTCCTGTGTCATTTCGACTCTTCCTGTCAATCCATACTACTCATATCAATGTGACCGTCGATGTTATTACTGTTCGCTCTCTGTTATATGTTTTAATTTTGTTTCAATTGTCTGTCTTGATAAAGGCCTTTTGGTCGAAACGTCATTTTGAATGTGTCATTATGTGTGTTATCAAGTATTAGCAAAACTTTATTACCCTTTTCCTGGATCTACCTGTTGGATTTCAGTTTTGTGCAGTAAGTAATTTTGTTATGAGATGGATTGACAACATTCATGAAAATTTGTGATGGGAGTGTAATGATAGATATAATATGTAAAGATTATTGAATTTTCATCCTCATACTTTCCAAGCCAATATGCACACACACACATATATATATATACACACACACACCACTTCAGAAAGAAGTGATTGTACTGCATGCGTAAAAGATGTGATCTCTTGGTTCTGGGATGTTTCTCTTGCAAAGTTTACATTTTGCCGTCTGCTCTAGTCTGTGTGCTCATTTTCCTATTATGGGCATCATATTTAATAATATATTAAAGCCTATTTTTCTAGATTTTGAAGTGACACATGTAATGTTAAGGTTGTTGAATGTATCGCCTACGCCAAAGACGGATGTGTCGGGCCATTGGCGCAAATAAAGTGGCGACACAACGCATTTCCATTCTCTGGACTGCATCCTGCTGGAGATCTAGTAGTACTGTTACAGGAGAGACCCAGCAGGAGTTTGAGAATCAACGCTGAAGAAGAAGAATGTCTCGTGTAGTCTGTCATAGAATAGGTGTACCATTTTTTAATTCTGAGATGTAGGGGGAGTGGGCCTGGAGCTTGACTAAATGTTTGTAGATTGTTTACTTATGAATGAGATGCTCATGATTTTGAATGGCTTCAAGAAATGTTTTGTAAATGTTGGTTGTTTACCGTCGTGGTGGGGGATTGTGTTGTTGAATTTTGTAAGTCTTGTCAGCCTTGTTCCCATGTAATACTGAGCCACAGTGTGTCATTGTGGGTATTTTATGACATGGCCTACATGGTTGATTCTAACGGCTCTGATTTTTGTGTAATGGATGGAAAGGATTTGTGTAATCAATAATAAGTCTTCAAGGTTTGCAATGCTAAGATGGTGATGATGTCGAAAACCTATATTGTTGTTGATGATGTTGCAATGCTAAGATGTTGAAAACCTATGTTATTGATGATGATCCTCCTTTTCAGATGTAGATGAGCATGGCTTTGAAAAAATCAAATCAGGTTTGATGTTTAGAGTCTTCAGATGTATTTAAGAATCAAATCCAAGCTCTGAAAAACTTGTTTCAGTGTGAACTGAATGATGTAGGTCGTGAGATAAGGGTAAATAGGGTTCGAGATTACACTTAATTTTCATTTCTTTTGAATCGCCTGCACTGTTGTACTCTGTTTCAAGCTTCTTAATACCTGTTGTGATCTGATCATGCCAGTATTGTGATGAAAAATTGTGGTTGTTCAAGAACTTGGGTAGATCCTGTAGTACTTGAGAGACGTCTTCAAGTAATTCAAATGATTTTTCTGTCCTTCACTTACCTACACACGGTTGGGGAGCTGCGTAGCACAGTGGTAAATGCACTGGCTTCGCATATGAGTGGTCCTGGGTTCATTCCCCAGTTGAGGCGGAAATGTTTTTCAAATCGCAACGGCTCCCAGGTGAACCCAGCCTTAAATGGGTACCGGATTAATCCGAGAAGTAAAGAATGTGAGGGAGAGGAGATGGCTACCGCCCTCATTTGCAGAGCCTTTGAAATGTGAGATCGCTAACATCTCACACCCCTATGGCATTAATAACTGCTATGGGTTACTTTACTTCTTTTTTTACACGGTTCACGATAGATCTATGGAGGAAGCTCATCTGGCATGACCAGCACAACAAAATTGAGACGTGATCAACAAGGCATAGATGCTTTCCATAGACTTTTTGAAAGTCTCTGTGTCATGGATGTGATCCTATCATCTTAGGGATGTGATACTGCCATCTCAGGGAAGTGATCTGTCATCTCACACAAAGATGTTTTCCCAAGCATCAAAAGTGAGAACAATTACACTACGTTGATTGCCTAGCATAGACTGTCCGGGATTCAACTGAATATAACAGCAAAGCTAGAGTGGCTGTACAGTAGACCTTCAGTTTGGTTTAAAAGCTCAGACAATGCTGGATCTAGTCATTTGCATGAAGATTACCAAACGTTGGATTAGCATGAGCAATGCACAAGGTGACATCCTTGTCAATTTCTTGTGGTGTTCGACAGATTGCTGCCGAGGTATGTAAACTTGTTTACATTTCTTTTACCTTGAATGGTAATGGAGGATTCTACAAAGGTAATGCCTGGTGCTAATTTAGTGCATAACATGCATTACAACTGTTTTTGATGTACTGATGGTGAGACCAAAATCATTAATGTCAAAGTGAAGAAGTCCATGCTTTCCTGCATGTCAAGCATACTGGTAGTATTGAGCACATCGTAATCCACAAATGATCAATGGGAAAATAATAAACAACATTAGATATGCAGATGACACTGTTCTTTTAGCAGAAAGTGAACATGAACTACAAAGACTACTAGATCAAGTCAATAAATCAAGTAATGAATATGGACTGGATATAAACATTCAAAAAACAAAAACCATGATAATCAGCAAAGACACAGAAGAACAGGAGATAAACATAAACATACAGGGAGAGAAACTACAACAAGTAAAACAGTATCAATATCTTGGACACATAGTCACAAATGATGGCAGATGTGAAACAGAAGTTAAAAGGAGAATAGGAATGGATAAAAGTACCTTCAATGACATGAGGAAATTATTAATATCTAAACAAATTACAAACAAGTTAAAAATGAGAATTATAAAATGCTACATCTATTCCATATTAATGTATGGCTCAGAAACATGGACACTAAATAAACAATTAGAAGACAAAATTGATGCCTTTGATATGTGGGTATATAGAAGAATAGGGAGAACATCATGGAAAGAGAAGAAAACAAATAAAGAGGTGCTAAAGACACTTAATATGAAGAAAGAACTACTAAGAGAAATAAAGATCAGGCAAATAAAATACTTTGGATACATTAAAAGACATGGCACCCTATTGAAGACCTTACTTGAGGGTAAATTCAAAGGGAAGCGAGCAAGAGGTAGGCAGAGATACACGTGGGAGAGTAACATTACACGATGGACAGGTTACAGTCTAGCAGAGTGCACCACCAAGACAAGAGACAGGAGATGTTGGAGATACATTGCAGCCAACCTTCATTGCGGAGACGGCACTTGATGATGATGATGAATCCACAAACAAGAGATCATGAATAATGACCACCTGGGTTTTCATATTTTATTTCTTTCTGCAATGATTGATTTAAGTCCATCATTAGTACTGAAGTGAAAGTAAATTCCTACACTGTTACTTCAGAAAGCATGATCTTCGAATAGTAGAAAAGACAATGCCTTAGAACATAGGAGCCAGAATGGATCCCTTTTTAATACCATTGGTCACTGGAAATGAGTGTGAGTGCTCATTAACATTTTGCACACTTGCCATTATGATAGCAATGTGATAACATTATGATAGCAATGTGATAACATTATGATAGCAATGTGATAGCATTATGATAGCAATCAGATGCATCAAGTCTTTGTGAATACAAAAATATTTAGTTTCTGTGGTATTTTATTATATTGAATAGATATATAATTTATTTTCATTATTATTATGCTAATTAGCCTCCATTTTGAATATCAATTACCCGGTAGTTCTGTGTTCATCTGAAAATTCCAGAAATGTGATCAACATAAGCATCTTGTCTATGTGAACACAAAAATATATAGTTTGCGTTTTGTATTATTGAAAATAACTAAAATAATTCAGAAATATACAGCTCAGCTACATTTTGTAGTCACAAGTTTAATTTATATTTTCTTATATCTTACATGTAAATTATTTTGATGCCAAATTAATTTGTAAAAAAATTTAATATCTATTTTTTTTTAAGAATGGACGTACAAATTTGGGTGAGGTATCATTTAATTGAAATTTTCAAGGATTATCTAATTATTTATAGTATTTTTTAATGATGTAGTACTATTTTAAAATGTTTGTCCTACTCATAGAGTCCTATTTATTTCATATTTATTAACATTTTGTGGGAATCATAACAGAAAAATAATCCCCTGGCTGCAAATTATACAACAATCACGAAATGTCAACTGTGGAGATTCGCCTGAATAAAATTGATCACACATGATCTTTTAGTTGTTATGCCTACTATGAATGAATGCAACAGAGATATACAATTAACACGCCTCACAGTGACACGGGTGTCTCAAAAAATTATGTGGGAGTTTTTCAGAAATTAGTTAAGAGCTAAGTGTTGCAAGTCAGTCTGAATCTGCGCAAGTCTGAAGATTTGTTCGTGATTGAAACATAAAAGAAATATTCAACATAAACTAAATAAATAGGCCTACTATTAGGCTACAGTTTCATAATAAACAATTACGACAGCAGGCATAAAATAACATTAACAATAATAACTTATTAATAACACTAGCAGTTGAATCACTCGGGTCAATCACGACTGACTCAGTGTCAGTCATCAGTGTCTTAATATAATTTTGCACAATTGTAATACCGCTTACACGCTGACATTAATTTTTAAACGCTTAAATATAATTACATTTTCAAAGATACTATATTATTACCTGAGTTAACAAGAATACTAATATAACAATAAAATATCAAAAGAGCTACAACTCTCTTCCTCAATGCAGCCATTTCTGATTGTATACTCAACTTGTTCTATAAATAGTTCTCATGATAGTTGTGTTTATGGTTACCACTGTCGTTTTTTAAATTAATCCTAGAGAACGAAAGAAACAGAAAACCCAGCTTATTTATGATCATACTTTTTTCCCTCGTATATGACAAACACTGCTTAGATCACAATTCGCCTGTGTGTAGTCGAGGCACGAAAAGGGAACAAAAATAGCAACATTTTTGTACCTTCCATGTAGGTCTATGTCGTAAGAGGTAGCTAAGGATGCTCTAGAGTGGATGGTGGCTGTCCCATCCCATAGGCCTATAAGGTCAAAGTGATCCGGAAGCCATTGTAAAATCGGATGTGTCAGGCCGAATGGCGCGATTTCGCAAAGCTGTAAAACGTGACTTAACACTTTCCGTGCTCCTGACTTCATCCTGCTAATATGCAGGAGTGTAAGAACAAACGCAGAAGGACAATTCACAATTTAGTACAACTGTATAGTAATTACGTTAAGTGCTTTTTGACAATTACGTCAAGAACTTAAGAAACCCTACTTGCTTAATTTGTTCCTAACCCCCTTCCCCTTCCTCCCCGTCCCAACAAATTTTTTGCAAGAAACATACGAAATAAATTTTTTATTAGATCATTATTTAAAAAATATTTCAAATTCAGTTTAAATTATCATCATCATCATCAGGTGCCATGCCGGGTGGCGTAGGCGGTCATGGCTCTCCACAGCTCTCTGTCCACAGTATTATGTATCAAAGTCGTTGTTGTTTCTTTGCCGTGCCAGGTTGTCAAACTGTCTAATATTTTCTCACGTTGTCGCCCTCTGTCTCTGGTGCCTTCAATCTTGCCTGTTGTGATTATGTTCTCTAAACCTGCCTGTCTCATGAAGTGGCCAAAAAAAGAAGATTGCCTTTTTCTTATATTGTTGATTAAGGTCCGTTACGCATTTAACTCTTTTAAGACCTCTACATTAGTTTTTCTGGCAATCCATGGTATTCTCAGTTTAAATGATAGGGGCCTATAATAAATAGTAATATTCCTGATATCAACTTTTGCCATCCACCCCTAATCAACAACTGTCCAATCTCCTTCAGACCCCACTTTCCACTCTAATTGTTGACCAAATTTGATAACGATGATAACGTTGCTCCTTCGCAAGCGAAGATGAGCATGGCATGAACAACAATAAATGTGATGAGCAAGTAGAAAAACTACAATACACTTGTTGATTATCTAATTTGGTTTATGAGTTCGTAGATGCCAGATGAGTCCGATTCGTTCTAGGAAAGTTCTATTGCAGTGCATGCAGGAGTATATAGGGTTTGGGGTAGGAGAGTTTTCAGATTTGTTCTTCCGCTTCCGTCACTTGTAAATTGCCCGCAGTCTTCTTTCTTTTTCAAATTTAGTGATACCTGCAGTGATCTAGGTGTGCCAAGCTGTAGATCGCAAGAGCTAGGATCAATGCCGCAGTGTTTGAGAGTGTTTTGTATGTGATTCTTGAAGCGCTTTTTCTGCCCTCCGCTTGAACGTTTACCGTCGCACAGGTCACCATAGAATAATCTCTTTGGAAGGCGCTTGTCTGGCATACGGACGATGTGGCCAGTTCATCAGAATTGGGACTTAGTCAGCAGGGCTTGTATGCTTTGCATACGGGACTTTTTAAGAATTCCCGTGTCTGGTTCTCCATCCTGCCAGCGTACTCCCATGAGGTTTCTTAGGCATCGAAGGTGGAAAGAGTTAAGTTGTCGAGCGTGGTTCGCATAGACAGTCCAGGATAACGCAGCATAAAACAGTGTTTGTAGAACCACTGCGGGGTACACATCCAACTTAGTTGTCAAACTGAGACTTCGCCTGATCCAGACCTTTATCACAAAGGCTCCGGGACGTAATTTATAGACAGCACCGCTGTAGAGTTCTAGAATATTTACATATAAAGAATGTTTACAAACACTCTGTACTAGAACAGTTTAATTTCCTGCTTTCTATCTCAAATTCCTGCTAGTTAGACAAAATGTAATCAGTAGAATGGAATGCATGGTATCATTCATTAGCTTGTCCTCGATATTTGCATCTTCCAGCCGTATCCGATTTCAGAATGGTTTATTCTCCATCCCCAGTATCCTTAGTCACCTCTTACTTACATCATTGCAGATCCTAATTCTGCTCGTCTTTGCTTCTTCCTTCTAGCCTCGTTAGTGGAACGTGTAGATGATATATGTGTTATTCAACGGTGATATTGCTCTCCTAAATAACACACAAGGGGGCCTAAATGTTCATTTTCTCTCAATAGATGGTAAATAGTATATATACCGATGGTTGAACTTGATGGCTGACTAAACCCATTCTGCACTGGAGACATCTGCTCTATTCCGGATCGCGTGCCTACCTCTTATGATTATTTCCCTTGGCTATGTTACAGCCTGTCGATAAATTGAAATTTACTTCCCTAATTCGTTAACGCTAAACTAACCCCAGTCTGTTCCAACCCACGCAACCCTCCTAATCCTGAAAAATAAATATTTAAATACATTAATTAATTAATATATGTTGTCTGATAAACACAGATAAGGGAAATAGTCAAAAGAGGTAGACTCGCGATGTAGGATAGAACCGAGGTATCCAGTCCTATCATTTTCCATCATACATCTATCTATACTCTGTATCCCTTGTTCGCCTTGTTGCAACAGGGGTATTAGAGTTATCTGGAGGTGTCCATGTTATCTTGATAACGGCATTTTGATCGAAACGTAGATTGTGTACCGTTATTTGTATGATTATGTCATGTGTACTGTCAGTTGTACTTTTTCACATCAGCACCCGATAGTGATAGTCTGTATAAGTTGGCCGTCGTCCAGTAATATTAAATTATTTGTGTTCTACGTAAGTAATATTTTCATAGTTTTACAACAGTCATCCGGTAGCATATCCTGAACAGGATGTAGCAGTCATCACATCATCATCATGTAGCGTATCCTGAATAGGCTGTAGCAGTCATCACATCTTTTCGAAACCTCTTTAGATCTTGAGCTAGTCATCCTACTTTTTGTTACTGCAATATCCATGTGGTCTTTGATGTCGTGCCATCTTCTTTGTCTGCCTCTTGCTCGTTACTGGCATCACCCCTCCATTATGGTCTGCGCTAGGCTGGCATGTCGTTTGATGTGATCAAAATATTGTAGTTGTCTGGAAAGAATCATGCTGCTTAGCCATTTTTCTTTTACATTCATTTCTCTCGGGATGGTTCATCATCATCAGGTGCCATGTCTGCTGGCGTAGGCGATCATGGCTCTCCACAGCTCTCTGTCTCTAGTATTATGTATTACGATCGACGTTGTTTCCCTGCCGTGCCAGGTTATCAAACTGTCTAATATTTTCTCACGTTGTCGCCCTCTGTTTCTGTTGCCTTCAATCTTGCATGTTGTGACTATGTTCTCCAAACCTCCTTGTCTCATGAAATGGTCAAAAAATGAAGATTTGTTTTTTCTTATATTATTGATTAAGGTCCGTTCCGCATTTGACCCTTTCAACACCTCCACGTTAGTTTTTCTGGCAGTCCAGGGTATTCTCGGCATTCTTCTATATAACCACATCTCTGTTGCCTCTAATTTCCCACTTTCCAGTTTGTTTATTGTCTAAGGCTCGCATCCATATGTTAGTATAGGAGTTATATAACACTATATATATAGAGTTAGGCCTATAAAGCAGTATGACTACATTGGTTTATTTTTGGTCCATGGCACTTTGAGGATTTTTCTGTAACATTTTGTTTCACATGCGGCTATTTTATTTTTCACTTTGTTGATGATTGTCCAGGATTCACACTAATAATATTGCCAGTGGGAATATGCAAGCTCTTAGGGATGCTAGTGTTGTTGTTTTGCAGCAGTTCAGTCATATGTGTTTAATTTGTATCAGCTTCTTTGACGCGATAACCAACCTCGTCCTGACTTCTTGATAGCAATCACTGTTACTTTTTTTAATAAGAGAACCAAGGTATTCAAAACTGGTGACTCTTTCTAATTCCATATTGTTGTTGCTGATTGAGAACTTGCTAATGGTTTTGTCGTAATCTTGTTCTTGTTTCCTTCAGAAGTAGGTTTTCTTTTTCACTATGTTCTTAAATGGAGTTGTTGAAGACCTGCTTGACTGTGTGCCAATAATGTTGTATCATCAGCATATCTTAGTCCTGGTATCTCGTGACCTCCGATGTTGAGTGGGTCGAAATTATTTCTCTGTTGGTAATTTCTTACATCCTCGTGATGTTCTCTGCATAAATGTTGAAGAGATATGGTGATATGACACATCCTTGTCGGACTCTTTTTTCCAAGTTGAACCAATCAGATTCTTCTTTTTCTTTCGTTCACTTGAAATATGTCTATATCTAACCAACGGCGGAACATAGCATACAGTATTGCCGTGCCGTGGAGTACCTTTAAATAAATGAGGATAAAGAACATCCTTTGCTTCCTGAATTTCTTAAAGTCAAAGTTAATAGACTGAAGAGAGGAAAACCGTGGATGGGACGGGCAGAGGATATCATACAAAGCGTGTGTATGTTGCCGAATGTAGCCGCAGGAGAGGAATGGATACACCCGCCCATGGATTGCAAAACTTATTTCAGAGTTATAATAACACTTGATTAGGCAAGCAAGGAATGGGAGACAGTGTCGGTGGAGGCTTAGGTGCAGGCGTTGGTCAATGAGAACTCCGGTAAAGGGGATGTGATTATATGCACAGATGGATCGGTGGTCAGACATGTTGTAGGGAGTGGGCCTTCACAGCTCAGTATGCAGGGAAAAGTGTTATGGAAGAGAGTGCAGCTTTTGTTGTGACTACGAGTAGTATGACTACGGAGATCATGGCAGTAGAATGGGTCAGCTCACAAAGGGCTGTACAAACCTGTATCCTGAGTGACTTGATGAGTATGATTATGAAAGTACAAAAGTTTGAGAACAATAGACTGAGATATTGAGAGTGTCACGGTTGGAGATTGTGACTTTTAATTTTCGTGCCTGGACATGTTGGAGTTCGGGGCAACAAGAGAGCTGATTTGTTGGCATCAGGTGCTATGGTTGCACCCCGGGGGGAGGAGGTCAATAGATCGGACAGATGTGTTCTCTGCGGAAGACAGCACATGAAAATGAACTTGACGTGGATGATGTCTTATTCAATGGCTAGAATTAAGAAACGGGGT
The DNA here is from genome assembly GCA_034231615.1 of Meghimatium bilineatum. NCBI lineage: Eukaryota > Metazoa > Mollusca > Gastropoda > Stylommatophora > Philomycidae > Meghimatium > Meghimatium bilineatum. The sequence goes on from CM067304.1 coordinate 63,785,255, forward strand.
TTAAATGTTGGGTCACTAGAGGGGAGTTGTTTTCAAGGCGCAGAAGAATGATAGTCAATCTAGAACCGGAACTGTCAGCAGAGGTGTAATGGTGGATACATTTAGGGAGATATCGAAACACCTATGAATTTGTCCGGAGTGCATCGATGATGATCCGACGAATAGCTAACTATCTATATCTAACCGATCAGATGTTTCCCAATTTACTCTCACGGCTGCTTGCTTGTCTTGTTATAATGTTTTTATGAGGCAAATTAGGTGTAGCGGGAAACCCACGTCGCTCATAATATTCTGAAGTTTTTGATGTTGCACACAATCGAATGCTTTGGTGTAGTCAATAAAGCATATGTAGATCTCGATATTAAACTCTCCGCATTCCACTATGATATTCTGCATATTGAAAATATGGTCTCTGGTGCCTCTGTCCTGTCTGAAACCTGCCTGTGCTTCATTTAACTCTTCTTCTAACCTATGTTGTAGTCTTTTCATGATGATACCAAGTAGTATTTTGCTGGTGTGACTAATCAGTGCAATGTTTCTGTAGTTTGTGCGTAGTGTTAGATTTTCCTTCTTCGTTAGCGGTATGCAGACTGATCGTATCCATTCCAAGGGATAAATTTCACTTTTCCAGATCTTGGTGCAGAGTGTGTGATAGATGGTGTTAGTTGTTTCTATTCCTGCCTGGATCATTTCATCAATTATATTATCACCCTGGAAGTTATCCTTGATTATCACACACAGTCACACACAGATTAAGAGATTGAAGAGAATTCAAAATGAAGCGATGCGGATCATCATTGGTTGCACAAGGGACACACCATGTGTGGACATGAGATTTCTCCTTGATTTTCTGAGCATATCTCACAGAACTGATATTTAGCATGCCCATGCATGCCTAAGAGTGAGGTCTGACAGACCACCTACTACACAGTGAGCTACCTCGTGTGAAGGGAAGCAGACTAAAGAGAGGCAAATCGTGGATGGATCGTGCTGAGGATGCCGTTAAACAGATTTGCGCCCCAGAAGGCATAATTGCTAGTGAGGAATTGATACATATTCCTACGGTCTTTCAAGGGGCAATCAAGACCGTCATTATACTTGATAGAGAGTTCATGAACACAGCTCCGTGATCGTAAATGCAAAGATCAAAGCACTTATCTGAGACAACATCGATGACACATGTTGTGATTTACACGGACAGGTCGGTCATCCGTCACCACCACTGCGCATGAGCCTTTACTGCCAGATCACACGGGAGAACAGTGTACGAAGCTGGTGGAGTCTTTACCGTAACAACAGTCTCACAATGGAAGTATTTGTTGTAAGTCAGGCATTTAATTGGCTGAAATCGCAAGCATATTCCAGTGCGTGCATACTAAGTGACTCAATGAACATGATTCAGAAAGTCAAAACAGTTGATGTACGTAGGGGATGGGTGGAATCATTAGAGAGAGAGAGAGAGAGAGAGAGAGAGAGAGATCGAGATCAAGTCAATAAGAAAGCCACAAACAACACAAGATGACTATCACATTATGAACAGATCAGAACATGTATTAATTCTACGCCCCGGAACGGGACATAACCGACTCCGCAGTCACATGTACATAGAGTTCAAGATTGACAACACCACCATGTGTACATGTGGAGAGGCAACACAGAGTGCCAAACATATACTTCGAGAGTGTTCTGGGTATGAAACGCTGAGGTGCATATATTGGCCAGAGGAAGCAACACTGGAATCAAAGCTCTATGGGACACTGTATGAACTACAAAAGACTGTGAGTTGTATTTAGGAGACAGAATTACAGATATAGACATGTTTCGAGTGAATGAAATAAAAAAAATTAGAGATATAAAATGCGTGCATCACTGCAGAAACTAAACGTTATCTTTGTTCCTGGACCCATGGACGTGGAGGGAAACGAACGGGCCAACCAATTAGTTAGCCATGCCACCATAACAGATGGCCAACCTATAGACCAAGTGGACATATGCCTACTCATTTCTCTTCGTCAGTCCGCACGATCAGATGATTTTTAGATGAATGAGCGTAGCTCAATATTGAGAATGCTTGAATTGGGAGTGAGGATGGGCGTAGCCCACAGAGAACACATGACAAAGATTTCAAAAAGAACAGTGAACCATCATAGAACAGGAACCATCAGCAGTTATAGCCTGAGAGATTTACTGAAGAGGAAATCGGAGCACCTATGAGCATTTCCAGTGTGCGAGGAGAATAATTAACAAACTAATACCTAATATCCTGGAGATAATCTCTTCAGGTTTTTAATGGCACATCTGACTTCATCTAAACCGGGTTCTGGTTCTATTTCACTGCTATTGTGGGTGTTATTGTCCGTGTTTCTGTGGCTTTTCTCATACATTTCTTTACAGTCTTCTTTTCATCTTTCCAGGATATCTATGTTTACTGTCAATTTGTTAACATGTTTGTCTTGAATGATGTTTAGTGCTGGTTTGCAATCGCATGTTAGAGTTCTCATCTCTTTGAACATAATATCACTTCTTCCTTGTTTGTTCATCTCCTTTATCTTACTGCAGGTCTCCAGTTCTTATTTGTTTTTGTCCTGTCTTGTATTCTTCCTTATTTTCTTAGTGATTTCTTTGTATTTGCTGCGATTTGCAGTGCAATTCATTGTCTTCTTTCTTCAGTTAGTTTTAGAGTTTCATTTAAGACGTAGCCTTTTTTCTTGGTTTCTTTTCTGGTATTACTGCAGCCTTTTGTTCAATGCCTATATACAATGGGTGTAGAGTCGTGTACCTCCAACACATTTGGTTGTATATTTATGTCCGGTCATGATCTCTAGCATAACACAGTGATAACGTACGGACAGCGCTACCACTCATTGGCTTTTTTTCTCAAGTTCTTGACTTTTCCGATCAGACATTGAGATCTTGTGATTTTTCTATCTAGGCTTGTTTGGCCAATTAAAAAGAAGGGAAAAAAGCTTTATTAAATTATCTCTAATTGTTCTGCAATAAATCCAGTCGATTGTTTTTGTTTGTTACGCTTTTGTTTTGAGTCCTTTACCCTCGTTTATTTTCAATTTACTTCTGCGGCCCTCCCATATTTCAATAATTGGAGACGTTCTGAAAGCTAGATAATAGTACCATATGTAACAATAGTAGCAATTCTCACTCATCACTGAAATTTGTATATGAATCGTGCTTTAAAATAATCAAATAAATTTATGACTGTTTTGTTTCTATCTATCTATCTATCTATCTATCTATCTATCTATCTATCTATCTATCTATCTATCTATCTATCTATCTATCTATCTATCTATCTATCTATCTATCTATCTATCTATCTATCTATCTAGATAGCCGCGTAAGCGCAGTGGTTAGCGCACTGGCTTCGCATATGAGTGGTCCTGGGTTCATTCCCCAGTTGAGGCGGAAATGTTTTCAGATCGCAACGGCTCCCAGGTCGACCCAGCCTTAAATGGGTACCGGATTAATCCGGGAAGTAAAGACTGCGAGGGAGAGGAGATGGCTACCGCCCTCATTTGCAGAGCCTGTGAATGTGAGATCGCTAACATCTCACACCCCTACGGCATTAATAAATGCTAAGGGTTACTTTACTTTTACTTTCTATCTATCTATCTATCTATCTATCTATCTATCTATCTATCTATCTATCTATCTATCTAGTATCTATCTATCTATCTATCTATCTATCTATCTATCTATCTATCTATCTATCTATCTATCTATCTATCTATCTATCTATCTATCTATCTATCTATCTATCTATCTATCTATCTATCTATCTATCTATCTATCTATCTATCTATCTATCTATCTATCTATCTATCTATCTATCTATCTATCTATCTATCTATCTATCTATCTATCTATCTATCTATCTATCTATCTATCTATCTATCTATCTATCTATCTATCTATCTATCTATCTATCTATCTATCTATCTATCTATCTATCTATCTATCTATCTATCTATCTATCTATATGTCTGTCTGTCTGTCTGTCTGTCTATCTATCTATATATACTCTGTAGCCCTTGTTTTCCGTGCGGCGTCAGGGGTAGAAGAGTTCTCTGGAGATGGCTTTCTTGTGTGATGTTTGTAAGCTTGTTCATGTGACTTTTTAAAATTTATGTTGTCCATCTTTCACATGGTCTCTCTGTCTTTATATCCGTGATGTCTATGTGTCATGGTCATCTGTGGCATGCTGTCTGTTGGTAATCTGGAAGTGTGTGAAAACCACTTGATCTGTTGTCTTTTGAGTGTTCCAATACTGGTATGCTGTGTTGTTTATTTACTAAATATATATATATATATATATATATATATATATCTAGTATAATTATCAAGGATATAATCTATTGAAGGAAATACAGAATGCAGTGGTTCAAGTATTACTTTATCGTCATCCGTATCATTGAGTCGGTGTAAGAGGCGTAAAACAACAAAGATACGGTATAAGCAACCATTCTATAGTGAATGTTTCGAAAACGAAGAGCTAAAGGAATGGGTACAATCTGATCCTAAAGAGAGATACATTGTTCACTGATAAGTGTCCAATCCATGCTACCTTTATCAATGTGACCGTCGATGTTATTACTGTTCGCTTTCTGTTATACGTTTTAATTTTGTTTCTATTGTCAGTCTACATAAAGGTCTTTTGGTCGAAACGTCGATTTGTGTGTGTGTTATTATGTGTGTTATCTAGTATCAGCAAAACTTTATTACCCTTTTCCTGGATCTACCTGTTGGATTTCAGGTTTGCGCATTAAGTACAATTTTTCACAGTAAAGTGTGTAGCATTTATTTTAGAAATGCAAATATAAGTTAATTACTGTCTCACAAATTGACAAATAAACATAGTCAAAATTTTTATTTGAAAAGGAAGAATACTAACATAACTTCGTTCTTTTACCTCCAAAAGAATCGACACTGCAAGAAAATGTTGCGAATGCAACATTGTTGTTGACATGATTTAAAAGAGCATCACATGCCCCTTTTACATGCTTATCATCTAGTGGAGTGTTGAAAAAACACATTTCCAGATAGTGTCTTAATTAAATCCATATCACTGTTGCTGATGTATTTTTATTCTGAGGTTATGAGTTATTTCTAAGTTTATAAGCTAGCTTACAAGTACATTATTTATTTCAGCATATACGCTGTTTACATATTGTGAGCGTGTGTGTGTATATATATATATATATATATATATATATATATATATATATATATATATATATATATATATGGTATATATATATATATATTAATATATATATATATATAAAACAATCAATATTCATACTATTCAAGAACTGCACATATAGCTTTTAACAGATAGAATTGAAGAGATGTGACCTCTGCCATATGCACTAACTTCAGCTCAAAAGGAAAATGAATGAATGAAGAATATTAGAACTTACTTGTCTGGCTGTTTTTGTCCTCCGAACATTAGTTAGTTAGTTTGTTCCTTTCGTGCCGCAAGCGACAGTTCTCCATATGATGCGGTTCGCTGCCTGCAGCCTCCGAACATGGGACTTTCAAAATGTTGGGTGGTAACTATGCGTACGGAATCATTTCTAATATATATAGCATAAGGGAATTTCCGTATCTTCCTGTCAACATCGAAGTGATTCACACATTTGTTTTCTTTCCCGACGTACCCAAAAAAAGTCTTTGAACACACGCAGATATTTAAACACTTTTTGAAAGGTAAGCCTAATAACATACACACTAGGATATATTAACTTTAAGTATTATAATATTTATTAAGCCTATAGGCTCATGTGTACTCGCTCATCAATCATCGCAGACAACACAACGTTCTCACCACGGGTAATGATTCCGGGACATCATGAAACATTCAAACAGGTAGTGATTCTGGATATGTGATAGTGATGCTTTATAAACTTAACTAAACACATATCCTAAGGCTATACCATAAGTGATCTAATGTGTGGATATAGAAGAATATAAATAAACGGATTGTCGCAGTCATGTAATCGAAAATTAAATAATGTTGGCCTAGACCCCCAGTCATAGAAGTACGTTGGGCAATTAAGAATTTATGAACTTAAAATTAAAAACTGACAAGTCACCAGGATGGGACGAATTGGTAGCTGAATTGATACAAGTACGAACAGAAGGAGAACCCAATCATAGTCTAGCATACCGTATGTCTTAAGATCTCGAAAAGTGAAATATAGCCAAAAGATCAGTATATACTATATAGTTAGTATATAGGACCACTCCTATTGCTATACTACCTACACTCCTATTGTGAGCATTCACAAACGTTTGTAGAAGTCTCTATAACAACAGCAGAATACTTTTCTTTTCCAATGATTTCTACTGTGCTCTCATTATTTCTGCGTGCTACACACTAGGAGAGCCCCAATTGACATTCTAAATACTAATCCTAACCCTATTCTATTACCCTAACATGCATGCCAAATCACACACAAAGGTTAGGTAATACCTCAGAACTATAAAAAAGGTCACAGTGTAGACCTAAGCTGCAAATGCGCCCACAGATCAGTCATGCCAGCTAGATACTTCTCAAGATAATAATGGTAAGAATGGAACAACAAATGAACAGAGAAATAAATATAGTTCAGGCAGGTTTTAGACAGAACAGAGGCACCAGGGATCACATATTCAACATGAGAAATATAATAGAGAAATGCAGAGAGTTCAATGCATACATATACACCTGTTTCATTGACTACTCAAAGATGTTTTACTGCGCAACACACCACAAATTATGGAACATAATGGGAAACATGGGCTTCCCACACCATCTCATATCGCTCATGAAAAAGCTTATTCAGAAACAACAGACTTCTGTTCGTCTCAACGGAGAAACATCTGAATTGAATTTAGGTCCAAAAAGGAGTCAGACAGGGATGCATCCTCTCACCACACCTGCTTGACATTTATGCAGAAAAGCTCATGCAAATTGTATGAGAAGATCACGTTATGAACAGTTTCAACCCTCTAATATCAGAGGACACGAAACCCCAGAAGTTAGGTATGCAAATGGACCCACACTAATATCAAGGAGCCGCACAGGCTTAAAACAAATGATTACGTCAGTCAAACATCATAGCGAGGCACAAAACCTTTCCCTCAATGCAAAAAAATACAAAAATAATGCATGTAAGCAGAGATGAAATTGCGCCTAAAATAGTCATTGACAAAGAGCAACTAGAAAATGTAAACAACTTTGAATCTCTAGGGTAACCATCAACACCACAGGAGATTTCTCAGTAGAGATAAGAAAGAGATTAGCAATGGCACCATAATAAAACATCACAGATAAAAAAATCTATGGCAAGGATCAAACAGAAAAGCAAAATTACAACTACTAAGAAGCTACATCTTTCCAGTGGTAACATACGGTTGTGAGACGTGGGCAATGATATCAACAATGAAAAAGAAATTATCTGCATTCAAAGTGAAATGCTATAGAAAGGTCCTAAGAATATCATGAACAGAACAAAAGAACTAACACAGATGTCCACAAAGATCTGAACATAGAAGCCTGGCTCCTCAAAACTATCAAAAAACGTAAACTTACAAATTTCGGACATATAAAAAGACACAATGGTTTGGAAAGATTAATCATGATGGGGAAAGTTTCAGGAGAGAGAACAAGAGGCAGACCAAAACTGTGATTGACCTATGACATTGAAGATCTTCTGAACATGACACTGGACAAAGCTGGGCAGCTCGCACAGAACCATGAGGCTTACAGAGTTGCAGTGAGGACAACGCTCTGCAAAGGATATGTCACATGGAGAGAAAGAGAGAGATAGACCCCAGTATGAATATAGCCCTAACATGTGGAAATAGAATATAAAGTAAATCAAATGCCTGCCAAATGTACTAATTTTAACTAAATGTTGTGTTGTTCAATTCATGTGATGGTGTTGAATCACAGTTGTTTTAGCACAGTCGAGTAGCAGGTTAAATGGGCACCGGTAAAGGATGTGGCTATAGAATATTTACAACAGTCGCTGTTGTTTAAGAAACTACAATAACAGTAATGTTTTGATGTAAAAATCTGGCTTTAGACTACAGTGCAGTCATTTTAGAGCGGCGAACTAAATAGACTAGTGACATTTTAGAGCGGCAAACTAAACAGACTAGTGACATTTTAGAGTGGTTAACTAAACAGACTAGTGACTTTTTTGCAGTAAGAAATGTAGCTACTTTAATGAGCCATCATATATGATACATTCCGCAGAAGACAGATGTATCGGGCCATTGGCACAAATAAAACAGTAACACAGCATATTTCCATTCTCTGGATTATATCCTGCTAGAAATCTAGGTGGGCTATTGTCCTGCTGCAAGAGAAATCCAATGGGAGTTTGAGAATGAACGCTGAAGAAGTAGATATTATCATACATAACTGAAGGTATAAGATCATCTAGGTCCTACTTGTGACATAAATGCAGTAATTTAGAAGACAGTGATTAAGGAGTGAAACATACAAATTAATAATTCATTGATAGTGTTGACTTAAGACTGAGAGAAGGCTACACAATTTCCTAGATGATTATCAGTGGATATATAGAATAGGGAGAACATGGAAAGAGAAGAAAACAAAGAGGTTATGACAACACTGAAGATAAAAAAGGACTTTGTAAAAACTAAAACAAAATATTTTGGACATTAACCCTTTCAATCTTGTCCGATCATGAAAAATTATGCCTGGAAAGAAGACAGTAGCCCTATTCTTAGAACCGTGAACTAGAAGTTGAGGCCCTGGTTACCACATGGGTGTTACTTTAAGGTAGAGTTTAGGAGGCTACAAGTAAGAGGTAGGCAGATATACAAATGGGAGGGAAATATCATGAGATGGATAGGATATAGTCTTTCAGAGTGCACCACTAGTGTAAGAGACAGAAGATGGAGGTACATTGCATCCATCCTGTCAATCGGAGATGGCACCTGAGGATGACAAATCAGTTACTCTATGTTTATTCCACATTCAATATTGAAATTTCTTATAAACTGTGAAGACGGAGATTATTGATTCTCCTCTTACCAAAAAGTCATAGCCATTTCTAGGAAATGAAAAGAGGACAAGGGTACATTATGGAAATTTTAAAAAAAATATCAAAACTAAGTTTAAAAATAGTAAAAGTATATACAGTGTGTCCGGCAGGATCACTATCAATAACAAATGTCAATGTTTCCTCATTCATGTAAGCTAGAACATTTAACAAAAAAATGGTAAACTCCTATAGAAATCATTAAATTTTCAGAGAAATAAATACAATTTGAAAGAATGTCTGATAATGTGTGGATATTGGAGGTGTGATGGCAGCCACAGAATGTGATGGTGGGTACAGTGAAAATGACAGAGGTAACCATGCAGCAGACAGTTCAATGCTCTTATTTGCTTACAGAATGAAAATGTCCCATTGTTGTGCAAGGGAGATTTAGGCAGGAATCTCCAGTTTCTAGGGTACAAGAAATATTTATAGACAGATAGATTGGAAGGTCCCATTGAATGGCCACCAGATTTGACTCCCTTAGATTTCTTTGACAATCAATAAAAGCTAATACTGCTAGTAAAACTGTATGAAAATAGTACTTACGTAGAATACGGGTGATGAAGTTTTATTGCACGACTACTAACACACTATCACTATCAGAAGCTCACATGAAATAATACACACACAACGGAAACAAGCAAAATCATACAAATAACAATAATACAAATGACATAATCAATGTTTTGACCAAAAGGCCTTTACCAAAATATGCACAAAACATCAAAAGACGATGAATAGAAATGATCACAACAAATAAAGGTGTCCAACCGAAATATGAAAGTGAGATGCAGAAAGGCATGACATTGATTATGTCATGTGTATTGTTATTTGTATGATTTTGCTTGTTTTATAATTGAATAATAATATTTGTTTAATAATGGAAATTATCAATTATTATCTTTGGTTGTGCTTTCACTTTATCCGTTGTCATAATTTTTTTCTTCTTCATATTTAAGAACAGGTTTTGGGCTTCACTGTGTTTTTGTTGTTGATAGTAATTTTCACTTTAAATCATTTCTGTTTGTTGTTAAGAGAACTGTGTCATCAGCATGTCTGATTTCTGGGATCTGCTGACCGCCGATGGTAAGAGGTTGGAAGTCAGCGTATGTCATGTTGTCTTTTTCATTAATACAATTGATAGATAGAAAGAAACAATTTTAAACACCATCAGACCTGCCTGTAATAATTCTCTTGTTCAATTCTTTCATCATTCCATAAAATTATTTAAAAAATTGTTTATTATTTTCCAGAAGTCTGATTTATTTTACATCAATATCAAATGAATCCAGGAAGTCCTAAATTTCAGTTTGGTGAGATACCTTTTATGCTGCTTTACTATATTTAAAATTTTTTAAAATAATAATTATGTATTATATAACCAGTTCCAAACCCACTGTATGACCACATTTGGGATCCTGAAGAGTTTGCTTTGTGGTCACCGGCTGAAGCCGTAAACTAAAAAAATATTGATATAAAAGTAATGTTCAGTTTTAATTGGTGTGATAAAGCTGAAATAATATCTTATAAATATTGAATATTGGTAGCATATCCTATTCAGGACGTGGCTATCAACCCACCATTTTTTGGCTATAGTGATTTTCTAGGAAATATAAATACATTCAGTAGTTTGCCAGTGCTTTCTGAACGGTTTGGATGCACAATTGCCTGTGGCAGGAATCAAACTCGGTACTTAGGTTGTCACAGACGGGCTCTGGACCACTCTGCAACATAGCCATTGAATATAACCCATAAAATATGGGCTTTGTTTCACTGGAGTGAAACAAAGCAGGGGTGGCCATCTGTTAGGAGCGCTAAAAACAATCCCTGGGGCATCACAACTGAAATAAATATCGATTATTTAAAGGGGGAGGGGAATTGCCGGAACCACAGTTTGCAGAGGGTGCCAAAATATCTAGCTTCTGTGTGTAACTTTGCTTCTATAAATTGGGGTCACTCAGTTATTTTGTCTTGGACAAATATATTTATTAATCAAATTTGTAATGTATCTATTGTATATACCCAAACCAGTCATGGTTGTAGGGCTACCATATTAGATGCATCAACACACAGAGTCCTCCAGTGATTTCTATCTTCAACAATGCGGACGAGGAAAAATATTGTCTTATCCAGTCCTCGATGCTGTCTATCCATGCTTTTATTTGTCCTCCTCTACTTCCTCTACCTTTGACGGTTCTCTGCAGTATTGTTTTTGACAAGGAATCAATTTGTAACACTTGTATTGAAATGCGTGAATTCTTCTTTCTGTATCTGCAGTGACTGCCCAACTTTCACATTCATACAAAAGAATTGATATATTAATCATTTTTATAGATTGATCGTGACTAAGGTACAGATTTTGCCCATGTATTGTCAGGACCTGAAAGGGGAACAATTAATAACAACACTATTTACCTTTCATTTATGTGCAAGAGGCAACTAAGGAGATTGAGGGGTGAAATTGACTGTCCCATCCCATATAGGTCAAAGTGACTCAGAAATCATACTGAAGTCAGATGTTTCAAAACAAAAGGTGCAGATATTGCAGCCCATCTGTAAATAATGGCACAACACATTCTATTCTCAGGACCACATCCTGCTAAACTTTTCTGCAGAGTTGAAGAACAAACACAGAAAAAGGTACTGATTTTCCTTTTTCAAACCACATTCAACCATATCATGGGCAGCTATAGCTATTTTGATAATTATTTTCTTGATTAAACACTAGAATTGCAAATCAGGTATGCAAGGTTTTATAATTTTTCACTTACTTTTTTTTTTTTTCTTTTTCACTTATTTTTAATTTAGAGTTTTCGCTTCTTATAATCTATGACCATTAAGTTTGGATGTCAGAAAATGTTTTCATAATTTTGGCTAAACACAAAGAAAACAAAAGTCATGACAACAAATAGAAGTAAAAATCTGACTAAAAGTCAAATTGAGAACAAAGAATTGCAAGGTATCAGTAACTTTTAATATTTGAACATAAAAACAGGTCCACCAATTCAATTATTTAAGTAGGCCTACAATTATTACAGTAGATGGAAGAAGTTCAACAGAAATAAGAAGGAGAATAGGGCAGGCAAAAACAACAATCAGAAAAATGAACAATATATTTTGTAATATGACCTTGTCATTAGAGGTGAGAAATAGAGTTCTGTAGTGCTATATAACTCCTATACTAAAATATGGATGAGAGTCTTGGACAATAAACAAACAGGAAAGTAGGAAATTAGAGGCAGTGGAGATGTAGGTCTGCAGGAGAATGCTGAATATATCATGGACTGCCAGAAAAAATAATGTAGAGGTGTTGAAAGAGTCAAATGTGAAAGGGACCGTAATCAATAATATAAGAAAAAGACAATCTTCATTGTTTGGCCACTTCATGAAACAGGGAGGTTTGGAGAACATAGTTACAACAGGCAAGATTGAAGGCAACAGAGACAGAGGGCAACAACATGAGAAAATAATAGACAGTTTGATAACCTGGTATGGCAGGGAAACAACAACGATCTTGATACATAATGCTGGAGATAGAGAGCTGTGGAGAGCCATAATCGCCTATGCCAGCTGGCATGGCACCTGATGATGATAAATGTTAAATAACAGCTATTTTTTTTCAGAAGCTGCTCCTGATGTTCAGGTGATTCTAAGGATAAAAAGGAAAGACATTGTTATCGATGAATTAGAAGCCAACATCAACATAAGCAGGACAACATTGGAAGTGAGTATCTGAGTTTCTATTAATTCTTTGTTGGTTGTGATGTCAATTATTGACATCTAGGTAAAAACCTATATACATTTTGAATAACTTAGGGATATAGTAGAGGAGAATGAATAAGGGGTAGGGTGAGGAAGATATACATTTAATGGATACAGGAACTATCAAAGATGGATCTCCTATGGGGATGACTAGAGTGTACATCTAACAGTTCAGAAAATCACTAATCATACAAAAATTTTATCAGATTCAAGTCAACTATACCCATGATAAAATCCCATGATAACAACTTGATCATGACCAATGAGATATGTATGTAATAACAGAGGGTTGCTTTAACTCTTTCCGGACCAATCGCCAGTATACTGGCTTTATACTATGGGTCTACAGGACCAATCACCAGTATACTGGCTTTGATTTGATATTTTATTACTTCACAAGGCTAACTCTAACCTTGTGAAGTAATCACATACCATCAATGTACTTATATATTCATATTCTGTACCCATTCCCCTTTCCAATGATATATTACACATACACTATTTATCAATATTAGTATGTCAAGTGATACAATAAAAAACACATATAAGGAAATTTTACAAAATTAATTTGGTCCAAACCTAAACATAATCAAGTCCTGAAAGAGTTAAAGTACAATATATATATATATATTAAGTGACATATTCTTTCCAGAATGTTGTCTTCATCATGGATACTTTGAAAACCTCTCTTGTCTCAGGCCTGAATTTGCCAGAGACAGCTTCATACTTTCTTTGTTGTTGTTGGTCCATCATCTTGGTCTTTCTCTTCCACTCTTTACTGGCATTCTGGCCTCCAGAAGTAGCCTTTCAATACCATAATCCTGGAGGGGGGGGGATGACCATCCCCTACCAGATTTCATCAATAGGTTGCGGATCGTGAAACAGCCTCCGGATATGGTTGTTGGCTGCAATATAAGACAGATCTCTGGACGAATAATCCAGATTTCTGGACGAATAAACAGTCACGGACAAACTGACAATGTTGCCCACCAGGACGGGGTGGGATATCAGGTGGTAATGATATCTCCATTGAAATACCCCATTTGTCTCGTGACGGGCAGCATCAAGTGAGTATGAGCCGCTATAAGCTCAAGCCAACAGCTGGGGTCACTGACCTCAGCATGGTGCGTCCCCAGGGTTGGGGGGACCTTTAAATAGGGGAATATAGGAAACTACTTTCTAATAATGCAAAGGGAGAAGTCAGCAAAACCCTCCTTAGGCCCCAATCAGTTTCATCCCATAAGGGAAAAAGGCAGGAATACTTAGAAAATTCCTCTAACTGCTGGTCAGGTGGCGCTCAAGAGTCCAGAAAGACAGGCCACCTAGGAGATTGAAAACTCTACACAAAGCCTGGACAGATGGTGCTCATGATCCCGGGAGGGCAGACCATCCAAGGAAAGCAAACCAATACCATCATGTCACTTTAAGTGTCCAAAATACTGCACCTTCTTATGATGGTATTTAGAAGCCACTCTTCATTTAGTTTCAGTAATTTCAAAATTTCAAATTTTTTCTTTTTCTCTGTGCATGGTATTCATAGGATCTTTCTGTAGCAGCTCATTTCAAATGAATTTATTCTGAATATTGTCTTGTTTAATGTCCATGTCTCGCATACATATGTTGCTACTGGGAAAACACATGATCTTAAAAGAGTTATTTTTGTGTCATTCTTACTACTTTGCCACAGCTTTTTTCATTTGTGTTAATTTGAGTGTTGCAATTAGTTTTCTTTTAATCTCTTAAGCACTACAAACAATAAAGAATAAATATAATTGGGGATTGTTAAGTGTTGTTAAATAGGGATATGACATTTCACAATGACAAAGATGTTATTCAAGGTAGAGTGGAGGGTAGAATAAGATGAGGGGGAAGAAGAGTCTAAAAGGAGCCATGGCAGGGTAAAAGAACTATTAAAAGGATTGGACAGGATGTGAACTTTCCAAACTCATCAGGATGGTAGAGGAATAAGATATGTGTAAATTATTTCTGCATAAAATGTCTCTATGTGACACCCCTGCGACCCTGGCAAGTTGTGGGTTTTATTATTATTATTAAATAGGAAAATTTGTTATAAAAGGATGCTCTACACAGGGATTCCACTGTATGCAGATACATGGTCTTTTTTTTGCGAATAGTTCTCCGATTAACTATTCGTAGAAGAAAACTTCTTAAAATTTCGATATTTTCAGTTGGTAAAACTTTGATGCTGACATTTTGAACTGGTCACCGACTTGTATGATGCTAATACTTTCAGCAGATGAAATGTCTTAAACACTTTAGCTGTGTTACCATTCTTTTGATGTGATGATTTTGCAGTAATCAAATGGAGCTTTCAAATTCATTCAGAGAGTGCAAACAGTCGTTACAACACATAAAAGTTTCAAGGCTAGATCGATTTTATAGAAATTTTTAAAGACGGCGATGTCAATTTTATAAAATTGCGTGCGCCCTCGGTAATGGCCGACAAGTACGCTCTGGATTGCTGGTGAGCACACAGGATTATTCATTTGAAGTGAGTTTTTTTAATTTCAGAAACTCTTCTCATTCTCTTAAAACAATATATTTGTTTACTTTCATATTGTTCAGCTCAAGCAATCATTATCAGTGCCATTGCAGATAGAAGTTAAGAATATGGAACTCTGGAAGGATAACGTGCAGTTACTGGACAATGTTGCACTATTGGAATATGATATTTCCTATGATGATCTTCTGATACTTAAAGACACAACGCCAGGAGATAAAACAGTCTAAATATTTGATTTTAGTTGTCTTCGATGAAGGATAAGACTGCTTACTTATTGTATTTATATGCGTATATATACACATGCACACACATGGGTGTATATACAGGGCTGTAGATACATTCTTCTTATGGGGGGAGGGAGTTAGTTGAGCTAAAGAAAAAGGTCATCCATGTGTTTTCATGTGTTAAATCATGCTTTGTAAATTTGATGATTTTTTGTCAAAAATTCATTTTGGGGTGGGGGGGGGGGTGGGGTGGGTGGTGTGTGTTTGGCTGGCTTTTGGTCAAGCTCCTAGTACTAAACGTTGTGTTCAAATTTGCTATGGAACTCTGTGTGTATGTGTATTTAAATATATATATTTATATACAATATATATATATTTATACATGCCTATTTCCGTAGCTCATTACCTATGGTGTTATTATACGCTCCTTGAAAACAGCTGGCAGACAGACCATATTTTGCTCCTTTATAGTTTTGATCATTTGTCAAGCTGTGGAACTTGCAGAATATCTTAAAAGTTATCCTGTGCTCCTGCAAAACTGACCAATGATATGATTGGTTAACCTTTTACCCCTGACAGTGCATAGTTCAGAGACTAGTGCTCTCTAGTTTGAGCGATTCAATGCTACTATGTGTAATTCTTTTATGTTATTGAGACCCATAGTCATACCCTCATAGATGGTTGTTCTGCGAAGAGTTTCTTTTGATCGCCTTCTCTTTTGTCATCAGGTACCCATTTTAATGCTTGTACTGGTAATTTTTTTTTTTATTCATTCTACTACATGTCTGACATAAGTCAACCCTTGTTGTTCTAGAAACATATTCCTGTTTAGTGTCTTCTCTTATTTGCTTGTTTGACTTGAATTTTCCCAGTCAATACTTAAGAGTTTTCTAAGACATGTTCTGGTGCAATGTAATTTATAGGGAGCTGCAAAAGACACAACCTCCATCTTCCACATAAAGGATAAACTGCTGATCTATTTACTATTTTACTTGTATGACAAGTAATTTAAAGCAATGGCTTTAATTATTTTATTGTTTATGCCTTTAATGTATTTTTGTTCATTCCGATTATGTTTAATAATAATTAAACAATATTTGAATACAGTACTAGCAGATGGGACTACAGTTAAACTTTTTATAAAATCTGTGATGATCAGAAATTATTTGTAATTTCTGATGTTTTACTGCCGACAGAGTCCTAGATACAAAATGGCTAACATAATGCTAGATTAGAGGAAATTAGCACATACTGGCCACCTTTATAACCAAACCTTAACCCCTCCACCAAATGGTGGGTAATTAGCTCTAACTCTAGCTCCTTTCTCAGTCTTTTCCCACCTATACAGCCCTCCTAAATAAATCTCCACCTCTACATACTGATGGGTAATAATCATCAACAGGTAGCATATCCTGAACAGGATGTAGCAGTCATCCCAGCCTTTTGATACTTCTGTTGATCTTGATTGAGCCAGTCTTCCTGTATCTGTTATTGTCATGTTCAGGTGGTCTTTGATGTCTTATGTCCATCTTCTTCTTGTTCTGCCTCTTGTTCATTGCCCCCTCCATTATGGTTTTATCTAGGCCGCCATGGTGTTTGATATGACCAAAATATTGTACTTTTCTGGAAAGAACCATGCTCTTTAGCCAGTTTTCTTTTACATTAATTTCTCTCAGGATGGCTAGATTGGTGATCTTTTTGGTCCATGGTATTTTTAGGATTTTTCTGTAACATTTTGTTTCAAATGCTGCTATTTTATTTTTCACTTTGGTGATTATCCAGGATTCAAACCCATATATTGCCACTGGGAACATGCAAACTCTTAGGAATGTTAGTTTTGTTGTTTTGCAGAAGCTCAGCCATATGTTTTTCATTTGTCTCAGTGTCTTTAACGTGATAGCCAACCTCCTTCTGACTTTATAGCAATCTCCATTACTGTTAATAAGAGAACCAAGATATTCAAAACTGGTGACACTTTCTAATTCGTTTTTGTTGATACTGATTGAGAACTTGCTAATGGTTTTGTCACTTGTCATAATCTTGTTCTTGTTTCCATTCAGAAATAGGTTTTCTTTTTCACTATGTTCTTTAATAGAGTTTATGAGGTGTTCGAGATCTGCTTGACTGTGTGTCAATAATGTTGTATCATCAGCATATCTTAGTTCTGGTATCTCATGACCTCCGATGTTAAGTGGGTCGAAGTTATTTTTCTGTTGGCCATTTCTTACATTCCTCATGATGTTCTCTGCATAAATGTTTAAGAGATATGGTGATAGAACACATCCTTGTCTGACTCCTTTTTCCATTTTGAACCAATCAGATATTTCGCTATTTACTCTCACAGGTGCATGATGGTCTTGATATAATTTTTTTTATGAGGCGGATTAGGTATAGTGGGAAACCCATGTCCTTCATGATATTCCAAAGTTTTTGATGTTGTACACAATCAAATTCCTTGGTGTAGTAAATAAAGCATGTGTAGATGTCATTCCTTAGATGGGTAATTATAGCTAAGAGAATTAATCATTGAATAAAGAATATTTGATACATTTTAAAAAAAATATAGTTCCATCTAGCAGTATTGAACTGATAATTGTAATAGTATAATGACAAAATAAACATTAGATATATTACATGATTTTTTAAAATGTCACTAATAGAGATCTAGAAAATATCAATGGCCAGGAGTTTTTTCAAGATGATTTTCCAGTCAAAGTGAGTCAAAGGGAAAATGAATCAAGCGTGGCAGATCATGGATGGCAGAAGCTGAAGAAGAGTATGTGAATTGGAAGAAATAGGAAAGGGCAGTGAATGGGTGGAGGTAGACACTGAGTAGAAATCACTGATTAAAGTAATAATACAATGAGATAAAGCGTGTCGAAAATGGACGGAAGTCAGGGCTCAGGATACAGTTTACGAACTCACCCAACTACATTCGAAACCACAAGACATAATTATATACACAGATGGCTCCGTTAACAGGAACACAAATAAAAGCGGTTGGGGTTTTGTTGCCTACAGAAACAGCGTGAAGTTGGTTGAGAAATCTTCAGCATATTCTGTCACATCGAGCATGAGGATGGAGATAGAGGGAGTTACAGCAGCTCTTAATTGGTTGATAACTTATAGATCAACACACTCTGTTATACTTACAGACTCTCAAAGCATGTTGAGCAAGATAGAAAAGTTCATGCTAAGAAAAGAATGGTGGGACTTATTGAACAACTCAGTTGTCCAGAGCATTACATGGATATACTGCCTTGGTCATGCTGGGGTCAGAGGAAACGAGAGAGCCGACTTATTGGCAAGCAATGCGGCGATAGCACAAAGCTGAGAAGAGATAAAGCAGACTTAATGACGGCAGTAATAAATTCATTTCAAGATGAAGATGATGTCAATGAGGCTGAGAACGTACACATACAGAAAATATTAGAAATGGGAGTATCTAGAGGTGAGGAAACGTAATTTTATAAAAGTCCGAAGATCACACAATCAACACCTGACCGGGACTCCACATACACTGGGATGGCTGCTGGAGCACTTATGGGTTTGTCCCGCGTGCTGTGAAGCCACTTTCTAATCAAGAATCAAGATTTTCCAACTCTTGTTACTGTGTGTTATACAGGGTTGTCAGAGTTGTGCCAATTTGCACAAATTTGGCCATTTTTTAATGTTACCTGTCATGAAATTTATGCTGTAATCATTTAAAAAAATGCTTAGCAATATGAAAATGTAATTAAGTTTGTTTGGTATAATTTATCTGAAATTTGACTATAATTAAATTTAAAGATATGGCAACCTTGGTGTGATATCTTGTTTTCTGTGAGCTTCCTTACTTTGCAAGAAATATATGGCAACCTTGGTGTGATACATTATTTTCTGTGAGCGTCCTTACTTACCCAAAATGGTACATTATTTGTAGACACCACCACATAGTCGAGTTATTTCCCTTGTCTATTTAAATTTCATGTTCATCATTTAATAATTTAAATATTAATTTTTTTAGGGTTTGGGTTAGGAAATTTGTTTTATATAACTAACCCCAACCCTGAATAAATAAATATGTCAATTATTAAATGATATGAACATCAAATTTACAAACAAATATTAGGGAAATAAATGTGATGGAGACTACTTGTACTATACGCCAAAAATAAATAAATAATTTAATATGCTTGTCTAGTCTCCACACAGGACACTGTAGACTAAAACTAGGATAATGTACTAGTGTTTCTAGTCTAACTAATAACTAACAAATAATACATATAATGTAAAAAAGAAATAACAAAAAAACAAAGGAAAAAGGACTTCGTTACAGTCCAACGGGGACCATTATCAAGAAACAAACACAAACAAAAAAAACATTCAAAATTATGAAATTAAAATACATCATGCTGTATTAGAAACAGCAACAAATAGAAACAGAACTGTTTCTAATACAGCATGATGGAGTGCTGAAACAATCTCTCTATATTTTAATTTAATAATTATGTGTTCATTTCATTTGTGTTTGTTTCTTGATAAATGTCCCTGTTGGACCGTAATGTAGAAAAAGTTTTTTGTTTGTTACCGGGTATTTCATTTTTACATTAGTTTTATTATTTCTTCTTGATTCATGATTAGAAACTGGCTTCACAGCACGTGGGGCATTCCTCTAAGTGCTCCGCCCTCCATTCCAGCAGCCATCTCAGTGTATATATTCAGAGTCCTGGTCTGGTGTTGATTTCGTGATCTTTGGACCTTTTCAAAAAATTTATTTTTCTTTCCCTCACCTCTAGGTACTCCCATTTCGAACATTCTCTGTATGTGTATCTTCTCAGCTTCATTGACATCATCTTCATCTTGACATGAATTTATTACTGCCTTCATTAAGTCTGCTTTATCTCTTCTCAGCTTTGTGCTGTCTATCGCCACATTGCCTGCCAATAAGTCGGCTCTCTTGTTTCCTCTGACCCCAGCATGACCAGGGCAGTATATCCATGTAATTTTCTTGACAATTGAGCTGTTCAATAAGTCCCAACATTCTTTTCTATATAGTTTTATTATTATTTGTTACTTATTAGTTAAACCAGTAACAATAGTAAATTATTCATGGATTTGTTGCTGCAGCACTCTCCACCTTGGATATCCTCTGACATTTTCGTTTTTTAGACTGTAGACTACAAGAATATATTCAACAAAATGAAGGTTTTCCAAACTGACCAATGTCTATGTCAAAAGGGTCTCCATATTCCAGAACACACATTCTGCAGACATGCCCACTCTTTGGTGACTTGAGGACTGAAACCTGGTCTCAAAAGACAGAATTGGAAGTGAAGATGTGTGGCAACTATGAGGATCTCCTGCTGATGACTTCTTCTTCTTCTCGTTCGGAGTTTGACATGTCTACACAGCAAGTCCTGTTTTCTTAATAAATGCTGCTGTATTTGAAAGCTCCTCAGAGCTCACATACATCTTTCTGTGGATATCCATCTCTGTGGGCCAGTGTTCTTCCCTTAACTGGTTTAGTGTATTGCAGTCTTGCAGGATATGTTCAGCTGTCCCACAAAGGCACAGTGGTGATGGGACCAATCTTAGTCTATTTAAGTGGCTCTTTAATCTGTTGTGTCCTGTTCTGAGGCGGAAGACAATAACCTGCTCTGCTCTGTCAAGATAGTGGTAATTGTCTTTTGGGTGGTCGACTTTCCTGATGGCTTTGATGAGGGTCTTCTTTTCTTGGTAGGTGATTTCTTGGTCATTTTGTTCCCGTGTTGCTCCATCCTTTGCCAGTCTGTCTGCCTCTTCATTTCCTGGTATGCCACAGTGGGATGGTATCCACTGTAGTACTACCCTTCTTTGGATGCTCACTTCTCGCATGGCTTTCTTCAGGTCTGGCAGTTTATCGCTGTCAAGGGCTTGTAGGACAGACATAGAATCAGTAAGAAATACCACCTGCTGGCATTGGCTTGTTGTGTTTTTAATTATTTCTGTAGCAATGTTTAAAGCCTGTACTTCTGCAGAGTAGTTGGAGCAGAATATTCCAGTTAGTGAACATGTGGATTCATTTTCTTTTTCTGAATATTTTATGTACACGCCAGCACCTCCATTCTTTACTGCTCTGGTTGCTGATCTGTTGGTATATACTTGTATCCATGCTTCTCTGGAGTACATATCTTCAATCATATTGCATACTATTGTTTTCTTTTGAAGATTATTCAGTTCTATCATAGTGTGGTAGTTGTTTATGGTGGTTCTGATAGTAAGATTTGGGTATTGCTCCCACGGAACTGGAAAAAGTGTTTGTGATATCTCTCTTGTTATGTCTGGTAGTTCATCCTTATATTTTCTGTTTAGTTTTTTGGATCGGTGTATAAAACTGCTCCTCTTCAGTCTTCCACTGGCTAGGTCACTGTGTCTGGTCCTCATTGGATGTACTGGCATGTTCTTGTACTTTTCTGCATGTACCATGGTCTTAGTGTCTCGCCTGTATGGTAAGGGGGTGATGCCTGTAATTTTTTCCATTTCATTTATGGGAGAGGTCTTCATTGCACCTGTGATAAGGCGAAGTGCTTGATTTAGTACCTTGTTCAGGGCTTGTAGATGGGAGTTGGCTGCTGAAGTCTATACTGTTGATCCATATTCTAGTACTGGTCTAATTGTATATACCTTCGTCAAAGTTGCCTCATTTGCTCCCCAGTTTGTTCCTGCCAATTTCCTCAGGATGGCAAGTTTCTTTCTTGCCTTTGCTTCTATTTTCTCAATGTGAGGCCTCCATGTAAGTCTCTTATCTAGTGTAGTGCCCAAGTACACCGGCTCGTTTTCTGTTTGGATATGTACATTTCAGAGTTTTATCTCTCCTGCTTTGTCCTTATTTGAGAGTGTGAAGAGTGTTGTTAAAGACTTTTCAGAATTTATCTTTACCATCCATTTATCTGCCCATGCTGCTATGTTGTCTGCTGCCTTTTGTAGTTGTTTTTTTTGGGCGATCTTTAGATGTTCTTCTACACACCACACCACCAAGTCATCAGCGTACATTGCAGCCTTTACACCTTGCAGCAATTCACAAATTATATCATTTATGAAGACAAGAAACAGAGTTGGAGACAATACTGAGCCTTGAGGAACTCCATGTTTTAGGAGAACTTTTTTGCTGTTGTATCCTTCCATGGTGACTCTTGCTTTTCTATTGTGTAGGAAGGACCGGATCCACTTGCTCATGTTGTCCCCTATTCCGTTTCTTTGCAGCTTTATTATCAGTCCATCTTGCCAGACCTTGTCGAAAGCTTTTTGAAGATCTATCCATAGGGTGAAAACTTTTTTCTTTTCTTTTCTTGAAATGCGTCTTCTATGATCTGGGACAGGAATGTTATTTGGTCTTCTGTGCTGTTACACTCTCTAAACCCACCTTGTTCTGGCACCAATAGCTTCTCCGATTCTAGGTACCACTTTAGTCTTCTGTTGACCATCCTTTCCATTGTCTTGCAGTCACAACTTGTTA
Source organism: Meghimatium bilineatum (assembly GCA_034231615.1). Classification (NCBI taxonomy): domain Eukaryota; kingdom Metazoa; phylum Mollusca; class Gastropoda; order Stylommatophora; family Philomycidae; genus Meghimatium; species Meghimatium bilineatum. The sequence goes on from CM067304.1 coordinate 63,808,319, forward strand.
GACTTATTGTTCTATAGCTGTCGGGCTTCTGTTTGTCCTTACCTTTTTTAATAATAGGACACATAAACGCTTCTCTCCACGACTGTGGTACATTGCCTGTTTCCCAACTATAGTTGTATATCTGTAATAATTTGTACATTGCTGCCTGTCCTAGGTTCCTAAGCATTTCATTGGTGACACCGTCCGATCCTGGTGATTTTCTGTCCTTTAGTTTCCTTATGTTATGTTATGTTCCTCCAGGGCCATAGGCGGCGCATAGGGTAGAAACCATAGCTTTCCATTTCTGTCTTTGTGTTGCCAGGTCTTTCAATTGTTGCGTGTTGTTTAGGTTCATTGACATGCCTTCTCTATTAATGGTTCTTCGTAGAGTTTCTCTAGGTCTCCCTCTTCTTCTTACTCCAGGTGGCACCCAATATAGTGACTGTTGGGGAATTCTTAGGCTGTTCATTCTGAGAACATGGCCGATGTAAGTCAAACGCCTTTGTCTAATGAAGGAAGATATATAGGTTTGTTTGCTTTCCTCTCTTATAGTAGTGTTAGATTTAAAGTCACTCCACTTAACATTCAGAATGGTACGTAGGCATTTGTTTTCAAAGGAGTCAAGTCTCTTATCTGTGGATTTTGTGGCTTTCCAACTTTCGCATACATATGATAGAATAGGGATGATGTTGGAGTTGAACAAAGTTTCCCTATAGATGCCTTTAATTCTTCTATTGTGAATAATTTGGACATGACGTCTGGGCAGTTTGTGTTGTTCTTATCATTATTCATTTCTTGACGAATGCTTTGTTGTCTACATGTATTGATGGTAATTGTGCTTTCTTTTCTGTAAGATTCCGCAAGCCTGTCTGCTGCTTGTTTGCCAGAGTGGAATTTACCTGAATCTTCCAGCGTAATTTTTTGTTGCTGGGTATTGCTATCATCATTTATTTGCTTGGATTCACAGCTTTCTCCCTTCCTTTTCAAAATTTAATTTTGGAGTTTTTTCCCTCCAACTTCTTTGTGTTTCTATCTTTTCTTTAGTGAACTTTGCTTTGGTTTTTTGTAGAGCGATGTGATTCTGTTGTAATGGTTGCTTCTCTGCCATATTACGTACTTCAGTCAGTGCTTCCTGTAGTTTTTGAAGTGTATTGGTCCAATATGGTACATAATTCTTCCTTGCTCCTCTTGGTATTGTCTCCTTAGCTGCCTGAAGTATTCCTTTATTAAACTCCATGATAATAGTGTTGATGTCTCTGCTTGTTAATTTTATGTCTTTTGTAAGTAGGTTTGCTCTATGTTTATATATGTGCCAGTTTGCTTTCTTGTAGTTCCATCTTGGCTTAGTTGGTCTTGTAATTGTTGATTTGTTCACTTGGATGATAACTGGATGGTGATCACTGCCACCAAGTTGTTCGCCTATTGTTCTTTCCATTATTTCAGCCAGTTCTGAGGTGCAGAATGCCAGGTCTGGGGTTGAGGTGCTATGCCATCTTCTTGAGTAGAAAGTTGGTGGATCCTGTGGATTGTTCAGGAGGATTAGGTTGTTATCATCTTGCCAACTTTCTATCTCTTCTCCCCTTTTGTCTAAATTGTTATATCCCCAGCTTTGGGAGTGGCTGTTAAAGTCTCACACTACCAGAAAGTGTTTGTTTGGGATGTTAATACTGGTCATGTTTAGTGGGATGTCATTTGGGCAGTAGAAGTTTAGTATGTCCAGTTCAAGGGAGTTGTCTTTTATGTGAATCATCTGGTATTCGGCACCTTCCTCTTGTAATTTCATTTCTATGGAGTTGATGTTATCCTTGACCAGAGTTAGTATGCCGCCTTTCCTCCGATTTTTCCTGTCTACTCTAAAGCATTGGTACCCTCGTATTTTGAATGTTATTTTTTTGTTGAGATGGGTTTCCTGTATGCAGCAAATACTAATTTCTTTCTGGTGCAAGGTGTTTTCTAGTTCAGTTTTTTTATTTCTAACTCCCTCTGCATTCCAGTGCATAATATTCAGAGGGGTTTTCATCCTGTCTGGGTGGCCAGTCGCTTTCCTCTTCTGCCTCCAGGAGGTAGACTAGAGGGACATCCAGTAGCTGGGGGTGGATTCTGTCGAGGTTCAGAATCCGGCAATGCTCCTGCCTGGGGGAACTTCACAGGGCGAGCACCATGACGATTTGTATAATTTTGTCATGCAGACATGTCAACTATTCGGTTTGCATACCATGGTTGCTGGTGCGCCTCTCGGCCTGGTATCTCTGACTTCAGCACCCGTGCTTGCTTGGGCAGGATTGTGACCCTGCTCGATATTGAGTTGGCCCTACCAATCTTAGTTTCCAGCCTCATTTGGCTGGACTAAGCCCCATCTCCACATCAAGGAGTTGGCCTCGATGGGGCTGACGACTGAATTCATGGAGGCGACTAAGGGCCCATATAGACTTCTGAGCATAGGAAACTGATCACAGAATATATTAGTCTAAAATAAACTTGAAAAATATTTTCACAGTAAGCCTATATGTGTGTGATTTTGCTTGCTTTTGTTCTTTACTGGCATAAATTAAGTGTGTTTCTGTGACCAAAATGGGGAACACAGAATAGTAACTGTACTGCCTACAATGAATGTTGTAAGAGTTGACTAAGGAGTCTGTGGGGTTGACTACCACTCCCACCTAATGATCTGTACCAGCAGCATAGCCAAATTATGTATGATCAGAACATGCATATTTCCAGTAGCAATATATGATTGTAAGACATGGACATTAAATAAAACAGTAGCAAAGAGAATCACTGCTTTCGAAATGAGATGCTACAGAAGAATTTTACGAATACCATAGACAGCTAAGAAAACATATCAATAAGTATTAAGATCAATAAATGTAGCAGAGGGCTATACCATGACAACATCTTAACAAGAAAGCTATGTATTTTGGGTCTATAATCATGGAAAGATTAATATTTGAAGGCAGAGTTAATGGCAACGGGGGAAGAGAGCGCCAAAGACAACGATGGTGTAGTGGTATATCAGATTGTTTAAATATGTCTCTAGCTGTGGCAAAGCAATTCGCTCAGAAGTGCAGAGAACGGAATGAACTGTGTCTCAGTTTACAGATTTGATGCAATATCTGAGCCTTTTGAACTTGGAACTATTTTTCATGAGTATAGCTGGAAAATGTTATGAGCTTCATGGAAACCAGGCCTTCTCCTGAAACAGTCCTTCATGCTGATCTCATGTAGCTTAATTTATCTGTGCGTTTCTAACTTGTTTCGTGCTTTCAATTGGCTAGCAAAACAAAGTACATTCAAAGCAACTAATAATTATTTGCAACAGCCAATATGAGTGACAGCTTGAGGTCTGTACGCAGGATAATTTTAGAGAGGGACTTGGTAAACATTGTATGTGAAATTCCAGTCTATTTTTGGTAATAACCAACTTTGTCTGTGACGTTTTACCATGTCATGTTAGTGTGTATATCTTGATGTCTATGATACAGTACAATACCATGACCGATTACATATAAGCCCCACTGGCTAATTGGAAATCCAGCCCTCTTAAAGACTTATTTGACTATTCCTGTGTTTCATTGGCCACTATGATTATACTTTGTGTGACATTCAATAAAAATTAAGGGAATAATAAAATGTGTCATTAAGAAGGCTGGGTTTTCGATTAGCCAGTAGGTCTTATACTGTAGACGGTTATGGTACTATACTACCGTCCTGAAATTGTTAGCATTCAGAAAACACGAACTTATTTTAAAAGGAAGAGAAGTCTATGGTAACTTGTTTTACCTGAGATATTTTTTCAGTTGTTGACATTTCACAAACTTCCTTAAAGCTGTCAAACAAAACTTTCTGATAATAATAATAATAATAAGACACATAACTAATCAGGGTTGTAACATTGGATACAATAGCACAAGAACACTCCAAACAACTCGGAGGAGGAAATAAAAATCATGCCTAGATCATTCCTTGATGTTATCAATCCAGGATTTTGCTGATAAGCCTATAGTTAATCCGTGTTATTGATTTCATTTGGGTTATTTCTCAGCAGGACTTTAATTTAGGGAATGGGAGCATATGATAAGTTTTTCAAATATACAATTTGACTAGGCAATGTTAAAATTGGTAGCGTATCCTATTCAGGAATTAGCCAGCGTTTTTAGTGATTTTATAAGCAATATCAATATGTTTAGTAGTTTGCCATTGCTTTCTAAATGGTCCAGATGAACAATTGCCTGTGAGGGTTCAAATCCAGTACCTCAGCCATCACAGGCTTGCTTTGTACCACGCCGTCACAGTGCGATGCAGTAATATCACATACAGACCGACCATCAAGTAATTACTACCTTATTGTCCTCATGTTGACTCAAAAGGGAGTAAAAAATAGGAATGCTGTGACCTGCCATGCATATTGTAGAAAAAAAAAGATCAAGCCCATATATTGGGGTGGTGAGATAGGGGTGTCTACAACACCCCCCCCCCCACACCACCTTTTAGCAATTCAGATTACTTTTAGTATTAGAACCTCAACCAAAAGGTTGGAAAAACCTATTTTCTACAAAGAGGTTGTCATATTATGCATCAACTTAAAATGAACACAGTATAATGCACAACATAACTTTTTTCTTTTGGGAAACACCCCGCTCCTTAAGGAAAACATATCTACAGCCCTGAAAGCGACTATGGAGGTTTTGGGGTTGGGTGTCCCATCCTATAAGTCAAAGTAACCCATTAAGCCATGCTGAAGTTAGATGTGTCAGGCTGTAAGGTATAGATATTTCAGACAAGTTGTAAGCAATAACACAATGCGTTCCATTCTACACTTGCTAACCAACTAGAGTTTGAGAATTCACACAGGAAAAAAGATTAATCATTGCAAAGACTAGTTTTCTTCTTCATTTCACTCATTCTCAAACTCCTGTAGATTAGCAGGATGTTGTCCGGAGAATGAAATGAGTTGTCATGATTTAAAGCTTGGCTGCGATATTTATGTCTTTCGACATGACACATTCGACTTCTGTATCACTTTGACCCTATACGACATGGGGCAACAAACTCAACCCTATAACCTCCTTAGTCATTATTCTATACTCCCCTTCCATCTATATTATTGTATTCCCAGTTCCGGAAGTGGTTGTTGAAGTCTCCCACTGTCAGGAGGTGTATGTTACTGGCCATGTTTAATGGGATGTCATTTAGGCAGTAGAAGTTTAGTATGTGAAGTTCAGGGTATTATACTTTATGTGAATTATCTGGTATTCAGCACCTTCCTTGTGTTTTGATATCTGTGGCATTGGTGTTATTCTTGACCTATATTAATATGCCACCTTTTCTTCGATCTTTCCTGTCAACTCTAAAACATTGGTACCCTCGTAGCTTGAAATTTTTTTTTATTGCGTCCAATTTCTGTATGTAGTAAATATTAATCTCTTTCTGGTGCAAGAAGTTTTCTAGTTCTGTCTTTTTGGTATTAACTCCCTCTGCATTTCAATGCATGATTAAAATGCACAGGGCACTTTTGTGGTTAATTACTGCCTCCTGTCTCTTTGAATTTCAATGGCACTGATCATCCTGGTACCCGTGACACTCAGGTCACTGTAATAAGATTTTGCACCACAGACAATAGAGATACCCGAGAACAGTTGGGAAGCCATTCGGAACAGCTATATATTGCAGTTTGGTCTATCATTATATAAATCATTTGGTCTTAACCTGCAGCCACCCATCCGTAGCATATGTCACATAATTCCTTCCTCGATATAAACCCAAGGTAGGTAAGTGTATGTCACTTTTCAATTAGCCATTTGTTGTCATGGTAAAGTCTCATGATCTTTTCTGATCATGATTTTGTAATAACTAGAGTAATAACTAAATAATAACATTTACTAGAGTTATTTCCCTTGGATTTTTCAGCAGTATTTGAAAGACATGTACATTATATTTGGTCTATTATTATCATTATAAAGCCAAGCCAGATTGTTTATTTCGCTTTTGAAAGTCATTATTCTTATAGACCTATTCTTCTTGGATACTGACTCGATCAAAGGAGATTTTGATGGCTTCAGTGTGTTAGTTACTGTATGTTAATTAAGCTAAAATAATTGAAATGTTGATAATATTTAATAATAATACATTAATAGTGATGTAAATTAATGTAGTAATCCGGGTGTTTTATCATCATCATCCTTAGCTCCGCAAGTGGACTAAGTCTAGACATAAACTCTAAGTAATTATGTGTGTGTGTTTTTGTTATTGTCTATGTTTGTAATCCCAAGACACACACAAACAAACATCACCACATATTCAGCATCCACTTATCTCTATTGTCTCCGAATTCAATAACTCAATAAATAAGATAGTTATGCCAAAAAAAACAAAGCACATGCAGAAAAACCAGATGTCATAAAAAATGGCCGGTTGCCAGGGGAAGTAGGCTATTTTTAATCTGGGTTGCTACAGGTAAATACAGATTATTTATTTAGATTTGGGTGGTGGGTCCTTTATTGTGTTGTTGTTTTCAAGCATAGTTGTTTTATTTCAATCTTATTCCCCATATTTTTTAAATGCACGTCTCTATGACAATACTTGCATTAAGTACGCCTTTGTTATCTTAGATGTCTCTGTTGTTAAATGTCTCCGCCTAATGCTTTAATGATAATGAATTTATTTTTACTGTTTTAGATGTTCGTGCACTGTTTGTCTTTTATTTTCTTGAAAAAACATCTTAAGGTTGAAACTGTCTTGTATTTATATCTGATATATATAATATATCTATTATTATGTATATTATATGTAATATATTTATTATTTTTATTATACCTGTACCCTATAGTATGATAGGATAAAGCTGATTTACCTTGTTTTACAAAGTACTTTGAAATTTCTAAGCAAGTCACATGTCGGGTTCTGTTCAAGTAGAACAATTTTATTGACTGAGATTGCAAACTCCACAGCATATCAGGGTTACCATACTGAATTTTTTAATGAAAATAAATTAAAATCTTACTTTTTAAAAGTTTATTTAGCATCAGAATTCATTTAACTTATTTTGATTTTCTTGACTTTTTAAAAATGAGTTGCATAAAAGTAACTTACTATTTATTGCCGTGTGACAATAGGGGCCTGGATTTATAGTTCAGGGTGCAAAGAATTGAACCACTGTCTTCTTTCAAGGCATGTCGTGGGAGGAGTATAAGGATAGTTGGAGGATATGCTGTCAACCTATCATCTGTACAAAAATCATTGTCACGCCTTGTCTCAATTTCTTACTTTTCTCATCTATCAAATAACCTTTATGTATGATGAAGATATACAGGCCAAAACATTGCACCTTTGTCCTTTAGAGTCCTAGGTGACAGGGAGTGCTAAGTGTACCATTACTGCAGATGGGTCAACAAATCTGATAGAAGAATGATGAGATAGTTGGTCCAGAAGTGTGTGCTGTGCTCCTGGCAGGACATGGAAATCCTGAGATACTAGCACACCGGAATGTCTAAAAAAAAATTACTTTAAAAAAAAAATTACATTTCCTTCTCTCCCCTCTAGATGGTCCCATTTCTGACATTGTATGTGTACATTCTCATGCCTTTGGAACAACCTTATTGAGTTTGGGTTTCACCTCAGTTACACAACTGAAAAAAAACATGTACTTTTGTCTGAAAGACTATGTCACGAGTTAACTGCTCACAGCTAAAAGGATTATTTCATCATCTGCTATTTATATAAAGGAAAATTAGATTTCTGTATACACAATGATAATTATACTTCAGAAATACTCATTGGTTTAACTAAAACCTGTAGGTAACTATTACGGTAAGAAAAACTGTCAAATATGTCTAAATGCAATCAACTTATTAGGACAGTTTAGACACAGGATTGCTAACCACGGCAGCTCGTTTGGGTGCTAATATTAGAAATCTATCACAACATGAAAAATAAGAGAAAAAAAAGACAATATTCTCTCAGAAATACAAGAACAATTTTAATGTAATTTAGCATATAGTAGAATATTCAGCATGATTAGATTTATATATATTTTTAATGTGAAGCAAATATGAAAAATATTGTTTTCTACTTTGACATTTCTTTGTCTATTGTTTGACTTAATAATTACATTAATCTGTCGATACTGCAACAAATTTCACAATAAATGTGTATGGAATTGATCCAACTTTGCATACTTCAACAATGTCTGTGTAAAGTTGATTTCACTTTGCCTGGAACCAACCCAATGTTGACCTGCATGTGTTGAAACCATGATTAAAGCTTTTAATTTTTTCTCTTTGAGCTTAGTTCTGCCATCCACATAAAATTTATGCATGGCACATCCACACATGCGTATGGCACATCCACACATGCGTATGGCACATCCACACATGCGTATGGCACATCCACACATGCGTATGAGAAACACAATTCTGTAAATCTGTATCCATATGGAAAGGAAAATCTGTACTAGTTGGCAGGTATGTCTTTCCAAAGTGGCATTTCTAGAACTATGAAGGGTTATGAGTGTGATGTACTAGTTGGCAGGTATGTCTTTCCAAAGTGGCATTTCTAGAACTATGAAGGGTTATCAGTGTGATGTACTAGTTAGAAGGTATGTCTTTCCAAAGTGGCATTTCTAGAACTATAAAAGGTTATGAGTGTGATGTACTAGTTGGAAGGTATGTCTTTCCAAAGTGGCATTTCTAGAACTATAAAATGTTATGAGTGTGATGTACTAGTTGGCAGGTATGTCTTTCCAAAGTGGCATTTCTAGAACTATGAAGGGTTATGAGTGTGATGTACTAGTTGGCAGGTATGTCTTTCCAAAGTGGCATTTCTAGAACTATAAAAGGTTATGAGTGTGATGTACTAGTTGGCAGATATGTCTTTCCAAAGTGGCATTTCTAGAACTATAAAAGGTTATGAGTGTGGTGATGATGATGAGTCTAGAAGTGAACAGTTCCTTTAGTCTACTGCTTATAGACAAGCCTTTGTATATGGGTTGATGCATAAACATGTCCAATGTTATGTTAATTTCAAGTTTCAGACGTGCACCATCATGGAAAAAGCAATATCTTTAGTATGAGGGCTGGTCAATACGTTCCCTTCCCCCTCATATTATAATATAATATGTAGAGCATTGCTATTTACCAGGAAAGTACTGGCACAAAATTGGAAGTACGTAACTTTGCTGACACACTGTGTGGGATCCTCAATATAAAGGAAGCCTAGTTTGTCTGGTCACATTTAAAAAATAGACATTAATCTTTTTTTCCTCAGTAATTCTGTGATCAGCCCACATTTCATAAGAATTCTTTCTAATTCATCACCAACCTTCTACATGACTTCCTGTTCCAGATTCTGTTAATTTATTCCAATCAAAACCACTATCCAAAAACTGATGTTGTCCATTTTCATCCTTTTTCTCTGTTTCGACATCAGAGTTAATAAGCGTTGAATCACTGTCCCACTGTGCTGCATCTTCCTTTGTCTTGTCTTCTTCGTTCTCCAATTCCTTTTTGAAATCATAGTCTTCACAATCACTCACTTCTTGTTTTATTTCCATGTCATCTTCAACATTTTCTAGTTCATTCAGCTCTAGACTTCCTTCCCAGACATCTCCTTTTAATCTATGAAACCTTCTATGTTGCATAAACCCAGATTTTTTTAACAACTTCACACAGATTTTACATCTAAAATACACAGCTTCCTGTTTCTGAACACTACTATCTTTATTTGAATGAAGGCGATCCATATGCTTACGTAGTAAAATTTTACGGGTGAAACCTCGAGCACAAATCATACAAACATGTGGACGCAACAGATCATGTTGTGATTTAGTGTGTCGTGTAAGTGAGCCTTTCTCGGTAAACATCATGTTGCAGATGGTGCACTTGTGATTTTTAACTCCACTGTGAGACAACTGTAAGATAAAATAGATATATGAGTTGTGAAGTAGCTAACAATGTCTTGAAATATAAAATCAATAAAATTTGAATAGGTAAAAATGCAGTGGTTGTAAATATGTAAGAGGGCTGTTCAAAATGTATCCAAACTTATGGTACAAAAAATATGATGCACATCCATAGGTCTGAAACTCTAATCCTCTTCAAAGTACACTTCTTGGGATGGAACACACTTCTCTCAGTGTACCTTCTTTTGTTAGAAGGATTGCTGGAAGATCTCATTCAGAATGGAGTACAGTTTGATTAATAAATGCTATGGGTTACTTTACTTTTTACTTACTTACAGTTTGATCTTCATGGTTTGCATACTCAAATCGGGGTCCCTTTTATTATTTTCTTCAACTTGGGAAACAGTTACTAGCCATATCAGAAGAATGAGGAGCACGAGGAAGCACATGGATGTTATGTTTGACCAAGAAAATGAGTTGCTTTTGCTTTATTATTAGCAATATTGGCACAAATTTCAGGTGCCATATACTTGGTCAAAATGGAATGTACCGAACTATTATTTATCCCTACCTCATTCACAAGTTCTTGTCATTTCTACATGTGGAGTACTTATCAGAACATGTTCCACTCTCCAATGATGTGCAACCATCTTTAAAGCAATTGCACCACGTGCTACTTTGCACATGCTCATGAAATCACTGCAGAAGCCTAGTAAATCTTCTGAAGATTTTCTATTTCAGCATCACCAAGCCTTCAGCAAAATCTGATGCATTAAAGCAGCTATAATTTGTACATCATTCTAAAAAAATGAAAATGTGATGGCTGGTCACTATATATGCAGTTCTAAAGCTGATTGTATGTTGACATTGCTAGGCAATGAAGTTCTAAAGCTGATTGTATGTTGACATTGCTAGGCAATGAACTGACATAATGTGCTTATATACATCCTCATTCTTTCTAAGTGTCTGTAGAGATCTGGATAAAATCCCTTTGCTCAAAATGTCATTGTATTATAATCGATTCATGAAACTGTCAATATTGTTCATCTCTGTGCAAGAGAGACACAGAGCATATCTCAGACAGTCACAATATCATATTCAAATTCCACTGCAGATAATTGTATATCCAGACTATTCAGAAAGTAATGGGAAACTATTGAATGTGAACTATTGCCTAGAAAATCACTAAAGTCAAAAAAATTTTGCTTGATTGCTAATGCCCTGGATATGTTATGCTACTGCCTGTGCATTACTGATGCCCAAATGGAGAACGGAGAATTGCAACTCTGTGGTCTGCCATGCATGATGCAGAAAGTGACTAAGGAGGATTTATGAGGGGAAGGCCATCCCATTCCATAGAGGGCCAAAGTGATCCAGATGCTATACTGAAGTCAGATGTGTCTAGCCAAAAGACATAACTCAAAACTAAGCTGTAAAATGTGTTTTAATATCTGAAATACAATGTTAAAACCATCTAGTACATTATTCAGTCAGTATTATGAAATGAATGACAGAAGTAACCAGCTAGTATCTTATTCAGTCAGTATTATGAAATGAATGACAGAAGTAACCAGCTAGGATGTTACTCAGTCAGTATTATGAAATGAATGACAGAAGTAACCAGCTAGTATCTTACTCAGTCAGTATTATTAAATGAATGACAGAAGTAACCAGCTAGGATGTTACTCAGTCAGTATTATGAAATGAATGACAGAAGTAACCAGCTAGGATGTTACTCAGTCAGTATTATGAAATGAATGACAGATGTAACCAGCTAGGATGTTACTCAGTCAATATTATCCCCCAGCTACTTCTTTCACAAATTTGTACTGGTACCAATTTTCTGAGACCGGGTCAACCTGGAAGTTGATTTTGTCAGTAAAAAATACTGCTCAACTTAGAATTGAAACTAAACAGAACTAGAAAGCCAGTTAAATGTAATACTGTTGCTCCTCAATAACATAACAAATGAAATTTCTCTCTACAGTTTGTGCCATTTGAGTCAAAGTATTTTTTGTACTATTACTTTACAACTTAAAAAAAGGGCTTTTAAAGGAATTTTTCAGGGAATTTAGTGTAAATATTTATACAGTTACATACTTTTTGTAAAAGGGTTCAAAAGATGTAGAGGATTGACTTCATTGTACTCAGATTACCCTAAATGTATCCCATCCCTCTCAATGAAATCGCACATTGCTTGATGAGAGTAAAACTGATAAGATATAACGACGTAGCTTTCAAATGATAATTCCCAGGATCTTCCAAAAAAAACCTACTTTATAAACATGACATACTAAGCAGGATGTGAATCATCAACCTCTTGAGCAGAAAGCAAACAACTTAACAAGTTCACTAGTGATATCCCCATTTTACAACTAAGCTGCGATATTTGTGTCTTATCAGCACAGCACATCTGTGCTTTTACCAGCTCAGAATTCATTCTACAAAGATAAAATGTCAGATTGTCTTACCATATGCATCAAGAAATTTTTACCAGCTCAGAATTAATTATATAAAAATAAAACAATTAATTCAATAAAAATAAAACATCAGCTTGTCTTATATGCCTAGATAAATTTTTACCAGCTCAGAATAAATTCTATAAAGATAAAACATCAGCTTGTCTTATCATATGCCTAGATAAATTTTTACCAGCTTATAATTTATTAAAACATCAGCTTGTCCTACCATAGGGCATATGTCAAGATAAATGTTTACCAGCTCAGAATTAATTCTACAAAGATAACACATCAACTTTTCTTACCATATGCCTAGATAAGTTCTCCCTTCTCTTAAACTCCTTTCCACAATCCTCACACTTAATTTCCTTCTTAGAAGCATGTATAGTTTCCTCATGCTTCATGTGCAATGTACGAGTTGAAAAATTTCGGGGGCAGAAACTGCATGCAAATGATTTCACAGTCATATGACTTTTCTGTGGATAAAAGATACAATCCAATGTGTGTGAAGAGAAACAAAATAGTGCTGTTGGCTATATGTGAACAAAAACAAACCTGGTTAATGACACAGTCATCATTCTCTTTACAAAATTTGGGGTAAAAATACAGAATTATGGTGTTAATTTGAATTGAAATACAAAAAGTTGACTGGTATCAATAGAAGAGAGAGTGTGTGTGGGTGTTATAGAGACAGGTTGTGAGTGATGCAGTATTTTATGAAGAAGATGATTGAATCTCAAGGGAGTACAAGTTTGTCAATATTGTTCCCTATGCCAGGTTAGAGTTTGACTTTCAGCTCCATATTCATATTTCTAGTGTTCTTTTTTAGATTAAAATTTTGTTTCAGAGCTTCTTTATAAGTCCCATATTACTGTTTCACTCAATGTGGATGTAGTGTGCAATCTCATGTTCTGGATAGCCTTTTACTACAGAGGGAACTTTGCAATTACTTTCCTGCAGTCTCAAGAACTTATAAAAGGGTTGATTCCCTCCAAGAAATTCAGGCATGGGTCTTTAGTAGATGTCCTCACAGCTAAGGTCATGGAGCAAGGTAGTTTAATCACATACCCAACCTCCTGTCTCCTTCTATGCCTTGTATAGCAGGTGGCAGTTACTACCCATTGCTCTTCTTTCTGACCACAACAACCAACAGACAAAGCAGAACGAATAGAAAGATATAGAGAGATGAATTGAATGTATTTACTTGCTATTTTCTTGCCCTTCTAATGATAAAACATGAAGTAGCAACAAAAACATTGCTTAAAGCAATAGTTCTTCTTCTTCTTCTTTCTGTCCTCATGTACCTTTCGGTGTTGAGGGGAGAGTGAGTGTACAGTCTTTTGCCCTTCTATTTGCCTCTTCTGCTATTATATTTCCGAGTGTCTCTAATACACTATCTATCCACCTTTTACGAGGGCGTCCAATAGGTTGACTGTTTTCGTATCGTTTGTTAAGTGTTTTTTGGATAATACTTTGCTCTTTCTGTCTGGTTATGTGGCCGTACCATTTAACTTGTTGTTTCTGTATGTATTCTATTGTTGGCTTGATCCCTAATTGTTTCCTTAGTGCTTCATTCCTGATTTTGTCTCTCAAGCTAACTCCAATCATACGTCTCACACATTTCATTTCAGTGGTGTTAATCTTATGTATTGTTCTAGAATCTAATGTCCAAGTTTGACACTGATAACACAATGTTGGTAAGAAAATGGTGTTGAAAAGCGCTTTCTTTGTTTCTAGTGTAATATCTTTGTTTCTTAGTAAAGGTGTTAATTGACCAATGATCTGACAGGCCTTATTACATCTTGCGTTTATTTCTGCTTCTTGTTTGTTGTCATATCTCAATGTGCTGCCCAGATATTTGAATTCATCTACTTGTTTTAGTTGTTTATTATTTATCTGTATGTTGATGTTCTCCTTTTCTCTTGCAATATTCATTACTTCTGTTTTGTCTATGTTGATTTTCATTCCAAATTGCTTGCCTGCTGTGTCTATTATGCTTAGGTGGTCTTGCAGGTTTTTAATGCTGTTGTGGAATAAAACCTGGTCATCTGCAAAAAGCAGTTCATTTGCTTCATTAGAATTTGCTGTTTTGTCTATATGGTCCATGTATGTAATAAAAAGTAGTGGAGATAATACACATCCCTGCTTTACTCCTGTGCTAATCACAAAGTCCTCTGTGTAGCCTGCAGCTGTTAATGCAATAGTTAAGCCCTGTAATAAATTACCATATCCTGTGCTGTAAGTATCTATATACTCACTTCATGCAGTAACAGATGCCTCTCCTCTGCAAACATCTTCCCACAGATCTTACACTTCCAACTGACATCAAGATGTGTTGTTTCTATGTGTTTGTTCAAGACCTCCACTTCCACAAATACTAGCCCACACATCAGACACGGATGACCACCAATTCGTTTAGCATGGATTTTGGCATGTTTTTCCAAGCTGCACTTTTGAGTGAATGACTGTCTACACAGAGCACACGAGTAAGGTTTCTCACCTGGAAATAGACATATATGTATTATTTCAACATATACTAATTAACAAAGCATATTACAGATAGGTAAGAATGCCCCTGTGTTGTCAAAGCCCCAAAAGGGAACACAGAATAGTGACACTGTTACCTGCCATGTATGATTTAGGTGACTGATAAACAGATAAATCATCACGTAGAAACACCCGACGTGCTGGTATGCAGATAAAACTGCTATTTTTATAGGCCTCTATGCTGGTAAGCAGATAAAACCACTATTTCGATTGGTCTGCTGTGCTGGTAAGCAGTTAAAACTGCTATTTTGATTGGTCTGCTGTGCTGGTAAGCAGATAAAAACATCACTTAGAGACACCTGCTGTGCTGGTAAATATTTTATTTACTCTTGCCCTAGGTTGATGGCGGTACTATTGGTGCACACTTACTGTTAAGCATAGCGGTATGTGTTTTAGCTTTATTCCAAAGGCCAGATGTGTCACCTCAGTTACACTATATCCACGTTTAGTAAGAATGTCTTTGGTGTTATCCATCCATCTTTTTCTGGATAGGTAACATGATTGTGCTTTACAAGATGCACGTATACGAAATTTGGTTTATCCCATTCATACAAGATGTCCAAACCAAAGTAGTTACTGTCTCTTGATGTATTCAATTCATGATATAATGAATATTCTATTTCTTATGCCATCATTTCATAACATGTCTAATCTGGTAGCTCAGACAGAGTTTTTCAATAATTATATTTAATGAACTTTTTCAGGTGTGCAGATTTCTGTGTCCAAGTCTGGCATTGGTAACAGAGTGTTGGTAGAAAATACTTTTTATCAGTTGTTGTTCAACTGTGACATTGATCAATGGGTGTTGATCAATCATTCATTTTCAAAGTAACATCTAAAAACACTACAGTGCAACAAAAAATGTGTATGAAAATACAGTTTAACTATTGCTCAGACTAATTTATAAATTTAATATAAATGCTTAAATACAACCTGTAACAATACAAAAAGGTCATCTATTACAATTATGGCAATATATGCAGAAAATTGGGGTCCATGTTCTTCAGTATTTGATTCTTGATTCAGTGTTACATAGGACACATTTGATTCTTTATTCTGTGTTACATAGGACACATTTGAAAGCAAGTCATGGACATTAAATAAAGATAGAAAAGTATAAATATGAACATCTTTGAGTTGGGGGGAGAGAGGCGTGACTTTTACTGAAGAATGTTGAGCTCACATGCTGCTAAAATATTGAAAATGTATTATTCTTGAATCAGCTAAGTGTTACCACAGCCCAATATAGATGCAAAGAATAGTAACATTACCTGCCACATACAAAATAATAATAAGACCATTAACCCATCAGGATGTCACACTGAAGACATCAGCACAAAAAGCCCTCCAAACACTTCTGCCCTCAGATATTCAGACGAGTATTGAAAATTATGGTAAACCATTCCTTGATGTTGTCTCTTTTCACTTCTTCTCCTTCCACCCTCTTCAATTCAATTCAATGACACTCAAAACTCATATAAGGTTTTCTGTCTCAAAGGCGTTCTTGTGTTATGGGAGTTTATGGATGCATGATTAGTCACCAAAGGGAGGCATTCCAGTGCAGTAGTATCCCAAGATCACTACATCCTGCTAGGAGCATAGCATACACTTCTAGGCCAACTAGTTCATCATTTTTCTGTCAGATTTGCTGACTCATCTGCAGTAATGGTACACAAAGCATTCTCACTACCTAGGAGTTTGTCACAAACGTGCAATGTTCCTTGGCCTGCATCTCTGTGTCATCAATGGGGACCATGTGACAGAAGATAAAAGTAAGAAATTGAGACAAGACATGCAGTGACAATAATAATTTTGTTTCACAAGTGACGGATTGTCAGCCTATCCCCCCCCAAACTTTTCTTGGTCGTCCTCTACGACATGCCTAGAAAGAACGAAGTGGCCATATTCTTTACACCATGAACTTGAAGTCCAGACCCTGGTTGTTACAGGGATGAGAACATATATGAAAAAAGTACTATTAAAGGAAATAATGGGGTGAATAGGATTCTGTATTGATCTTGTGCGGACCAGGGTTAGCAGATAACCAAGATCCTGAAAGCACCTCCTTGTGGTGCACTCTGGAAGCAGACTACTTCGAGCTCATGCGAAGCAGTATGGCTAAATATTTATGGATCATGTCTGGGCAGTGTAGATTGAGAAGGAAGGAGATTTGTTTGCACATGACAAACAAGATTTCAGAAATAATTCTCTTGGTCACCTCAGCCAAAACAGTATTGCAGCAGAGTATAAGACAGAGGCATGAAATGCTGGGCTGTCCTATCTTAAGCTCATGAATATCGAGAATCATGAACAAGTCTCCAGAGAAGTAAGACTAACATATTTAGTACAATTAAAGGGCATTACAGTGCTAGAGGGCAGCTTCTTGTGCAAATAGAATGGAGAAATCGTAACTAAAGCAATGTTCAGCTCGAGAACAGACTTCTCGTTGCTCCCAAGAAGAATGTATTGTGGAAAAGTAGAAGCAGCAAATGTTTCCTGGTGCTCTTAAATATGTGAAGAGACTTAGATGAAGTGTTCACGATATCAGTGAATGAAACCTCAGTGAAATACCAGAGAAAAACCACAAGAGTGACCAAATTAGACAAAATGAGAAATTATGAAATGAGAAGAATCAGAGAAAAATAAGACCATGCACAGAATACATAGACAAACAACAAATAAAATGATTTTGACACTTTATGAGAATGAATCATAACCAGCTACCGACAAGAACATATAACATAAGAAGATCTGGATACAAGGCCAGAGGAAGATTTAGAAAATGATGGATAGATAACATAAAGACAACCTTGAACAAATACGGATTCAATGCAACCAAGGCCACACATCTAGCCTTGGATAGACAACTAAAGCTCCCAATCACCACCCCTATGCTTAACGGCAAGTGTGGATATTCTTACCATCATGCATCTGGGGATAGACAATAGACAATTATCAAAACACTTATACCTACCACTGTGGACACGTGCATGTCTTTTCAAATCACTGCTCTTGGGAAACCTGTTGCCACACTCAGTACAGATATATGGCCGACTGCCAGTATGGATACGAGTATGAACAACCAGATGGCTGTGTTTCACGAACGTACTTGTACAGAAGATACATTGGTAGCTCTTGTCTTCTGGGTGCTCTTTCTGGCGATGTTCTCGCAGGGCAATTTGGTCAGAGAATGGATCACCACAATTGATACAAGTGATTACACCTGAGATTTAGAACATCACACCTGTTTAAGCAACCATCTATCTATACATTATCACACAATGGTATACACACAACGATCACAAAATTATCATCATCAAATGCATTCTCTGCACCAAAGCTTGGCTGCAATGGACCTTCAATATCTGTATCCTTCATTGTTGGTGCTAGACTATCCTGTCCATTTCATCATATTTCCCTCTCATTTGCATATTTGCCTAATAGGCTGTCTTTGAATAAATACACTGTGCATATCCAAAATATTTTATTTGTTTGATTTTTTATTTCCTTTAATATTTCTTTTTTCATACAAACTGTTGTCAAAACCTCTTTCTTATCTTTCCAGTTCTCCCTATTCTTTGATATATCCACATCTCAAAGGCATCAATTCTATTTTCTAGTTGTTTGCTTTTTATCCATATTTCTGAGCCATATCATCATCATCATCAGGTGCCATGCCGGGTGGCGTAGGCGGTCATGGCTCTCCACAGCTCTCTGTCCACAGTATTATGTATCAAAGTCGTTGTTGTTTCTTTGCCGTGCCAGGTTGTCAAACTGTCTAATATTTTCTCACGTTGTCGCCCTCTGTCTCTGGTGCCTTCAATCTTGCCTGTTGTAATTATGTTCTCTAAACCTGCCTGTCTCATGAAGTGGCCAAAAAAAGAAGATTGCCTTTTTCTTATATTGTTGATTAAGGTCCGTTTCGCATTTAACTCTTTTAACACCTCTACATTAGTTTTTCTGGCAGTCCATGGTATTCTCAGCATTCTTCTGTAGAACCACATCTCCGTTGCCTCCAATCTCCCACTTTCCAGTTTGTTTATTGTCCAAGACTCGCACCCATATGTTAGTATAGGGGGTTATATAGCACTGCAGAACTCTCTTTCTCACCTCTAATGACAAGGTCATATTACACAGTATATTTTTCATTTTTCTGAATGTTGTTTTTGCCTGTCCTATTCTGCATCTTATTTCTGTTGAACTTCTTCCATCTGCTGTTATAATTGTACCTAGATATTTGAATTGGTGGACCTGTTTTAATACTATATCATTCACTATGATCTTGCAAGGTGTGTTATTTTCTTTCTTTGAAATAACCATTACTTCTGTTTTCTTGATATTTAGGAAGAGGCCTTTCTCTTTGCTTTCTGTGACTACTACTTTAATTAATTTTTGAAGGTCTTCCTCACTTTTTGCAATCAGAACAGTGTCATCCGCATATCTCAAATTATTTATGTTATGTCCTCCCACTGATATTCCTGGGATATCTACTATTGCACGCATTATGTTTTCACTGTATAGAGAGAACAGGTCTGGTGAGAGCACGCATCCCTGTCTGACTCCTTGTTTTATTTGTTGAAAAGGGCCAAATTGCTTTCCTACTCTTATTGCTGCTGTTTGTTGCCAGTACATGTTCTTGATTATTCTTAAATCCTTGGTGTCAATGTTCAGATTCTCTAGCATGTGTATAATTTCGCTATGTTTAACTTTGTCAAAAGCTTTAGTGTAGTCTATAAAACAGAGGTACAGATCTGTTTTTACCTCTATAGACCTCTCTATTAGTGTTCTCAATATATAAATCGCATTGTTGGTGCCTTTGCCTTCTACAAATCCACATTGTTCTGGACTTATTTCTGGTTTTATTTTGTTTCTCACTCTCTTCATGATGATTCTGAGCAGTATTTTGGTTATTTGGCTCATGAGACTGATTGTACGGTGTTCTTCACATTCAGTGGTCCCTGGTTTCTTAGGTAATGCTATGAATATGGATCTCATTAAGTCATCGGGTATGTTTCCGCTGTTATATATGTCATTCAGCAATTTTATGTAAAATATTATATTATGAGCCATATATTAATGTAAAAAAAGGAAGCGTTTTACAATTATTATATTTAGTTTGTTTTTTATTTGTTTTGATGTTTGTATTTTGCTTGTGTCATTCATAATTATGATTCAGGAATCCAGGCAATTGGAGTGGCAACTGAAAAAATTCTGAACAACTCTGGCCCACAGCCCATGGTATTCCTGACAGATGCAAGGTTAGTGCTTCAAGCTCTCCAGTCTGGAAGACTAACAGACTTACAAAACCTACTTAATCAACTGTCTTACCAATATAGGGTAACCATGCAGTGGATACCCTCTCACTGTGGAATACTAGGAAATGAAAAAACAGACCAACTGGCTAAGGAAGGAGCTGCCGAAGACCAGCCAGACTTGGATGTTTGTATTTTGCTCGTGCCATTCATAGGTGTCAACTAGCACATATTTTCCACATTAACTCTTTTGTCTTCTCCGTACGGTTTTCCTGCTATGCCGAACACGATAGTAAATTCATATTAAAATGTAGATTTGAGCGGCTTTTCGGCATAGTGGGTCTCCAAAATGTAGATGTTAGCGGCTCAGTGAACATAGAGAGTTAATGTGAATTTCAGGCCCAAAAAAAAATCTTTTAAAAAACTCATATTAATTTTTATACAATTATTTTTTTTTTTAAAAAAAGGTCACTTGGTGTTAAATTTTCTAGTAATTATTATTAATGCGACGTTTGTATCTCACAAGCTCATATTGACGGAAATTTTTTTTATTTTTTAAATTTAGTGGGTTCTTTTTTGTGCTAAATATTGACATTTTAAAATTGAAATATGGAAATAAATTGTTAAAAATACAGATTTATTAAAAAATAAGTTCACAGCTATGGTCATTGAACATGTGGAAATCAGTGCCTGGACTTCTAGTTCAGGGTGCAAAGAGTAGGGACACCGCCTTCTTTCCAAAGGAGGTAACTAAGGAAAGTTGCGGGATAGGCTGATTACCTGTTACCTGTGCAAAAATCATCATTGTCATTGCATGTCTTGTCTGAAACAATCTAACCAAACTTGACACTTCTTAATGCCATGCTCATATCTGATTGTGATGAAGGAACATCATTAAACATCTTATTTCTACACTATAAGTTTTGGATGTTTTTTCAAGATTAGAAGGAAGTTTTTGAAGTTCTTTCTCTTTTATGGCCCTAAAATCAATGTCATCTGCAAACAGCAAGTTGCACAGAGGGTGGCCACTGATTGAGATTGTTGTTTGATAGTTCTGTAGTGCCTCTTGTAAATTTTTTTCAAAAGTATATTGAATAATCCTGGTGATAATATACATCCTTCAGAAAGTAGATTAAAAAGAGGAAAGTCAAGAATGGGATGTGCTGAGGATATCATAAAAGTGTCGCATGTTGGAACCTGAGAAATGGCACCTGGTGCGAAATTGATAAGTATGCATGTGGGTTGCCAGACCTCCGTTCGAGCGATAATAACTCTCAATAGACAATGCCAAAAATGGTGACCTCCTATTGTGGATGGATTCTGAGGTGCAGGTATAATCAGTGAAAATTCCACGGAGTGAAACTTATATTTTATTATTAGTTCTTATAGTTGTTATTATTTCAGGGAATGGGACACTGTTATATTCGGTTGTTCATTCCTATAGTTGTTATTATTCTAGGAAATGAGACACTGTTATATTCAGTTGTTAGTTCCTCTATTTGTTATTATTCCAGGGAATAAGACACTGCTATATTCAGTTGTTAGTTCCTCTATTTGTTATTATTCCAGGGAATGAGACACTGCTATATTCAGTTGTTAGTTCCTCTATTTGTTATTATTCCAGGGAATGAGACACTGTTATATTCAGTTGTTAGTTCCTCTATTTGTTATTATTCCAGGGAATGAGACACTGCTATATTCAGTTGTTAGTTCCTCTATTTGTTATTATTCCAGGGAATGAGACACTGTTATATTCAGTTGTTAGTTCCTCTATTTGTTATTATTCCAGGGAATGAGACACTGCTATATTCAGTTGTTAGTTCCTCTATTTGTTATTATTCCAGGGAATGAGACACTGTTATATTCAGTTGTTAGTTCCTCTATTTGTTATTATTCCAGGGAATGAGACACTGCTATATTCAGTTGTTAGTTCCTCTATTTGTTATTATTCCAGGGAATGAGACACTGCTATATTCAGTTGTTAGTTTCTATAGTCGTTATTATTCCAGGGAATGAGACACTGCTATATTCAGTTGTTAGTTCCTCTATTTGTTATTATTCCAGGGAATGAGACACTGTTATATTCAGTTGTTAGTTTCTATAGTCGTTATTATTTATGTGTTAATTCTCATCACTTATTGCACTCTAAATACAGTGCTTCTAAAATTGTGTAACATATAGTCTTGGGGTACTTACGCGGTCTGGGTGCAGTACTATTACTGTCATCATCAATATTATCATCATCTAGCTCTTCTTCAAATACATCTTCACCGTAATTGTTATCCTTAGCCTGGTGTTCACATGGGGTTGTTGATCCACATTTTAAGCAGATTGGGACTTTCATTTTCTTCTCCATTCCTTGCAGTTCTTGTCGGTCGCCATGTTCAGCCTGTTTTGAAGACAACATTTTAAAGTATCTTAACAGCAGCATAATCACTATCAAATATAGTCTAAATTACGGTTATTTATTTCTTGTTGTGTTCTCTCTAGTACAGTGGTTGGGGAACTGGGTATATTACCCCATTGTGGGTAAAAATGAAAATTTTGGGAGTATAAGTAAAAACAAATATATTATTTATATCAATTGAGATGCAAGTATTTTTTAATATTCTTTTTCTTACAAAATATTTAATTTTGCTCACTTGCTTACTTTGGGTGGTGATATGACATCAAATGGTCAGATTCTAGCAGAAAGTAGACATCTTTTTCCTCATTTTAACTCGAAGGGATAATATCAGTGGAAAAAAAAAATAATGAGAGGTAATAAATAAAAAAGCGCCTCGATTACTACTTTAGAAATCAAATAGATTTCTCTTTGTGTTTTAAAATGGGTAAGCCTGTGGTATTCCTGACAGATGCAAGGTCAGTGCTTCAAGCTCTCCAGTCTAGAAAACTAACAGACTTGAAAAAAACTACTCAGCAAATTGTCTTACCAGTATAGTGTAACCATGCAGTGGATACACTCTCACTGTGGAATACCAGGAAATGAAAAAGCAGACCAACTTGCTAAGGAAGGTGCTGCCAAAGACCAACCAGATATACCAATCACCTACCATCAGAAAAAACAGATGATCAAGTCAATAAGAAAGCCACAAACACCAACACAAGATGACTATCACATTATGAACAGATCAGAACAAGTTATAATTCTACGTCTCAGAACAGGACACAACCGACTCTGCAGTCACATGTATACAAAGTTCAAGATTGGATACAAAGTTCCCGCCGAAGACAGATGTGTCGGGCCATTGGCGCAAATAAAACGGCGACACAACGCATTTCCATTTTCTGGACTACATCCGGCTGGAAATCTAGCAGGACCATGATCCAGCTAGATCCAGTTGGAGTTTGAGAATGAACGCAGAAGAAGAAGAAGGATACAAAGTTCAAGATTGGCAACACGGCCATGTGTACATGTGGACAGGCAGCACAGAGTGCCAAACATATACTTCAAGAGTGTTCTGAGCATGAAATGCTGAGGCAGACATATTGGCCAGAGGAAACAACACTGGAATCAAAGCTCTATGGGACACTGTATGAACTACAAAAGACAGTGAGTTTTATTAAGGAGACAGAATTACAGATATAGACATGTTTCAAGTGAACGAAAGAAGAAGAAGAAGAAAATGGGTAAATATTGTGTGTAAAATTGTGTGTTCTGATTAAAACCTAGCATCACAGCACACAAGGAAATCCCATAAATGCTCCACTCTCCATTCCATACCAGTGTATGTAGACTTAGAGTCCCGGTCACGTGTTGATTACGCGATCTTCTGGTCTTTCGAAAACAACTACTTTTCCTTCACTTCTAGATACTCCCATTTCTGACATTCTCTGTATGTGTACGTTCTCAGCTTCACTGACATCATCTTCATCTTGCAATGAATTTATTACTGCCTTAATCAAGTCTGCTTTATCTCTTCTCGACATTGTGCTGTCTATCGCTGCATTGCATGCCAATAAGTCAGCTCTCACATTTCCTCTGATCCCTGCATGACCAGAGCAGTATATCCATGTAATGCTCTGAATAAATGAGTTTGGATAACTGAGTTATCCAGATAAAGACAAATGTTTCGAAAGGTCTTCCCAGTTAGGACGCACTTCCTCCCCTCTCCTCTAATCAGTCCCATTTCTATCATTCTTTGAACATGTACACTGAATGTATCGATTTTTTTCAGCAATATGTTTTATATTTATATGATTTCTGCCGAAGACGGATGTGTCGGGTATTGCGCAAATAAAACGGTGACACAACGCATTTCCATTCTCTGGACTACATCCTGCTGAAAATCTAATAGGACCATGGTCCTGCTACAATAGAAATTCAGCAGGAGTTTGAGAATGTACGCTGAAGAAGAAGAATATGATTTGTTTTCCTAAACATTTGACCTCAGCATGGATTCTGAGTCACATTGACCTTCTATGGGATGGGACGGCCAACAGCACCCCAAAATCTCCTAAGTCGCATCTTATGACATGCATGCAAACCACAGTGCTACTATTCTATGCTTACCTCTTTGATTCTGGTTTCACATGTACGATAATAGGGCAGAAGTATATAATTTTTACCTAAAACATGAGAGCTAAAAATATTAAAAGAAACAAGAACAGAAAAATATAGCAGACAATATAACCCAGAAAGAAATACTCATGGAATTTAAAATAAATGATCATTCTTTTAAAGGATGCAGTCTAGTCTATTTACAGATCATCATCACCACAATTCAAACAAACAATCAAATGGCATTAGCGGCGCAACTACGGTTTAACTCTTCACTGTGTCCTTTGTTCTAGTTTCGCAGTATTACCTAACCTTTGCAGTGTGATTAGTAGAATATGTATTTAAAATTAAGGTATGCTAATTGAAAAAGTATATTAATTTGGAATTGGTATTTAGATTAGGGTTAGGGATTAGAATTAGTTATAAATTAAAAAAATTAATTACTTATAAAAATGAATATGTATTCTGTAGTAACTAGACATGCGCAGTTCAAGGAAATCCATGATGTTACTTAGTTAAAAATGTAAACAGTGTACTATTTATTGCACAGTAAAGAGTTAATCTGTAGTTTTACCGGCATTAGTAATATAATGACTAAATTAGGACTATAGTAGTATACCATAAACCTATGTCTTACCTTCAAATGTTGTATGATACCCAATTTATCATTAAACTCAGATGCACAGAGCCAGCAATGATAGACCAAAACAATGCTAATATCAGGAGACTCCATTGAATCCATCTCGATAAGTACTGAACAGTAATGTCAAAGCTCAATTGAGTAATGTTATATTACACATGACACTTTTTTTATAATACTGTGAGATCTACACTGATTCTGAGAGTCTGATATCTGCTCTTAAAATATTGTAGACTTGGTAGGTCCCCTATGAGTTTTTTTACAGCAAATGTTATTTTTGTCTCTATTAACAACTTTCTATGAATGTCTAATGTCTATCTTCATGTCAGTATCCATTCAATCAACACAAACTTGCATGAGATACTTGTTATCATCTGTTATTAAATATACAAAGCTTGAGAATTTCAGTTGCCTTAAATATGTAGGGTATTTAGCCTATATATCGGCTTAACAATACACGTATAGGCCTAGGCTATATTATAACTATTACTGAACTGTATATAAATATTATGTAATATTAGGCCTTAGTCTTATGGTTACTTTCTGTGTTTGGTCTAGATTATCATTAGGCGAATTATCATAATTATATTATTATTATTAGGCCAAGGGTTTAATATTATTGTCTGCTTAATAGATCAACTATTAGTTAGGCCTAAGAGTAAGTTTAACTAATACCTCGATTTATTCGAAGTAAAAAAAAACCAGTTATGTAGGGCCTAAACTAGCTAGTAAATTAAATTGAGAGACTGCCTATCTCATCACCTGTGTGTGTACCCAGTATCAGTAGTAAGAAGACACTGTATCATCGTACGTTCCAACGGGATTTGAAGCGGTGTTGGTACTTTTTGTGCTGCTTCAATACCCAATTTGTATTAGTATTATTATTATAACTGAATAAAGTTATAATCTCAAATCGCCGGATGATTTTGCACTTATAACAACGATCGGTTACTGTCCGATACAACGGAATTTTTATTTGTGTAGTCTGCTTAAAAAATAGGTAAGTTAAGTTAGCAACAATTAAGATTTGTTTCGAACACTGAAACAAAGTCTACATTAAAATTGTGAATTGATTAGTGAGAAGCGAAAACACAGGAACATGTAGTTATATAGGGCCTAAATCATAAAATTACTAGCATTAGTAATTAGCAAAATAATTTGGCCAAACAAAGAACAACAAAAAAAGAACAACAGAAAACTGCTAGCTCTACCCCAGAATACAGCGTTAGGAAAACTAAACGATAAACGGTTCATTAAAAACTGCTAGAATAAGGACGAAATAAAATACAGTACATGTAATAAATATATTCTTCATTTTCAACGTTCAATCTAAAATATTTACATGCCACAAATGGCCATGACACATAGAAATAACGGTTATAAAGCCCGAGGCAGACCATGTAAAAGATGAATCACAGAAATCAAAGAAGCCGCAGGAACAAGCCTACAAACAACGCACAAGAAGACCATCTCCAAAGAACTCTTCCACCCCTGACTCCGCAAGGCAAACAAGGGACACAGCGTATAGATAGATAGATAGATAGATAGATAGATAGATAGATAGATATAGATAGATAGATAGATAGATATATAGATAGATAGATAGATAGATAGAATCTAAAATGTCCACTGGATATTTGTTGTAACAGGACAATGGTCATACTAGATTTCCAACAGGATTTAGTCTAGAGCTAGAGAATGGAAATGCTCTTTGTCGCCGTATTATTTGCTCCAATGGCAGGCACATAAGATTCATCATCATCAAGTGCCGTCTCCGCAACGAAGGTTGGCTGCAACGTATCTCCAACATCCCGTCACTTGTTTCGGTGGTACACTCTGCTAGACTGTAACCTGTCCTTCTTTCGATGTTACTCTCCTACTTGTATCTCTGTCTACCTCTTGCTCGCTTCCCTTTTACTTGACCCTCAAGTAAGATCTTCAATAAAGTGTCATGTCTTTTAATGTATCCAAAATATTGTATTTGTCTGATCTTTATTTCTCTTAGTAATCCTTTCTTCATATTAAGTGTTTTTAGCACCTCTTTATTTGTTTTCTTCTCTTTCCATGATGTTCTCCTTATTCTCCTATATACTCACATCTTAATTCTGCCTTATAATTGTTTATTTACTGTCCATGTTTCTGATCTATACATTAATATAGAATAGATGTAGCATTTTATAATTCCCATTTTTAACTTGTTTGTAATTTGTTTAGATGTTACTTTTTTCCTCATGTCATTGAAGGTCCTTTTGACCATTCCTATTCTCCTTTTAACTTCTGTTTCACATCTGCCATCATTTGTGACTATGTGTCCAAGATATTGATAATGTTTCACGTGTTGTAGTTTCTCTCCATGTATGTTTATGTTTAGCTCTTGTTCTTTTGTGTCCTTGCTGATTATCATGGTTTTTGTTTTTTGGATATTTATATCAAGTTCATATTGATTACTTGATTTATTGACTTGATTTATTATTCTTTGTAGTTCATGTTCACTTTCTGCTAAAAGAACAGTGCCATCTGCATATCTCAGGTTGTTTATTATTTTCCCATTGATCTTGAGTCCTGGTATTTCTTCTATATTTTTTAAGATATTCTCTGTGTAGATATTAAATAGGCTTGGTGATAAAATGCATCTTTGTCATACCCCTCTTCTTATTTCTATGTATGGTGAGTAGCTGTTTTCACACCTTATTGGTGCAGTCTGTTCCCAGTATATATTTCTAATTAGTCTGATGTCTTTTCCATCTATGCGTATTTCTTGAAGACATTTTAATAATTTTTCATGGACTCTGTCAAAGGTCTGGTTGTAGTCTATGAAGCAAATGTAGACTGTAGATGCTTTTTTTGGACTTCTATATATTTATCTATCGCTAGTCGGTACTAAGTATAGCTTCTCTGATTCCTTTGTTTTTCCTAAAACCGAATTATTCTTCACCGACCTCCATGTCTATCTTGTTTTTAATCATTTCATGTATTATCTTGAGCAGTATTTTAGTTAAATGATACATTGGACGTATTGTTCTATATTCAGTACAGTTGACAGCTTTAGGCTTCTTAGGTAAAGGTATGAATATTGATGATGCTAGGTCTTTAGGTATATGGCCTGTTTCATATATGTCATTGCAAAGTCTGTGATAATATCCACACCAAATTCATTTAGATTTTTTTAATTATGTCTGCTGTTACGTTGTTGGAACATGCAGCCTTTCCGCATTTTAATGATTTTATTGTATTTTCATGGACACTAACAAATTAAAAGAGAGAAAGCTTGCTACTTATAGATTGAGATGCACAAGAAAAGCTGGAAACCGAACAAGAAGAGACCATGCGAGGAAAGAAATTACAAATACTGTTACCCAAGACTTAGCCAAAATGCAGAATGGTGGCAGCTGGAGGACCTTTTTAAAAAATGCTCCTCCTTGTTGGTCATGACCCTAGATATTCTTTATGGTTTTTATTGTCAAACGCCTTATTGAAACATGCTGGAGTGCAAGGTACGAAGCCATAGCGATCATGAAAATCTTCCAGAGGTTTGCCATTTCGTGGCGAAAATCAGATTATTGGATCAGCAAATAATGGTAACTATTTAGGTATACTATAGCTTCTGAGTGAATTTGATCCTTTCCTGGAGGAACATCTCAAAATATATGGAAATCCTGGAAGAGGAAATACGTCATATTTATCTGCCAATATTTGTGAGGAATTTATTGATTTAATGGGACAACAGGTTCTTGGTACTATTCTTGAAGAAGTAAAAGAGTCAAAGTATTATTCAATGAGTGTAGATTCTACTCCAGACATCTCACACATAGATCAATTGACATTTACTGCACGATACATTAATTAAAGGATGCGAACCTGTGGAACGTTTCTTGATGTTCATCCCCATCTTTTCTCATGGGTCAAAGGATTTAACAGACACTGATGTCGATTTTCTTAAAGAGAACAAAATTCCACTATCAAACTGCCGTGGCCAATCATACGATAATGCGTCAAATATGTCTGGACGATACACTGGATTGCAGGCACGTATTCATGAACTGAATGAGTTTGCCATCTATGTCCCCTGTGCAGGACACAGCCTGAATTTGGTGGGAGTAAAATCTGCAGAGTGTTATCTACAGTCTATAAAATTCTTTGACTTTGTTCAGCATCTGTATACATTTTTTGCTGGTTCTACTCATCGCTGGAATGTATTGACATCATATTTAGAAAAAGATGTTGTGGTCAAGCGTCTGTCTGACACGTTGGTCAGCACATTTTGATGCTGTTCATGCTTTGTGTAGGGGTTTCGATAAAATAAAACATGCACTGGATTCTATATCAGGTGACAATGA
Organism: Meghimatium bilineatum; assembly: GCA_034231615.1. Lineage (NCBI taxonomy): Eukaryota > Metazoa > Mollusca > Gastropoda > Stylommatophora > Philomycidae > Meghimatium > Meghimatium bilineatum. Next base: position 63,837,929 of record CM067304.1, read on the forward strand.
ACAGCAAGTGACAACAAGGCGAGAGGCAGACGGTTTGAGCAAAAAAATGGACCACCTTGAAACAATATTTCTTACAATTCTTTGGAAGGGCATTCTAGAAAGGATGAATACAACAAGCAAAGTTTTACAATCAAAGGATGTGAACATCTTAGTTGCCACAAATCTTCTTGTGTCGCTGAAAAGCTATCTTCAGGAAACTAGAGACAAATTCACTGAATATGAATTCAAAGCCAGAAGTATGTGTCCAGATGCCGATTACAGTGATGGAAAAAAAACGGGAACGAACCCGAAGTGTGCGTTTTAGTAGATATGATAGGCCAGGAGAAGAGTTACTTCTAAATAAGTCCGAAAAGTTCAAGGTAGAAACTTTCCTCCCTATTCTAGACACTTTAATCATTGAACTAACAAGACGTGCAGAGGCGTATTCACAAATTGGAAATCTGTTTTCTTTCTTGGGTGAATTAAAAACCATTACTTCTGATGCACTAAAGAAAAAATGCGAACATCTTGCCAATACGTACCACAAGGACTTGAGTTATGACGACCTTTTAAATGAATGTGAGCATCTCAAGCATTACATGGTTTTGATGAAAATTGCGAGACTCTACCTGCACTGTACAGAAAAATAATTTCGGACAATTTAAAATCTGTTTTTCCGAACATTGAAATTGCACTCAGAGTGTTCATGTGCATGATGGTGAGCAACTGTACAGGAGAACGTTCATTTTCAAGACTTAAACTTATAAAAAATCAGCTTCGTAGTACAATGGGACAGCATCGTTTGAACTGGCTTTCACTCATAAGCATAGAAAATGACATCCTGAAGACCATTGACTTCAAGTCGATAATAAAACAATTTTCTGAAAAGAAATGTCGCAAACGCTTGTTATAATAAAGTACCGTACTGAAATTTGTCTAATTTAAGAATTTTTTTTTCTATTACGAATTTTAATACCTTTGTTTGACCTTGTGTAATAGATGTAATATGTTATGGCTCTTATTATTTAAAAAACATATGTAAATATCTGTTTTTGTGTGTAAATTTTTTTGTTTTTGCAAATATCATATGTAATACTATAAAACATGTAAATAAAATCTCTTTTCTCTGTTTTTCATGTTTAATGTTGATTATAGTTGCAGCTGTTTATATATCTATCTATCTATCTATACGCTGTGTCCCTTGTTTGCCTTGCAGCGTCAGGGGTGGAAGAGTTCTCTGGAGATGGCCTTCTTGTGTGCTGTTTGTAAGCTTGTTCCTGTGGCTTCTTTGATTTCTGTGATCCATCTTTTACATGGTCTGCCTCTGGCTTTATAACCGTTATGTCTATGTGTCATGGCCATTTGTGGCATGCTATATGTCGGTAGTCTGGAAGCGTGTGAAAACCACTTGATCTGTTATCTTTTGATGTGTTCCAATACTGGTATTGTTTTGGTTATCTGTCTGATGTTATCGTTTCTAATTCTATCTCTTAATGACACTCCGAGTATTCTTCGTAGACATGTCATTTCTGTTGTCACTATTTTTCTTTTGTCTTGTGCTGTCAGTGTCCAGGTTTGGCACTGGTAGCATAGTGATGCAGCTGTACAGCATGTTTTAACAATTTGGTTGAAATGAGTATAGTGACAATAAAATAAATAATACATTATTTTTAATATTATCAACCATTTTTTTTTTATTCCTGCGGGAGGGGGGGGGGCACTCTTTCTTTGCCGAGGGGCCCAACACTATTTCTTTGCCCGGGGGCCCTAAATGGTGTAAAGACGGCTCTGTGTACAGCTTAACAAACATCTACAAAGAATTACCGTAGACCATACACCATACTGCAACTACTGCAACAGACAAGAGGAGGAAACACTAACACGCCGCTTTATTTAATGCCCTGCACTACAAGACCTACGAAAACAACTGTTTCCACAAAACCCCTCCATCACTAACACCCTTTGCACAGACACAACACAGCTGAAGAAGACATGTACATATCACCACTAGAAACAGGGAAGAAAGTGTGAAAGCTCGCAACCCCAGGGATCGGATAAGTAAAGGGGTGTGGAGTTAAACATTTTTGACATAATTAATTATGGGGTGATGTCTCTGAATTGGCTGTTTGTTGGAAATGTAAGGGGAATGGTAACAATATAGCAACAGTTTGTTGACGTAATTTCTAGACAGCATTTTGACTTGAATGTCTTGAATACACATTTAGTTCGTGCCATTACAAATATAAATAAGAAGCATTGAGGATAATTGAAAAGTGAGAAGACGTGATTTAAACCAGGTCCGTACAGCTGGCAGCTGTTTGCCGTACAATTTGACCAATTTGTATCTAAACGATTCATCCACAAATTTCCTATGGCGAGGCGAATAGGTGAAAACTGGTTCAAATCACGTCTACTTTCTGCTAATTTTTAAATATTTTTTGTTTGCATGGATGTGACAGATACAAAGTGTAATGAAGAAATTTGGAGAAAATTGAATTTATAAAGATAGCTGCTTGCCGGCATCATAAAGAGACAGTCCACTATTTTTGTTGTTGACACATACAAAGAGGAATGATTTTTGACACATACAAAGAGGAATGTTTTTTTGACACATACAAAGAGGAATGATGGAATACATTGTACAACAGGCAAGTTGAAGAGCAATAGGTATTCTGGAAGACCAAGAGAGAAAATGCTTCACAAACTAGCATTGTGGCATAGGAGAACATAGGTATCGTAAATGATTAACAGCACACGAAATAGAATGCCGTGTAAAGACATGATAATCAACACCACACGGCATGGAACATAAGAAGACGGATGTTAGAAATGCACACTTATGGTGCAAATGGAGAAAAAGGATTAAGACTTTTGAAAACGAATTTTCCGCCTAAGAAGGAAGTGTTGGAACATTAGTGCAAATAAAAAGGGGACACATCACATTTTCATTCTCTGGACTATATTCTGCTAAAAATCTAGTTTAACCATTGTCCTGCTACAAAAGAGACCCAGCGGGAGTTTGAGAATGAACGCGGAAGAAGAAGAAGACCAGTTATACAGAGCATAAAACAAATATGCATATAAGGAAAATAAGAATGTTCTTGCAGTTAAGTGATAACAGCTCTTAGCAATGGTGTGGTACAGGCTCGTAATGAGGCATGGTTCCCTTGACAGCCCTGCAGTGAACAGTTGAGGGTGAGGGAATACGATGAGGTGAAATGAAAATCTAGATTCATAATACCGTCGGCTGGACAGGATTAAGTTTCTTCACGCTCATTCAAGGTATTGAGAACAGAGAGCTATGGATGGATTAAGTTTCTCCACACTCACGCGAGATACTGAAAACAGAGAAGTATGGCAGGATTACGTTTCTCCCCGCTCATGCAAGATACTGATAACAGAGAAGCATGGCAGGATTTCTGTGTTGATGTTTCTAAAATGACACCACTACGAATCTGAAGGGTTATTGGTTTGATGATGAATTTTCAGTCACCACTAATACATCCATGATAACGATGGCATGGAGAGAGTATTGTTAGAGGGGGCGATAGAAGGCACCAGAGGCAGAGGGTAAAATCAAAGGGAAGCGAGCAAGAGGTAGACAGAGATACTAGTGGGAGAGTAACATCACAAGATGGACAGGTTAGTCTAGCAGAGTGCACCACCAAAAGAAGAGACAGTGAATGTTGGAGATCTATTGCAGCCAACCTTCGTTGCGGAAACGACACTTGAGGATGATGAAAGGCAGAGGCCGACCAAGACGTCGTTGGACAAGAGACTTTAAAAATGCATGCACATATCGCTAGAGGAAGTGGGATAATTTTCCAAAGAACGTGGGAATTTCAGGAGATTCATAAGGAAGACTACGTTCTGGAAAGAATACGTCACATGACGATGACAACAACAATACATCAAATCGTATCGCCAATACTATGATCTAATAGTGGGTCAGTGCTTCTGATTGGCTATGACAAGAACGCATTAATCGCATTATCATCATCATCATCAGGTGCCATGCCGGGTGGCGTAGGCGGTCATGGCTCTCCACAGCTCTCTGTCCACAGTATTATGTACCAAAGTCGTTGTTGTTTCTTTGCCGTGCCAGGTTGTCAAACTGTCTAATATTTTCTCACGTTGTCGCCCTCTGTCTCTGGTGCCTTCAATCTTGCCTGTTGTGATTATGTTCTCTAAACCTGCCTGTCTCATGAAGTGGCCAAAAAAAGAAGATTGCCTTTTTCTTATATTGTTGATTAAGGTCCGTTTCGCATTTAACTCTTTTAACACCTCTACATTAGTTTTTCTGGCAGTCCATGGTATTCTCAATCGCATTATAAGTGCCCAATAATATTTTTTTTTAAATTTCGTTTTTAAATGGTTTTTAAATGTTGTTTAAATATTGTTTTTAAATGTTTTAAATAATATTGTTTTTACATGTCATCAGCTGTTTCAAAATCACCTGTTGTCGCTGAGTAATGTGGGGGTGCGTTTGATCCATTTCATACTTAAAGTGAACAGAGAATAGAACGATCGACTTTCTAACCACAAGCATGTTCTGCCTAGTTGTTTGAGAGACTAGTATATTAACAACCGTGCCACTGAGTTGACATATCACCTGGGCGGATTAACACAGTCGGGTGCCCTAAGCACTGGAAGCATTTTGGTTTCCATTTTCTTTATCATATATATATATATATATATATATATATATATATATATATATATATATTGTGCTACTTTCAAGGTCGAGCAATAAACACATAATGTAATACAGTAGCAAGACTTCAATACAATATATATGTAAAGATAACAGCCTATACAAGTAGTATAATTACCAGGCTGAACATACACGGTTATGTCTGTAGTTGATTATGGATTAGGAAGTCTCACGCCCTTGAGTCCGCAATGTGAACGTTTGTAAGCAGAATGAGGTAATTCGCATTATCCTTGACTGCACTTAATATCGATAATATGTACTCACTGCAGCAAAACTGAAATCCAAACATGCAACACTCGGAACGAGATAATGAAGTCCTGATAATCACTAGAAACACACATAATAACACACAAAAATAGACGTTTCGACTATAAGGCCTTAATCAAGACTACACACAGAAGAAAACGACGAGCAAGATCGGCACTGTTGACGTTCACGTGGTAGAGCTAATTTTAACATTTAGTATCCAACTGGCACTGATGCTCTTATACATTTCCAATACAAAATAAATGTAAGTCGACTCTCTTCGCCTTGAACCTACAGCTACTTTTGGAGAGTTGGAATTGCGAGACTAATTAACGAATGCATATGATGAGCAAAATAGAACTACAAGGTGACTCTTCATTGTTCATAATCATGTTTGCCAGATAGTTGATGTTATTAATTGCCAAATTTTTATAAGAAAAGATTCAAAAGCAAAAGAATATGCTTAATAATTTTGATTTTTTTTCTAATTGGCTAAATGTACAAAAATCGCCAATAACTTAAATTTTATGGCCAGTGACATTTCAAAATGACCCGTTTGTTAAATTGGCCATAAATTATCAACATGGCAACCCTGTTCACAATTAGACTTTTTCTCGACTTTATTATACTTCATCCTATTTATTATCTTCTACTCTCCATTTTATGGTAACCCTGTTCATAATTAACGTTTTATCGACTTTAATATACCTCATCCTACTTATTGTCTTTACTTTCCATTTTATTTACTTTACTCTTCATCACTGCTAATTTTTTTCCCATTTCTCCGCGTCTGCATTGACTAAATTTCAGGGTTAATCATTTATTATTATGAGAGAAGTATGTTTAATTGGCCACCAACATGTAGGCTATAACCTCTTACATCTAGTTGGGGAAAAGGCAATGGGCACCCACGGGTCTACCCGGAGTGCTATGACGTTAGTTAATAAATCAACAACTCCTTCATATTATATCATCCTTTCATTTTTGCAAATCACCCGCTAAAAGCGCCACGCTACAAAATTATATTGGCATATTTTCACAACTGGCGTCAGTCTCGTTTCAGATATATTAATAAATTTGTAAATGTTACTCCAGATATCTGTCTCGCGAAGTCTTTTTTTTTTCATATTCCCTATCACTCATTTGTCTTTATTTTAAAAAAAAAATATCACTGACGCATGTAGCTGCAACGACCCAGGAACCAGAACTTGCCGACCACTTGCATTACAAGAGCACATTTTATTGATCATACTCAAATAAACCGCCTCTTCCGCCAGCCTATCCGTCTGATCACTCACCTCACACTACCAACTGACCACACGCCAATTTTCCTTTGCTATAACAAAGGTTAATATTGATATCACATAGGAATACATAGAAATAAGAGAAAAAATGTGTCTACCTTCTTCTACAAAAAGACACAAGTAAAGTCGATGTTCGACAGAAAGGCTAAAATGTAATACAACACGAACAAAACAAAACACCCGTTTTTACTATATTTAGGTGTGTTTCTGTTAAAGAAATGTAGAATAAATTTAGATGCAGTAATCTTGTTTGTCATAGCAGTCGCCATAACGCATAAGGAGTTGGTCTGTAGATGTTTTGAACTCTTGTTGTAGGGGCTTTGAGACCTGGTTTTTGCCACGCGAGCAAGCGCTTGACGGGTGACATTTTTAAAAAAATAATGAAATAATCAGATATGTTACTATGCTAATGAGAAATGAAGGAGGAAAATAAGTGTAAAATAAAAAAGTTCGTCACTTCATTTGTGTTTAACTCTTGGGGAGAACCAAAATGTATTAGTGGTTTTGTTTCGTAATGCTTGTTGTTTTAATCTTCTTGTTTGATTATTTCACTGCAAACTATTCTTTTATATTCTCCTAGAGCAGGGGCCGGGAACCTTTTTGTCTGAGAGAGCCATGGACGCCACATATTTTGAAAATTAATTATGTGAGAGCCATACATTATGTTTAAAACTAAAAATTCAAGTAAATGTGCATTTTGTGTAATTTCAATATTTAAAGTACAATATTTATGTCTCTGAATTCTTTTTAATAACATTGTTATGATGTTGCTAATCAATAATGAGTATTTCTTACGATTAATGTGACTTCTGATGCTGAGCTGCAGTAGACTTCAGCTCTTTTGTAGAATGAAATTGTGATATTCAATTAATATGTAGATCACAGAAGTCTAAAGAAGCATTTTTTTAAATAATCAAACATTTGTCTGCGAGCCAGACAAATGAGCCCCATCAATAGAGCAGAATCTGGCTCGCGAGCCATGGGTTCCCGACCCCTGTCCTAGAGGGAGAACACTCATACAATTTCCCGATCTCCGTATGTACTGGGTTGTTAATTTAAAAAAAAATACTAACAATACGAACCGCATGTGCATTGGTTGGCAGAGATACAAGTGGGAGAGTAGCATCACAAGATGGACAGGTTACAGTGTATCAGAGTGCACCACCAAAACAAGAGTTGGAGGTCTTGGTTACGGAAACGACACTTGATGATGCTGATATGTACTGGTGGTGCACAAAGGGGAACAAAGAATAGCAACACTGTTACATACAACACATGGCGTAGGAAGCGACTAAGGAGCTGTTCATAAATTACGCTAACATTTAGGAGGACCTGACTACAGCCCACGTCAGCATTATTGTTTTTAGACACCAATCTAATTGTATGTTTTTAGACAACAATCTAATTGTATGTTTTTAGACATCAATTTAATTGTATTTTTTAGACACCAATCTAATTGTATGTTTTTAGACATCAATCTAATTGTATGTTTTTAGACATCAATTTAATTGTATGAATATGAAGAAAAAAGTATAAATATGCGAAACAAAACATGTATTCTTTGCTAACTTTTTTCGTCAAACAATTTTTAAGGGAGAGTTGTTGGATTTTTTTAAACCATAATTAAATATTGGGGGGGGGGGGGATTAATTATTGAAAGGGTGTTGACGGGTGAGAGGGAGATGATAGAAAAGTGGCAAACAAATTGTTGTGGTTATGTATGGACCTAGAGGTGCAAAAGATTTCGCATTCCTATGTGTGGTTCCAAGGGTTAATAAGAAACCAAGATCCTAAAAGTACCTAGTCGTGGTACACCCTGGAAATAAATACAGCGGCTCGTGTTGTATTTGCGTTCAACACTCCAGCAGTACTGTTGTCACACAGTGACGCTAGATATTACGGTTGGTAAGTCGAAATGCAGATGCATTGAAGAGCCGGCCAATGTTGATGTTCCGATATCGGAAGATATCGTTGCGGTATGGCGACACTTGGAGTACACATTGAGTCTGGAGAAGGCAACACGCGCTAGATGGCAGTGTCGTGTATGAGAAACGATAGAGTGACAACTTAGTTACAATTGTCTCACATGAGACCGGTGGACGGAAGTTTTGTTCGTGATTTAGAACACACAGAAGGCCACATGTCCCACAACAAATGACACTATGTGTCATGTGTCATGACGCAGGCAATTTGATATGGTAACTCGAAAATGTACTGCTGGGTATAGAAGAAAACTAAATACAACTCCCCACTGCACAAAGCAAAAACGTCGAACAAATATCATCATCATGTGCGTTCTCCACAACGAAGGTTGGCTACAACAGACCTCCAACATCCCCTGTCTCTTGTTTTGATGGTGCACTCTGCTAGACTGTAACCTGTCCATCTTGTGATATTACTCTCCCACTTGTATTTCTCTGCCTACCTCTTGCTCGCTTCCCTTTGACGTTACCCTCACGTAAGGTCTTCAACAAGGTGTCATGTCTTTTAATGTATCCAAAATATTTTATATGTCTGATTCTTATTTTTCTTAGTAATACTTTCTTAATATTAAGTTTTTTTTAGAACCCTCTGTTTTCTTCTCTTCCCATGATGTTCTCCCTATTCTTCTATATACCCATATCTCAGAGGCATCAATTTTGTCTTCTAATTGTTTGTTTAGTGTCCATGTTGCTGAACACTACTTTAATATAGAATAGATGTAGCATTTTATAATACGATGGGGAATTTTAGATTTTTTTCACTACAAAGCTAACTAAACAATCGAACACTTAAAGAATTGATTCTAATCTCTAATAAAGTAATGGAGCGACGTAATTAGACGATCACTTAAATTCTTTGCATTCAATTTTAAATTGTATAATTTTAATTCTTAATTAAGAACAAATATCGGGGAGCACATATTGCCCAAATTTCTGACGGAAACAGTGTTGATACTCGGACTCGGGACGCAGCGAAAACGAGAAGCAAATTCTTATGTTTGAAGATATAGTAAACCTAGTCTAAGTCTCGACTGTCACCTTTGCCCAACACGGCTCATACGGAGAGAATTTGGTTCATCATTCAAGGGCACAGAAGGGAATTCTGTTTTTCTTACACGAGATTTATTCGTCGAATACAAAGCTCCTCGTCTGAGATAGGCGTAATCTACCTACTTATTTGGATAATAAACGCAATGTTAAAGAGTCAAAACATAGAGCATGCTTGGTGGTGGATTGGAACGCCATCATAAGTGGACGAGACGAGAACGTGAGAAGAGCTGGGAACCGTTGCGATCTGAAAAACATTTCCGCCTCAACTGGGGAATGAACCCAGCACCACTTATATGTGAAACCAGTGAGAGACGTATACAAGATTTCGAATGCAAGTGGTATAGACGAGTTGTACGCATGTCCTATAGTAACTAATTTGTGTACGTATAAAAAAGTAGAGAGTACCACTGAAATCGGATATGTCGGACTATTGGCGCAAATAAAACTGTGAAACAACCCATTTCCGTTCTATGTACTGCATTCTGCTGGACATCTAAAAGGACCCATTATTCTATTACAAGAAAGATCCAGTGGAGGTTTGAAAACGAACGTCACAAAAAATACTTTTAAAAAAAGAATTGGGGGTCTTGCATGCTTGCAAGAATCACTACTTTCAATAACTGTCGAATCACCACAAGAATCACTACTTTCAATAACTGTCGAATCACCACAAGAATCACTACTTTCAATCACTGTCGAATCACCACAAGAATCACTACTTTCAATAACTGTCGAATCACCACAAGAATCACTACTTTCAATAACTGTCGAAAAACCACAAGAATCACTACTTTCAATAACTGTCGAAAAACCACAAGAATCACTACTTTCAATAACTGTCGAATCACCACAAGAATCACTACTTTCAATCACTATCGGATCACCACAAGAATCACTACTTTCAATCACTGTCGAAAAACCACAAGAATCACTACTTTCAATAACTGTCGAATCACCACAAGAATCACTACTTTCAACCACTGTCGAATCACCACAAAAATCACTACTTTCAACCACTGTCGAATCACCACAAGAATCACTACTTTAAATTACTGTTGAATCACCACAAGAATCACTACTTTAAATTACTATCGAATCACCACAAGAATCACTACTTTCAACCACTGTCGAATCACCACAAGAATCACTACTTTCAACCACTGCCGAATCACCACAAGAATCACTACTTTCAACCACTGTCGAATCACCACAAGAATCACTACTTTCAACCACTGTCGAATCACCACAAGAATCACTACTTTCAATAACTGTCGAATCACCACAAGAATCACTACTGAAGAGGAAACAACACTGGAATCAAAGCTCTATGGGACACTGTATGAACTAACAAAAGACAGTGAGTTTTATTACAGAATTACAGATATAGACACGTTTCAAGTGAACGAAAGAAGAAGAAGAAGAAAACTAGTAAAGAAGACTTCGGTTCCCCATGACGTCTAGTGGCCCACATAGCTATGACAAGACAAGACAAGACTACTTTCAACAGTAAAACGATGAAAACTTGCGTATTATGGATGTATACGCCGACATGTTTCCGTGTCACAAACGATACTGCAAGGTATTGTTGAATTGTAGGAAGCGGAAGAGTTTAAATAAAATCATGGACAGGTAGATCAATGACTGTGGCAGTCAAGATGTGTCCACGATCATGTCATTTGCATCGCTGAAGGTAAGAATTGCTGGGGAATTCTTGTGTATTCACGCATCAAGTCGCAGTACCCTACGACCCTGGTTTATCGATTCATATATGATGAGTGCAATATCATACCATATTCATGCTGGCTCGAACATTTAAATACGTAGAGGATTGACTTCACTGTACTTAGGTTTACCCATATGTACTCCGTCCATCTCAACGAAGTAGCGTCACGCCTGCCGATAGCATGAAACTCCGCAGCTTCAAGCGATAATCGCGAGGGATCTCCAAATAATCCACTTTATAAACCCTATTTCGCGATGGGGATTACAATCAGCAATCTCTTAAGCATTATGCGAACGATTTTGACTTAGCCAGGAAAATTGCCTACGTCTTAGACCATGTCCGTGGATAAAGAGATTGAAGGGTTCACCCCAACCCCAACTCATATTTTTTTGTATTCATTGGTAAATTGATGTTGTTGGTAGGATCTCCTAATCATCATATACGTCTGTTGTTGGTAGGATAGTCCAATCATCCTATAGGGCTGGTATTGGCGTGATATCCCAATCATGTAGACTGTTGTTTGTAGGATATCCCAATTGTATGTATTCGACTGTTGTTTGTAGGATATCCCAATTGTATGTATTCGACTGTTGTTGGTAGGATATCCCAATTGTATGTATTCGACTGTTGTTGGTAGGATATCCCAATTGTATGTATTCGACTGTTGTTGGTAGGGTATCCAAATTGTATGTATTCGACTGTTGTTGGTAGGATATCCCAATTGTATGTATTCGACTGTTGTTGGTAGGATATCACAATCATCATATTCGACTGCTGTTGGTAGGATACCACAATCATCATAAACGACTGTTGTTGGTAGGATACCCCAATAATATACGACTGTTGTTGGTAGGATACCCCAATAATATTCGACTGTTGTTGGTAGGATACCCCAATAATATTCGACTGTTGTTGGTAGGATATCTCAATAATATACGACTGTTGTTGGTAGGATATCCCAATAATATACGACTGTTGTTGGTATGATATCCCAATAATATTCGATTGTTGTTGGTAGGATACCCCAATTATATACGACTGTTGTTGGTAGGATATCACAATCATCATAAACGACTGTTGTTGGTAGGATACCCCAATAATATACGACTGTTGTTGGTAGGATATCCCAATAATATACGATTGTTGTTGATAGCATATACTATTCAGGGCTTTAGTATTAAACTCATTATATGTTCGTTGTAGTGATTATATTTCAATATTTACATTCAGTATGTTGATGTTGATTTTCTGAATGATTCGGACATCCATCTACCTGACATTCAACTCGCACCAGATGCCCATCCATTGCCAATAGGTTGGAACTATTTATGATAAAATTGTTGGTAAAATGAATGGTCAAAAAAATGTCAAAATTGTTTTTATACTACAAAAAGAAAACAAGTTCATTTTTCAAGGATTAATATCTTCTATAAACTTATATTCCCTCTCTCAAACTATCAATATTCATTACGTGCACAATGACAGGCTTAGGTTATTGCTTAATTCATTTGAGTTCCTCTAATGGTGTGTTTTTTGTGTGTGTGTGGATAGTCCAAACTTTCTCTAGATATAAAAGCAGCGACAGTCCTTTTTTAAAAACATAGTTTACGATCATTCGGAATTTTCACTATTTAATAGCTACAATTTCTATTTATTTATTGCCACAACTATTATTTAGTGCCTGTTGCTGCAACGAAAAGTTATGTTCGTATTGTTTACAGTACTCATTCGTTCATTTGCCTTTTGCGCTGAAGTTAGCGCATAGGGCAGAGGTAAGATCTCTCCAATTCTGTCTGTTCAAAGATATTCTGTGCAGTTTTTGGATAGTATGAATATTGGTTGTTTTACTTTCTCTAAGTATTGTTCTTCTGAGTGTTTCTTTTGGTCTACCTCTAGCTCTTTTGCCTGTAGGTATCCATTCAAGAGATTGGTGATGTATTCTGTTGATGTCTGCGCGTAGGACATGCCCGATGTAGGACCAGCGGCGTTTCCTGATAACAGTTTACAGTATTAGGTATTAGTTTGTTGGTTATATGATTGTTCTCTCTGCACACCGGATATGTCTATAGGTGCTCAGATCTCCGCTTTAGTAAATCTCTCAGGGTATAACGGGTAATGGTTCCGGTTCTATGTTCACTGATCTTTTTGAAATCTGTATATAACATCATTATAAAATACCTATTTCTTCTTCTTCTTCAACGTTCATTCTCAAACTCCCGCTGCATTTCCTTTATAGCATGACCATGGTCCTACTAAGTTTCCAGCAGGATGTAGTCCAGAGAATGGAAATGCGTTTGGTCACCGTTTTATTTGCGCCAATGGCCCGACACATCCATCTTCTGCTAAAATACCTATTTGCAACATGTACTCTTCATTGTTTATTTGCGAAAGAATAGAATCGTGCATGTAGATAAGAGGGTGGGGTGTTGACCCCCTCTTATTAGCAAATCAGAAAATGACTTTTATTACTAGGAACTTAGCCAGAAGGCAGGTAAAAAAGCAATGCCGCCCCCTCCCTCCTCGCCGTAGCGATTTTTTTTCTACCGATATGCCATCAAAAAATTCTGACACACATAAACACTGAAATTATATATATTTTTTTAATATAGGTAGTTCAGTCCCACCATCTACGGCTCTGATTAATATTGACAGTGTTTATAAATTTGTTAATATCCATTAAAAAAAACATGTCACGCAAATTGCGGCCAAATTTAAATAAGAAAATATAGAAAAATAGATAAATTGGTAACGTATCCTCTTAAGGAAGTAGTCATCAACACAACATTTTTTTAGCTGCAACTATTGTCTAACCAATATAAATACTCCAGTAGTTTGCGATTGCGTTCTGAACGGTCCGGATGCACAATTGCATGTAGTGGGATCTGAACCCGGTACACTGGCTCTCACAGACGCGCTCTTTACCATGCCGCAATATGTTTTATAAAATGGCCAAAACAAATTTCATGGTCATTAGACTTTAAAAATTGGTAAATCTTTTGATTCTTGATTAGAAACCAGCTTGATAGCACGTGGGGCATTCCCATAAGTGCTCCGCCCTCTGTTCCAGCAGTCATCCCAGTGTATGTAGACTCAGAGACCCGGTCAGGTGTTGATTGCGTGATCTTCGGGGTCTTCCAAATAAATTACATTTCTTCCCTCCCATTTCTGATATTCTCTGTATGTGTACGTTCTCATCCTCATTGACATCATCTTCATCTTGAATGTATTATTTCCTTGATCAAGTCTGCTTAAATAAATCTCTTAATATGGCAACCCTGCTCCGAGACCAGAAAAAGGTCATGAAAAACAACACTATAACCTGTAATGTATTTCGTTGGAAGCGACTAGGGTGGCTTCGTGCTGGAGTCGGTTGTCTCATCATATAGACCACAGTGATAAAAGAGTAGACCACAGTGATAAAAGAGTAGACCACAGTGATAAAAGAGTAGACCACAGTGATAAAAGAGCCATGCTGAAGTCGAATATATCAATCAAACAGATACAGGTATCACAGATACGATGTAATCCATGACACAACGCATTTCTTCTTCTTCTTCTTCTGCGTTCGTTCTCAAACTCCTGCAGATTATCAGGATGTAGTCCGGAGAACGGAATGCGTTGCGTCATGGCTTATAGCATTGCTGCGATATCTGCGCCTTTCGGCATGACACATCCGACTTCAGCATGTCTTTGGGTCACTGACACTATATGGGATGGGACAGCCAACTCCATCCCATAACCTCCTTAATCGCCTCTTACGACATGCATGGAAGGTAAACAGTGTTGCTATTCTTTGCTCCCCTTTCGGGTCCCGGCAACACATGGGCAACAGCGTATTTCATTCTCTGGATTACGTCCCGCTAGCCACTATGAGTGTGAGAACTAACGCAGAAGATAAAAAAAATATAATATAAAGTAGACAAATCAGATGGAAAACATTGAACGGCATGACACTTTACATGTAGGTAGACAAATCAGATGGAAAACATTGAAAGGCATGACACTTACCATGTAGGAAGACAAATCAGATGGAAAACATTGAAAGGCATGACACTTAACATGTAGGTAGACAAATCAGTTGGAAAACATTGACAGGCATGACACTTTACATGTAGGTAGACAAATCAGATGGAAAACATTGACAGGCATGACACTTTACATGTAGGTAGACAAATCAGTTGGAAAACATTGACAGGCATGACACTTTACATGTAGGTAGACAAATCAGATGGAAAACATTGAAAGGCATGACACTTACCATGTAGGAAGACAAATCAGATGGAAAACATTGAAAGGCATGACACGTAACATGTAGGTAGACAAATCAGTTGGAAAACATTGACAGGCATGACACTTTACATGTAGGTAGACAAATCAGATGGAAAACATTGAAAGGCATGACACTTTACATGTAGGTAGACAAATCAGATGGAAAACATTGACATGCATGACACTTTACATGTAGGTAGACAAATCAGTTGGAAAACATTGAAAGGCATGACACTTTACATGTAAGTAGACAAATCAGATGGAAAACATTGAAAGGCATGACACTTTACATGTAGGTAGACAAATCAGTTGGAAAACATTGACAGGCATGACACTTTACATGTAGGATGATCATATAGAATACTCAATTGATAACGGAATAGTGAGAAATAGGCAACTACATCATTAGATGGATAATATCAAGAGTTGAAGAAATGATTGGTTGTCGAATTGCACGACTAGATAGATGTTGAAGGCCCATCGTAATCTTATATAATCGAGGCAGTATTCAATCATATATAAAGATAAAGGTAATACGAATTATGAACCTGTGTAATAGCAAACGGTTTCCCATAAGTGCTCAGCTGTCTAGTCATAGGGTTTCTGGTAAACCACTAGTCAGTCAGTGGTTTACCAGAAACCGTCTGACTAGCGTGGTAACACTTCTACCTATTTTCGTTTATCCTGATATTTGCCATGTGTTAGTTCAGTCACCTACTTCCTGTTTAGGGTTTTTAACCTACACTGGAACATTTATCCCGTAGCATACTGCACTTGCTCAGTTACGATGTTGCCATTCCTCAATTTACACGAGCCTTGGTTTCTTACTTCCTGGTGAGTGGGCTTAACAATTACGGAGTATGTTTACCTTAAGCCATTAATAACAAGTGGATTCTAAACGTGGTTGCTGTTCAGCGGGCGGATGACATAACATTACACAACCACAGCTCCCTATACATAACATTACACAACCACAGCTCCCTATACATAACATTACACAACCACAGCTCCCTATACATTGAGATATTGTTCTAGTGAGCATGGATAACCTACTTCATCCGGAAACCAGGATATGTACTACTGTGTCTTCAGCCGATGATATTTGGGCCTCTAAGACCTCTGCGCCTCAATCATCGCTTCTACTTTGCACTAAAACTCACAGTGGTTGTACTCATAGTAATTGTACTCACAGTGGTTGTACTCATAGTAATTGTACTCATAGTGGTTGTACTCATAGTAATTGTACTCACAGTGGTTGTACTCATAGTAATTGTACTCATAGTGGTTGTACTCATAGTAATTGTACTCATAGTGGTTGGTCTCATAGTAATTGTACTCATAGTGGTTGTACTCATATTAATTGTACTCATAGTGGTTGTACTCATAGTAATTGTACTTATAGTGGTTGTACTAATAGTAATTGTACTCATAATGGTTGTACTCATAGTAATTGTACTCATAGTGGTTGTACTCATAGTAATTGTACTCATAGTGATTGTACTGATAATGGTTGTACTCATAATGGTTGTACTCTTAGTAATTATACTCATAGTGATTGTACTAATAATGGTTGTACTCATAGTGGTTGTACTCATAGTAATTGTACTCATAGTGGTTGTACTCATAGCAATTGTACTCATAGTGGTTGTACTCATAGTAATTGTACTCATAGTGGTTGTACTCATAGTAATTGTACTCATAGTGGTTGTACTCATAGTAATTGTACTCATAGTGATTGTACTAATAATGGTTGTACTCATAGTGGTTGTACTCATAGTAATTGTACTCATAGTGGTTGTACTCATAGTGGTTGTACTCATAGTAATTGTACTCATAGTGGTTGTACTCATAGTAATTGTACTCATAATGGTTGTACTCATAGTAATTGTACTCATAGTGGTTGTACTCATAGTAATTGTACTCATAGTGATTGTACTGATAATGGTTGTACTCATAATGGTTGTACTCTTAGTAATTATACTCATAGTGATTGTACTAATAATGGTTGTACTCATAGTGGTTGTACTCATAGTAATTGTACTCATAGTGGTTGTACTCATAGCAATTGTACTCATAGTGGTTGTACTCATAGTAATTGTACTCATAGTGGTTGTACTCATAGTAATTGTACTCATAGTGGTTGTACTCATAGTAATTGTACTCATAGTGATTGTACTAATAATGGTTGTACTCATAGTGGTTGTACTCATAGTAATTGTACTCATAGTGGTTGTACTCACAGTGGTTGTACTCATAGTAATTGTACTCATAGTGGTTGTACTCATAGTGGTTGTACTCATAGTGATTGATACAACAATAAACACTACAGCAGCAAACATAGAACCAAGTTAACTACTATCGGAAATAGAAAATGTAATAAACAATGCACCAATAAACAAAGCAGCAGGCTCTGATAACATACAAACAGAACTTATCAAAGTTCAGCAGAGAACGTGGAAAAATGGTTACACGGACTTTTCAATGTAATATGGAAGAAACAAGAAACACCAGAAGACTGGAGAAACCCGACAATCATTCCTATATGGAAGAAAAAAGGTAGTAAGAGAGATTGCACAAAAAGAGGGATTGCACGGACATAGCGGCCGTGCTATGATGCAGAGGGGCGGTCGCACCAGGCGGTACCAATCAACATACATTGTCGGGGGTGCATATCGAAGAAAAATCATTTAAGGGGGCGATATTTGGAAGACGTGCAACATACTGCGAAAATCTACCGCACATTTCTTCTTCTTCTGCGTTCAGCATTTGTGGTCATGCTATATTGCCAGGCCTGTCGACAAGACGAAGTCCACTGTCTTCTCCAAGTCAGAGCGGCTGCCCCATAGCTTTTGCCTCAAGTCTGTATCCTCTGGCCAGGTCTGCTGTCTCTGCTCTTTGTATGTTGGGCAGTCCTGAAGTATGTGTTCTGGAGTCTGGGTTCCGGATCCACATGGGCATTCATCTGTGTATGAGATCCTTAATCGATAAAGGTGACACAACAGTTTGCAGTGGCCTGTTTTAATGCGACATATTGTTGTCTGTTGATATCTTTGGAGGAGATGTATTGCATCATGTTCGTATTCCCCTTCCATTTCTTTCTTCCACTTTGCTGTGTATGTGTTGCGGATTATTGTTTTTACTTCTCCGTAAGACAGTGGGTGTCTGTGTTGCTCCATTTCGCTTCCTGCCTTTGACAGAGCATCCGCTTTCTCATTTCCTATGATTCCACAGTGTGATGGTATCCACTGAAGGGCAATAGCTGATGATTGCCTACCGCACAGCCCTGCACATGAGACACCATTGAGCTGACGGCAACAATGTTGATCACACTGCAGTTTGGAGCACCACTTCTCGTGTTTTAACCCTTAAAACGTCACCATAAGATATAGTAGACGACCTTAAGATTATAGTACCAGGTACTATACTCACGTCATTCTTACTTCGCAGCTGTAAACATGATTTGATTGGGATTGAGGATTGATCAAATACAGAAAACGTGTTGACTCAAGTATTGACTCAAGGCGAATAAGTTCCTCCTGAACGGACATAGTTCTTTTTGCTCTTCCTAATCGTTTATTGACAAACTCCTACTAGAATTCCATTATTGACAAACTCCTACTAAAATTCCATTATTGACCAACTCCTATTAGAATTCCATTATTGACAAACTCCTACTAGAATTCCATTATTGACAAACTCCTACTAGAATTCCATTATTGACAAACACCTACTAGAATTCCATTATTGACAAACTCCTATTAGAATTCCATTATTGATAAACTCCTACTAGAATTCCATTATTGACAAACACCTACTAGAATTCCATTATTGACCAACTCCTATTAGAATTCCATTATTGACAAACTCCTACTAGAATTCCATTATTGACAAACTCCTACTAGAATTCCATTATTGATAAACTCCTACTAGAATTCCATTATTGACAAACACCTACTAGAATTCCATTATTGACCAACTCCTATTAGAATTCCATTATTGATAAACTCCTACTAGAATTCCATTAAGATGTAGTCCAGAGAATGAAAATGCTTTGTGCTGCCGTTTTATCTGCGCCAGTTAGCCAACACATTCGTCTTTGACGGGGAACAAGGTCCACATCCAATTTGCTGTCTTTTGATTTTTCTCTTCTATAAGTCATCGATGTTTCTTACGGTCAGCTTAAACCTCCCTAATAGAAATTGATTGCATATACTGGAAGAATATTATTGGTATATAATGGGTTAAAAATTCTGGAAAATTAACTATTTGGGGTACAATTAAATTACTTCTCATTAGACAGCTCATCTCAAGTACTTCAGTTTCTGTATGTTTCCATTAGCCTCGACCATACTTCTCCTCCTTACATGAAGTTACTGGTTACCTACATCGGCCTACATCAGTAGATGGCAACATATTGTGGTTCGCAGGTCAGACTAATGGACTGTTCGACTAGAATTGTGGTAATTTTTTTATATTTAATTTTTACGTTCGTTATCAAACTTCCACTACTGTCGAAGACAGATGTGTCGGGCCAGTGGCACAAATAAAAATGCGACACAATATTTTTCCTTTCTCTGGACAACATCCTGCTGGAAATCTAGTAGGGACATTGTTCTGCTACAAGAGAGATGCAGCGGGAGTTTGAGAATGAACGCTGAAGAAGAAAATACTGGCACTGAATCTCTCTTGTAGCTGAACATCCCCAATAGATTTTTGTCATATGTAAGATAAAAAAAAAACCATAAATTCTTTTTGTCGTAGAATTATTTGTGTCAATGGCCTGACAATACAACTTCGGCACCGGCAACTAACACTTTCAATGTTTTTTCCAACTCCACTACACCGTGGTGATCGTAGCCATATCGCTTGTTAGCCAACTGTACCTTGCATCTGTTACCCGTATCGCACGATGGTAACCAACCTTAAACTTGACCATAGTCAAACTTTCTTTAAATTTTTCCTACATTTTTGTCGTTATCGCCACATGTACCCGCAATTGTGATATATACTGCGAGATTCTGTGGTAAAACTGCCCAGGAATCCAGCGGTGTCTTTATCACAACACCGAACAGTTGGGGGGGGGGGGTAATTTAAGTAACGGAGGCTGAGAACGTGCACATACAGAGAATGTTAGAAATGGGAGTATCCAGAGGGGAGGGTAGGAAAAGTAAATCTTTTGGAAGACCCCGAAAATCACGCAATCAACACCTGACCGGGACTCCGAGTCTATATACACTGATATGGCTGCTGGAAGGAAAGAGTGGAACACTTATGGGAATGCCCCACTTGCTGTGAAGCTAGTTTCTAATCAAGAATCAAGAAGTATGCGCATGCGGTTGCGTCTGTGTGTCTCGCCAATGGCTCACTAGACAAACCAACCAAACAACAGAAAACCTTAGTAGATGACATACCTTTACATTGAGGTTATCTTCTTATAGAAGCTTCATGGCACGTCATCTTTACGCCGACGTTGTGCTTGAACTAGTTACGGGAACAGCGTGGGTGTGCGGAACAACAAAGCAACCTGTCGCAAGGGCCAGAGTTGTGCCCTGATGTCAACGTCTGTTTAGGCAGCATTGGACTCGAAACACCATCGAGTCGAATGGTTGCTGTAACAGAGGGCGGAGCACTTATGGGAATGCCCCACCTGCTGTGAGGCCGGTTTCTAATGAATAATCAAGATAAAGATAAAGAATCACGAAGTAACGGAGGCATGCTATGGATGGTTTTATTCTAATGAGAAAAACAATAGATATGCGAGTAGATTGCTAAACTAAAACCGATCTGGAACCGTTGATGGATTTAATGAGACGGGTATCGAAGTACTTATGGATTTGACCTGCGTCGCTGGTAATATTCATCACTCACAAGTCATATGTACTTCATATCCTGCTTTCGTTCTCAAACTCCTGTAGATTCGCAGGATGTTTTACAGAGAATAGAAGGCGATGTATTATGGTTTATAGCTTGGTTGCGATATATTGACATTTCAGCATGACACATCCGACTTCAGCATGGTTTTGATTCTCGTGGAAGCAGCGGGGAACCTCTTGTGCTAAGTTACATTTCTTCGAAGTTTACAACATCATTCGCTGACCGTATACACTTATATGTCTTTCCCAAGGTGAATGATGTATGTTACTATCCACTCTTGCCGTTAAGCGTAGGGGTGGGAACCAGAATTGTCATTCCAAGACCAGATATGTCGCCGTGGTTCCGTTGACTTCATGCTTGTTCAATGTTATCTTTATGTTGTCTATCCAACGTTTTCTTGGCCTACCTTTGACCTTATGTCCCGATGTTCTTGTTATATGCTCTTATTGGTATTTAATCTGTGTTCATTCTGATAAGGTGACCGAACCATTTTCCTTGCTGTCTTTCGATATGTTCAAGACATGATATTAAACCAACACTTTTCCTAATATCTGCATTCCTTATTTTTTCTAGTTTAGTAACCATTGCAGCTTTTCTTAGACACTTCATTTCACATGCAACGATTTTTCTCTGCTGTGAGACTATTAAAGACCATGTTTGGTATTGATAGCAGAGTTTTGGTATAAAAATTGCAGATATTATCTGTCTTTTGATTTCCATCTTGATCTTTGGGTGAAGAACTAATGGTGAAACTTGGTAAGTAGTGTATTTGCTGCTTTCTGACACCGTGTATACAGTTATCAACTTAAAAATTAGCTTGCGATATCTGGTCAAACTTTAGTGAGCATGAGACTACGGTAAAACTTTGCACAGTATAGTAAGTAAATATAGAAAAATAAATATATACAATGGTTGAAGTAAAAAGTATTGCGTTGAATAATATTATTTTGTTTGGTTTGGACACGATTCGCTTTCTAAAATTATTTGGCGAGGAAACGTCGAGGATGCAAGGAGGAGACGCGAACATAAAAAAAATCTGAATTGATAGCATCAAGGAATTGTTTATGTGTGATGTTTCTACACTCCTCCAAATGGCTGAGAATAGAGTTGTGTGGTGAGCTTTTTTTGTGCTGATGTATTCAGTGTGGCACGATCCTAAAGTGTTGTGAATCTTATTAGTATTAATGTTATAGTACGTTGAACAATATACAGGGTCAATGTTTCGACAAAATGGTCTTTGTCAAAATAAGAACAAAAATTGCAGAAAGGAACCACACAGTCAAACATGGAGTCCATATGCACAGAAACTCTTGTGTGTGTTGGAGTGCACGGATTAGATTCCATGTCGTGGTATCTTGTTTTCAAGCATGTTTTCTGAGTCTCTTAAGGATTATCGCCTGAAGATACAGATTTATGTACGGTGATAGGTACTCTCAGCAGGCGACGCGATACTTTTGCAATGCACTAAACAGTGAACTACCGTGGTCTTTGTTCACAGTAGTAGAGCCATACAATTTGTAAAAGTTAGGAAGTCCCAAAAGACTCCATCTATTCATGTCTCAACACTCTAGTTGACTTTACGAATAGTGGACGGAGATTTTGATACAATAACGCCATTGACAATCTTTATTTCTACTGCAAATTTAAGAATACCTTGAAGACATCAACTGCATGACTATTATCATACCTGGACTTTTGCTTTTCCATCTCTCAGCAACGATCTTTCGTCTCAGAAAGCTACAAAAACCAAACACTCCCATAGAAACTTTCAGTTTAAGGAACTGTATGATGTTTCCCAGCGCAATCAAATAACAAATTACTTGAAAACCTTTATTGGAAGAAAAAGAACATTTGATCTTTCTGGTATATACATTTGCAAAATTCAATGTTACATAATTCCATATTAATATCAATATTACATCAGTTACCGCGGCTAAATTACCGTGTTGCAGTCATGTTACGCAGCCTTGAGTTTATTTTCTGAAGTCTCGCTTGGTTGTGCCAGAAGCTGACCTCGATCCAGCCTCAACAATCATTCGATCTGCACCAGAAAACGGATGACGTCAACACGAATGACGTCAATGGGGAGAAGTTCATTGTTGATAATTGCGCAGGGGAATGAATCTAGTCAACTAGTTTAGGTTTTTGTTGCATTACGGTTCCTTTTTTCTTTCTCTTGTGAAAGGCGCACAGAAAGGGAGGCGGATGAGAGAGGAGGGTTAAGTGATCTGATAAGGAATTGCAAATGGATAAATTTATTTAGGTAAATTGTTAACAGTTGAACTATTGTTATCTTTAATTCGTATTCGTTTGTGCTCAAGAGCAATCATTGACAAGCATGCATACAAACATAAACATATAATATTTACATACACAGACGCATACATACATACACACACATACACACATATACATACATACATACATACACACACACACACGCACGCACGCACGCACGCACACACACACACACACACACGCCCGCACGTCCCCACCCACCCACCAAAAAACAAACCAACCACCCACCCACACACACACACTCATACATACACATACACACACACACACACACACGCACGCACCCACACCCACACACACACATACACACACATACATACATACATACATACATACATACATACATACATACATACATACATACATACATACATACATACATACATACATACATACATACATACATACATACATACATACATACATACATACATACATACATACATACATACATACATACATACATACATACATACATAAATATATATATATGCACACGCCACACACGCACGTATACACACATACACACACACAAATGCATCATCTATTTTTTTCGTACATTTTCTGCACACAAAAAAAGTGAGTGAGTGGGAATCGTGGGTTTAAAAAATGGTATAAAAAAAGTAAACTGTTTCACGTAACTTCAGGACAGCTCCAATGAGATTTACAATATTTATAAATACTATTTAATTTAAAACTAATTTTATGGAGTAGCTTCCTGCTTAACTATGCACTTTTCTGTTAATTAAAGTGCTCGGCATATATTATACATCCGTGATTAGATATAGTCATTTTATTATGGTAATTGGAATATTTGTTTTGAAAAAAAACTGAAATGAAGCGAGAGAACAATCTACGAAATTAAATTTCATAATTGAAATATATCCCACGTAAGAGGTTTTTTTTTACGCTGTGCCAGATAGTTGAAACCGATTACAAGTAAATTCATGTAGAAAGCATGAGGATAAATGAAAATTATGTTTGCAGTTGACGGGAATTGACAGTTGACAAAAAAAGATGTTTATCAAGAAATTCAACCTGTTCGCTCAAGTCACTGAGAACAGACCAGGTAGAAAGTTAATGAGTTCGCCTCTCTTTTGGAGGCATTAAAAGACATGACACCTTATTGAAGACCTTACTTGAGGGTAAAGTCAGAGGGAAACGAGCAAGAGGTAGGCAGAGATACAAGTGGGAGAGTAACATTACAAGATGGACAGGTTACAGTCTAGCAGAGTGCACCACCAAATCAAGAGACAGGGGATGTTGGAGGTATGTTGCAGCCAACCTTCATTACGAAGACGGCACTTAATGATGAAGTATCCTCAGGAACACAAACATAGAACATCAGTATTAATAATCCGTATTCTCGTCAACTAAGAATTATTTTGATTTTTCCTCAAGTTTTCTACTTGAACTTACTTGTATAAGCTATTATTTGAAGCAACATTGTCTTGTCTCTATGTTATTTATGTTTACAAGAAGAACTATTGGTCTTTGTAGTATGAATACGGATGTTCTATGTTTGTGTTCCTGGGGATACTTAAATACTTGTACACCTACACCTAACATGCTATATCATTCTATATATAAAACATACTTCCACAACATCCTTAATCGTCTCTTACGACATTTATTATGACATAATTTGTTGATGATGAAATAATTTCTTAGCTGTGCGTAGGTACCTTCTAACAGACCATAGCCTTACTAACAAACACATAGGTTCACCTCAATTGAGTAACTGAGGCGACACGGTTCGTTGTTGTAATAGTCCTTGTCACGATTGGTCAGTTCTCAGTGACTTGAGTGAACAAATTGAATGTCTTGACGAGATCCATCTTTTTTGTGGAAATGGAGGGGGGGGGGTGTGGTTGATTAAGTACGGAAAATCTTATAACTTGAATTGCAAGGCGATTCGGTGCCTCTAAAACGTTCAGTAAGAATGTTCTGTAAGAATTATTGAAACCGATTGTAGACAAGTGTTAGGAGGTGGTGATGATGTTGATGGTGATGATGATTGTGATTGTTCTTCTTCTTCTGCGTTCGTTCCCAAATTCCTGCAGATTAGCAGGATGTAGTCCGGAGAATGGAATGAGTTGTGTCATGGTTTACAGCATTTACAGCATCTGCGCCTTTCGACCTGACACAACCGACTTCAGCATGGCTTTGGGTCACTGACCCTATATGTGATGGGACAGAAAACGCTATAATTTCTTAGTCGCCTCTTACGACATGCATGGAAGGTAAACAATGTTGATATTCTATGCTCCCCTCTCGGGCCCCGGCGACACAAGGGCGAGATTAGGGTTTGAAATGCAGTGTTGCTAGAAGTGAACATTTTTTAGGTCACAGAAGAATGATGGTCAACCAGCATAGGATCGGTGCTGTCAGCAGAAGTGTAATCGCGGATACACTCAAGGAGAGATCGGAGCAAGTATGGAGTTCAGTTTGCAGTGATGATGATCCGACGAGCAGTGATTCAAGATTAGAGCTCAGCAGTTTTTCAGTTGCCACCTTGCTTGCCAGGATTTCTGCACTGTAATTGTGACAGAATTTCCCCGTTGGTACTTTAATTGTAGTCCTAGCATCGTCTGGGTACTATATATATATATATATATATATATATATATATATATATATATATATATATATATATATATATATATATATATATATATTCATACTCCCCCATTTTCTATTATATTCTCTGTTATCCCAACTGTATATATCTTGATCCATATGCCTTGTGGATATTCGTTAATCTAGTAGACTGAGCGTGACTGTCTTACGTTGTGCAATATTCTCATTGAAAACAATCCTATACTATAAATGTCCGATATTAAAATAATTGGAAATAAGTATAAGTATTACCAATATTTATAAATAAAGTGTACTGGCAAAGATACACGGCGATAGATAACATTTCGACTAAAAAGTCTTAATCAGGAACAACGGCAACTGACAGACAACATACTTTACGTTTTAAAAAAGCCGATATGGTGTGCAGATAAATGGGGGGAAGAGATTATAGTAAAGTATAAAACATGTCATGGGAATTGGGGAAAAAAATAATAAAGTGAAAAGCACAGCAGGATAAGAGAAGAAAGACATCACAGAAAGAGCGGATTGAACGGACAAGACCGTCCAGTGTTCTGCTTAAAAACCACCAAATAAGTCACCTAAGCTTTGTATACGGTCCAATGTTCTGCTTGAAAACCACCACATAAGCCACCTAAACTTTGTATACGGTCCAATGTTCTGCTTGAAAACCACCACATAAGCCACATAAGCTTAGTATACTGTCCAGTGTTCTGTTCGAAAACCACCACATAAGTCACCTAAGCTTAGTATACTTCCAGTGTTCTGTTCGAAAACCACCACATAAGCCACCTAAGCTTAGTATACTGTCCAGTGTTCTGTTCGAAAACCCTCAGACAGTTTCTGAACCTCTGTAATAACAATAGGCTGCTACACGACATTGTGGTGCAACTAAATTAGATGCGTCGCATTGTCATGCTAGCCTACTGTGATAATGCGAGTAATATCCTATGATCAGCGGGAAAACTGTGAGAACAGTTTAACTCAATTATTGCTAGAACATTTGCATTTGAAAGTACATATCTGTATATCTATTCACCACATACCCAATCTGAGTAGAACGCTCCTTCAATAGGCATTGCAATAAGCTGAAAGCTGAAGTCTCCTGGATGTGAAAGAGAGCTCAGAAAACCACCCCACTGTACATAGGAAGTAAGAGATTATCGCTCGCAATTCCTGGGGTTCTCAATCAATCAATCTATTCACCTCAAGTGTATGGTTAAAGGAGTCAGGACTTGTAGTTCAGGGCGCAAAGTATAGGAACGCTGTCATCTTTCCTAGTATCTCATAAGAGGCGACTAGGGGAAAGTTGGGGGAACAGGTTGAACCTGTCACTTGTGGAAACTTTATATTTATCTCTACATGTCGTGTTTTGATGATATCACTGGTGGAAACATGATCATTGTCTGTACATGTCGTGTTTCGATGTATACCTTTAGAATTCTGTCATATTATATCATGGATGACAAAGAGGTGTTGGGCAGCGGACATTACATCTGTGTCACTTTGTTGCAGTCTCCTGGGTGGCAGGAAATGTTAGATGTACTATTACTGCAGACGACTCAACAGCTCTAGCTGGAGAATGATGAACGATTTTGGTTCAGATGTATACGCCACGCTCCTAGCAGGAATACTGTCATACTACTTCTGGTATACTGTCACACTACTTCTGGTATACTGTCACACTACTTCTGGTATACTGTCACACTACTTCTGGTATAATGTCACAATAATTCTGGTATACTGTCACACTACTTCTGGTATACTGTCACACTACTTCTGGTATACTGTCACACTACTTCTGGTATACTGTCATACTAATCCTGGTTTATTGTCACACTAATCCTGGTTTATTGTCACACTAATCCTGGTTTATTGTCACACTAATTCTGGTATACTGTCACACTAATTCTGGTATACTGTCACACTAATTCTGGTATACTGCCACACTAAACATATATACATAAAGCACACTAACACACTAAAGATGCATACATAAATCACACTAACACACCAAAGATGCATACATAAATCACACTAACACACTAAAGATGCATACATAAAAAAACTAACACACTAAAGATGCATACATAAAGCACACTAACACACTAAAGATGCATACATAAAGCACACTAACACAATCATTACTTTGAAACAACAAATCTTGCGATACTTGTTCTCTGCTATCCAGCACATTTACTATCTGATATTTTAAGCTGTCATTTTTAGGGTGACTGATATCCAATTAGATTTACCAACAGAATCCAAACAAACCTTTTGACAAAGTTTATAGATAAGGGGAAGGGGTTGGGGTGCAATCTGGTGTTCGATTCTGTGATTTTAAATTCCCCTCCCAGCAAATCATAATAAGACTTATAGTACTAGAGAGTACGAGAGAGTATTTCTCAACAAAAACATCATCTTATTTCTCAACAAAAACATCATCTTATTTCTCAACAAAAACGTCATCTTTTTTCTCAACAAAAACGTTATCTTCTCAACAAAAATATCATCATATTTCTCAACAAAAAAGTGGAAAGAAAACGGGATAATGGCCGTTTTATTTTTAGAAAACAATCCCTAGCCTTATTGAAAACATTACTAATGTCCCGCTTTAACGTCATGTTCTCTATCAATTCCATGATTTCTGTTGGTCACTATTTATGTAGGACGTACATTGTGGGACCTGAAATCCTCGACCACAGAAACGCGCAGAAATAATCGAAAACATGTCAAAAGGCTTGTGTGGATATTGTTGGTAGGCCCCGTACTGGCGATTCGTCATAACTGTCTACAATACAGGTCAGCAAACAGAGACTCGGCCCTAATTAACTCGTTCTAACGACATTCACTGTAAGTTACAAATCTTTGCTTGGCGTTTGGGATTTTTTTTCGGAACCTTGAAAAATATATTTCCAAGAATTTTTAGATGCTCCCACATGCGTCATCAAAGAATTAATGGGGTCGTTATGCTTCATCACACTCAGAAAGGATCAATGTTGTGAATGTAAGAGAAATAGCGTAGCTTTCTTCAGATTTTTAGGGCCTTACAACTGATCACATTAGTTGACTGACTTCTGATTGATATGTAAAAGAACATTTTTTCGGTGACACAAAGTAATTGACTAATCGGGTCAGAAACGTCGAAAAGGGCTAGTTCTTTAACAATATATTAACAAGAAAGCTTAGTTTTGTTAGTCAAAAAGAGACATAACAGCATTGAAAGATTAATAGCTGAAGGCAGAGTTAGCGGCAACAGGGTGACCAAGATGATGACTATGCCGTGACATATCAGTGTTTTAACATGTTTCTTACTGCGGCAGGTCATCTCGCCCAGAATCACGGAGTGTTCAGAGAATCCATAAAAAAGACCACGTTCTGGAAAGTATGTCACATGATGATGAATAGGATCAGCCAAGATGAATGGCGTACACCAGTTTCGATGTTATATCGTATGATATAATTGCGATATGTTCTTGGATGTAGAATTCGCTGGAGGACTGTGTGCTGAAGCATCCAATGTGGTACCTCTACGACCCTGAAGAGTTACGAATTTAT
The DNA here is from genome assembly GCA_034231615.1 of Meghimatium bilineatum. Taxonomy (NCBI): domain Eukaryota; kingdom Metazoa; phylum Mollusca; class Gastropoda; order Stylommatophora; family Philomycidae; genus Meghimatium; species Meghimatium bilineatum. The sequence continues at coordinate 63,867,524 of CM067304.1, forward strand.
TGATTTTGATATAGATTTCACCAGACTTTTGAAGGTTCCAACTCCAGCTCACAAGCTAAGAACCACTGTTATTTATGACTCGTTAGTTTTTGCTGTGCGTCGGGCAAGTTCTATCAGAAGTAAATAAACACACGAAATCCAAGAAAAGGAAGTAAACGTTGTTAAACGTCCCGATATCTCCATCACACCCTCCACCCTAATCAACACCTCCCAGTTTAACCCATTCCCGCGACAGGTTAGTCTAGTGACGTCAGAACTTTGACACATCCCTGTAAAAATATATAGGTCAGTGTCACGTGGTACCCGGTTACGAGATCGAGTTATGGGCCGTAGGAAGCGCAATCGATTACGTAAAAAATCAGTCGGAAATCGTGTGGTTTTTTTTCTGTTCTAAAACAAAAAAAATTCATTGATGTCATTGAGAGCGTCAGAAGAAGGTAGACGAACGAAGCGATGATGAAAAATTTACACAAATTATCATCTACAGTTAGGAGAATTGATAAGAATAAATAATCTGCAGGTAGGAGAATTGATCAGAATAAATCATCTGCAGGTAGGAGAATTGATAAGAATAAATCATCTGCAGTTAGGAGAATTGATAAGAATAAATCATCTACAGGTAGGAGAAATAACTATAATAATGTTATTATACACCATGAGAATATTCTACATATTCTATGTGAATATCTTTTGCAGAACGTAGTCCCCGCTGCCTATATAGATAAGCCTATATAGATAAGCCTATATAGATAAGCCTATATATATATGCCTATATAAATAAGAGCATATAACAAAAGAATATCAGGGCGTAAAGCCAAAGGTAGACCAAGGAAACGGTGGATAGAAAACATCAAGATAGCTTTGAAGAAACATGGATTAAATTCAACCACGGCGACACATCTGGCCTTGGAATGACAGCTTAAACACCCACCCCTACGCTTAATGGCAAGTGTGAATGCGATCAACCAATATTCATCTAGGGAAAGACAATTGACAATAGTGCTCACTGCCACTCTGTAAGTCTATCGATTCAGTACTTCTTCTTCCAGTCATAGTCTAAAGGTCTCTGATATACTATGTCATTCAGCGTCTTGTCGCCTGCTTGTTCTCGTTTATTGAAGCTTGCCCTCCATGATTAATCATTCTAACCAATGATATGTTCGCCTTGCCTAAAATATTTCAGCTTGCGATTTAACAAAAATTATTTTGTAAAGTCACTCTTCTTCTATGTTCAGGTATATGCTGATGTTTCCTTTGATTTGTCTGTCTGTCCATGATAATCTTAGGACCTATCTAAAGAAGTTCATTTTAAACGCTAATATTTTATTTTCTATTCACTATCGCGCTTTTAATTTTCAAGGCTCACAGCCGTATAGCTCAGGGACACTGCAACAAAAAAAAAATAACATCTTAATATTTTCAGATGCAATGAGTCGAATTGGGAAAGCGTACTGACTGTTGCGAGCGAACATGTTCCAACTGTACAGATTTGTTCACATCGTCTATTGCCTTTTGATTTTTTTTAGTAATCGTGTTAATTTTATTTTTCTGTTTGGCCATTGCCATATATTTTTGTTGTCAATTTTTTTTTAAAGGCTATTGCTAATAGCTTTCTAATTTCTGTTGAACAATCTCCTGTGGTGTTATTGGTTGACACAAGATATTTAAAGAGGCTGACATTTATTAGTTGTTCCTGGTCGATAGTTATTGAAGGTGTGAGTCCATTTCTGTTGATCTGCGCTATTTTGGCTTTTTGTGCATTTACATCTGCGCTATTTTGTTTTTCATTGAGGACAAGATTTTTAAACTTGTTAAGGGGTGTCCATATATTACGTCAATAAATGAGGAAAAGGGGGGGGGGGTGGTGTCTGAAAACGTTGACAGTAGCTGACAAAGAAGAAGGAGAGGTTTGACAAAAGATGACGTCAACAAAGAATAATTTTGATAATTTCAGTTAGATTGTGTGAATTAGAAAATGTTTTCATGAAATATGCCAATTTTTTTGTTTTAGTGCACTATTTCTGATTTTTAAAATGTGTACATTTGTAAGGGGGGACGGGGGTTATTTTTTGCCATAATTAATCATGTTGGGGGGGGTGAATTCTTGACAAGTTGTAGTCTGGGGGAAGGGGGTATAAATTGCCGAAAATTGTTGATGTGATTTATCGCCCTCTCCTAATTATGTTTTACTGATTTATTTACTGACATAATCTGACATTATTGTTTTACTGACATAATCTGACATTATTAAGTTTTACTGACATAATCTGATATCTTGTTTTACTGACATAATCTGATATCTTGTATTATTGATATAATCTGACATCATTAAGTTTTACTGACATAATCTGATATTATTAAGGTTTACTGACATAATCTGACATTATTAAGTTGTACTGACATAATCTGATATCTTGTTTTACTGACATAATCTGATATCTTGTATTATTGATATAATCTGACATTATTAAGTTTTACTGACATAATCTGATATCTTGTTTTACTGACATAATCTGATATCTTGTATTATTGATATAATCTGACATCATTAAGTTTTACTGACATAATCTGATATTATTAAGGTTTACTGACATAATCTGACATTATTAAGTTGTACTGACATAATCTGATATCTTGTTTTACTGACATAATCTGATATCTTGTATTATTGATATAATCTGACATTATTAAGTTTTACTGACATAATCTGATATCTTGTTTTATTGGCATAATCTGACATTATCATGTTTTACTCGCATAATCTGACATTATCATGTTTTACTGACATAATCTGACAGTGCCAAGTTTTACTGACATAATCTGACATTATCATGTTTTGCTGGCATAATCTGACATTATCATGTTTTACTGACATAATCTGATATCTTGTTTTATTGGCATAACCTGAAATTATCATGTTTTACTGACATAATCTGACATTATCATGTTTTGCTGACATAATCTGACAATATCATGTTTTGCTGACATAATCTGACATTATCATGTTTTACTGACATAATCTGACATTATCATGTTTTGCTGACATAATCTGACATTATCATGTTTTGCTGACATAATCTGACATTATCATGTTTTGCTGACATAATCTGACATTATCATGTTTTGCTGACATAATCTGACATTATCATGTTTTGCTGACATAATCTGACATGATCATGTTTTGCTGACATAATCTGACATTATCATGTTTTGCTGACATAATCTGACATTATCATGTTTTGCTGACATAATCTGACATTATCATGTTTTGCTGACATAATCTGACATTATCATGTTTTGCTGACATAATCTGACATTATCATGTTTTACTGACATAATCTGACATTATCATGTTTTACTGACATAATGAAGTGTTCTAGTTTTGTATCGTTTCTTTAAATGAATGTCAAATAAAGAATGAGAATATTACATGACTAAATATTTATTATGTATACTCATAATCTGCTTTCTTGAACATAAGTTAAGCATAACTTCAAGGATGAGACATAACTCCGTGGATGGGACATAACTTCAAGCATGGGACATAACCCCATGGATAGGGCATAACTTCAAGCATTGGACATAAACCCATGGATAGGGCATAAACTCAAGCATGGGACATAAACCCATGGATAGGGCATAACTTCAAAGATGGGGCATAACTTCAATCTTAAGACATAACTTCAAGAATAGGACATAACTTCAAGCATATGACATAATTTCATGGACAGGACATAACTTCAAGGACATGATATAACTTCAAGCATAGGACATAACTTCAAGAATAGGACATAACTTCATGGACAGGACATAACTTCAAGGACATGACATAACTTCAAGCATAGGGCATAACTTCAAGCATAGGACATAACTTCATGGACAGGACATAACTTCAAGGACATGACATAACTTCAAGCATAGGACATAACTTCAAGGATAGGACATAACTTCAAGCATATGACATAACTTAAAGGATATGACATAACTTCAAAGATAGGATATATCTTCATGGATCATGCCAAAATCGGATGTGCTAGGCCTACAAGGCGCATAACGGTGGCACAACGTAATCACTCTCCCGGCGGAAATCGCACGGATATCCGTGATGGTTACAATGGAGCGAACGCAAAACAAACAAACAAACATCTTCATGGATAGTACATAACCTCACGAATATGACATAACATCAAGGATATAATATAACTTCAAGGATAGGACATAACTTCATGGTCAGAACATAACTTCAAGAATATGACGTCTTCATAGACACCACCATGGAGTTGTGAGATAAAACTGATAACTTTAAGAGCTGTCCATAAATTAAAGACAACAATTTCTGTTGTTTAACCCCCCCCCCCCCTCCCCCAATCTTTTTCAATAACTTTCAAGAATTCAGCCTCACACCCTGTACTTAATTATGTCAGTATCACACACTTATTTAACATTTGCTCCGCCCCCCCCCCAATCTCCCTTTCCTAAGAAAAAAATATTTGAGAAACAAAAAAAATGACGAAAAACTACATGCTGTTTTCAGATGTTTAGAAAAATGTGTCAAACACTAAAATTGCTTAATTGCTGTATTTAAAAAAATAAAATATTTGACACTTTAAGAATTGTCACACATCCCTCTCCTTTGTCAATAGCTCTTCTTCTTCAGTTTTCATTCTCAAACTCCCACTGGATCCCCCTTGTTGCAGGACCATGGTCCTGCTAGATTCCAGCAGGATTTAGTCCAGAGAATGGAAATGTGTTGTATCGCCGTTGTATCTGCACAAATGGCCCAACATATCCGTATTCGGCGGTAATAGCTGTTCAATATCTTGCTAAGATCTCAATCCCTTCCCTATCTCCACCTAGCCACTAATTGTTGACGCAATGTATGGCAGGCCCTTCGTGCATTTTTTGTTCAATAGTGTATTGAGTCTTTTTTTAGATATAGAATACCATACGGTATAAGATACAATGTAATTGAAATTGTGTTAGTCATAGCACAATTGTATATTTGTATATTCATATTTAGTTACGGGCGGTGACTTTTCTCAAGGGGGACTAGATTAATTTAAGGATGAAGTTAAAATGTGTAAACCTTTCAAGAACAGCATCGTAGTTGTAACCTTCGATAACAGTTACCATGTTGTTCCGACAGGCCGACGTTGTGTTTGAGCTGGTTACGGGCACGGCGTGGGTGGGCGGAACAACAAAGAAACCTGTCGCAAGGGCCAGAGGTGTGCCCTGATGTCGACGTCTGTTTCGGCGACATTGGTCTCGAGACGCCATCGAGTCGAATGGCTGCTGGAACAGAGGGCGGAGCACTTGTGGGAATGCCCCACGTGCTGTGAGGCCAGTTTTCTAATCAAGAATCAAGAAGAACAGCATCACGTGACGTGATATGCAATTCACGGCTATTTTTCATGGCACTGATATAACTAATATGTATATCATCTGTGGTTGAAAGAAATGGGCTTCGTTAAAATAAATTTAATGGTGTTCATAAAAATACAAATATAATACTTCTTTGTGGAATCGAACCACAGAACGTGCTAACACGTTAATTTTCGCTCGCGTCATTGTAAACTGATATGACTTACTCGTTAATATTTTTGCCACCAGTTAATATATTTAAAGAAATGCAATAGTTTACAAAATTATGTGTTCTCTGATCTGACATAGGTACAGAAAGTTAAAGCACAGTACGTTTTAGGGGAACAGTTTTGTTCTACCTAGTACATTTCAAGTTTCTCACTATGAAAAACTGCCAAATTATATTGACAATAGAACATTTTAACATTTCACGAGATCGAATTCCTTTATAGGAACAGTTACATAAGTTTAGTAATAAAACGTTTTTACATATACAAATGAAATGAAAATCATATTTACTAACAACGGCATTCCAACGTCATCATTGTCTTCTAGGATATGAAAGCACTCGGTTAATTCAGGCTGATCCTAAATAAGACTACATCTCAAATCATTAGTTTAGGGATTGGTAATCGCAATAGAAGTATAATGTTAAGCAGATTTACAACGTGCATATTATAATTATTCCTGTTTTTCAATATTTAATTTTTACTTCCCGTATCAATTAAACTCAAAATATTTTTACTAAATACCTAAATATTAACGTTTTTGGACATGTGTTGAGTCCGACTAGTCCAATGACTGCACGTAACTGAGAGACATATATATATATATATATATATATATGAGGAGAGGAGATAAGTCTCAGTAAAACTCAAGACAAAATCAATTCTAAGGGTTTTGTAGCTTTGTGTCACATGCAAATGTAGATTTTATCATCCCTACCGAGAGCAATCGTTTCAGTCAGAGTTGTCCGTGGGTCCCTGTTATGGGACACGTTCCCTAGAATAGGTAGGGCAAAAAACTTATATGCTGGCAAAAGATGGAGCAAAACAGGAACAAAAAGACCAAGAAATCACCTACCAAGAAAAGAGGACCCTCATCAAAGCTATCCAGAAAGTGGACTACCCAAAAGACAACTATATCAATATCTTCACATAGTTGAGTAGGTTATTGCAGTTTATGAGCTGGTGTATGGGCTGATCTCAAACTGGGTGACTCATCTTGGCTTATCCAACTTTTCCCTTTGCTTTTCATTGACCGTCTACAGAAAATCGATCATCGATCAATCGCATCAGCCAAGTATGCGCAAATCGATCAACGATCAATCGCATCAGCCAAGTATGCGCAAATCGATCAACGATCAATCGCATCAGCCAAGTATGCGCAAATTGATCAACGATCAATCGTATCGGCCAAGATGACACTATGCATCCTTCAGCATGTAAATCTATTTTGGGAGGGAAAGGAGTGGGGTTTTTATTGTAAGGGAAATCCCAACAAAATCTCTGCTGACAACAGACTGTTTATGTTACCCCGTAGCATATCCTTTTGTATCTGGATGTCCGTGGATACGCACCTATTTGAAGACAACGACTATGGGAAACAGACATTCGTAAGTGTATGCCTTTTGTTCGTCAAGCGATGACATTCTTTATGACACCTTTCAATATTTGCTTACTTCGTCAATCAAGTGCCATGACGAATGGCGTAGGCCAGGGGTCGGGAACATTTTTGTCTAAGAGAGCCATGGATACCACATATTTTGAAAAGTACTTCTGTGAGAGCCATTCATTATGTTTAAAACTAAAAATTCAAGTAAATGTGTGCATTTTGTGTAATTTCAACCCTAAAAATACAATAATTATGTCTGAATTATTTTTAATAACATTGTTATGCTGTTGCTAATCAATAATGAGTATTTCTTACCATTAATGCGACTTCTGGTGCTGAGCTGCAGTAGACTTTAGCTCATTTGTAGAATGAAATATTGATATGCAATTAATATGTAGATCAAAGGAGTCTAAAGAAACATAATTTTTTTTATAATCGAACATTTGTCTGCGAGCCAGATGCAGCCATCAAAAGAGCCACATCTGGCTCGCGAGCCATGGGTTCCCGACCCCTGACGAAGGCGATCATGTTTCTCCTCGGCTCTCCGTCTCTTGTGTTGTCAATAAGCTCGGTTGGTGAACTTCTACCGCGCCATAATACTAGTCCGTCTAGCAACTTCTCTCTTTGTCATCCCGTCTCTTCTTCCCTTGATCTTTCCAGTGGTTATTAAGTGATAAAGCTGTGTTCTTCTCAGCAAATTCCCTAGTAAATATTTTTGTATTTTTGTAGCAAGTAAACATATTTGTAGTTCATAAAACAGATCGAATAGACGTTTGGACTAAACAGACATCCATAAACTTCCCTTGAATCAACCATGCTTAGCGCTATTTGTGTTTTTTTTCTAGATGAGAAAACCCAAAGGGAAACCACCACATAACTCTTCCGAACACGATCATTGAACAACATATTCATATATTTTGAACGAAGTTACCGCCCGTGTTTTCAATGGACCCGAAAGGTGAGCACACAAAAAAGACACTGTTAACTGATATGTCGTAAAAGGAGACAAGTTTTTGTGGGGTGAGGTTTAATGACATTCTATAGAGGCTCAAAATGACCCAGAAGATGTGTTAAAGTCAAATGTGTCAGACCGAAAGGTACAGAAATCGCAGTGAAGATGCAGTCCTTTGCTTGATTGTCAAACTGACAAATACTGCATGTTTCCCGTTAAGGAGTTCCAGGGGTGGGGAAGGGGGTGTAAATTGTGATAAAGGGCGCATGCTCTTGCCACGTCATTCCCCACGTCATGTATAGGGTGAGTTTTAAATTCACACTCCAACAGAAAAAAACCAGCCACTACCGGGGATCGAACTCTAGACCTCAGCAATGTGAGACCAGAGCTCTAACATCTCAGCCATGCGCCACACATTCTCTTGACATTCTGTTAGTCTGCATTACCCTAACAACGAAAGAAGAAGTAGAAAAACTGTGTTAAATGTGAGAACGGGTAGCAGAAGTAAACACTTTTTTGTATTTCACAAAACAGACCGAATAGACGTTTCGACTAAACATGCATCCATAAGCTTCCCTTGATCAACCATGCTTTTGAGACAACTTTATGAGTCCGGATGTCGACTAAGTTACACACAACTGAGAAGAACATGCAGAAAAGCTGTGAAGAGCTACCTACTCACAGATAAATGGATTATTTCATCATCATCATTTAATACCTAGAAGCTCGAACTCCCAGCGGTATGCAATACTTGAAGAAGAAGCCTCGGTTTACCACCAGAAATGGTAACATTTTAACTCGTGAAGATCTTCTCATCTGAAATTGAAACATTTACAGTAGTTTTGTGGCACGGTGAGGGAGTGAGGTGTCTCTTAAAATTATTTTGTAGTGCTAGATATTATGTTCTATTTTCCCAAGGAAGATGTATTTCCGGGGTCCGAGATTGGAGCAAAAGAAATAGTAACACTGTTTAGCTTCCACGCATGGCGTATGAGGCGACTAAGGGATTATAGTTTGAGGGTTGGCCGTCCCATATAGAGTCAAAATGATTCAGAAGCCATGCTGAAGTCGGATTTGTCAGGTCGGAAGGCGCATTCATTGCAGCAAGGCTGTTAACCATGATACAATGCATTTCGTTCTCCGGAATACATCCTGCTAATCTGCAAGTGTTTGAGAACGAATGATGCTTCTCAAAATAGTATACACATGTGCTATGAAGACCTGTCCCATAAATGAAATGGAATAAATTACAGACATCGCCCTCTTACCATACAGGCGGGACACTACGACCATGATTAATGCAGAAAAATACAAGAGCATGCCAACACAATGAAAATCAAAATCGGTGGCCAGATGAAGACGAAAAGAAGACGAGAAGAAGACCCTGTTGTATCTTCTGAAGAATTAACCAGACATTTTAAGAAATAGTTATACAGATTGAGGATTCGATAATATCAAAATCTCACTGTCAGAACCAGCGTCGTATTTAGACTTGATAAGGCCCTAAGCTATTTAAGATATGGGGCCCTTTAACAATTAAGAAGTGTATAGATAGTGATATTTAAAAAGAATGGGGGCACATGGAAGTGGGGGCCCTAAGCTATAGTTTTTTTAGCTTATAGGTAAATCTAGCACTGATCAGTAACACCATAAACAACACCTACACTATGTAAGAACTAGACACTATGCAGACAGACTATCAAAGAAGGGAGCACAACAAGAACAGCCACAGCCATATACACAAACAACCATGTACGCAGTTAAAATGGTGTTGAAATCTGTGAGCAAAGAAAATTGGAGGAACAGATGGGCCATGGAAAACACTGGGAGGGAAATCTATAAATAGCCCAAATCCTAAAGACAACATCAACCTCCTGGGAAGAAAATACCAGAGTATCATCTTCAGACTGCGCACACAACATGTACAGCTTAACAATCACATGAACAGAATACAACCACAACACACTCAAGTGTGCCGGATGTGCAATCATGAAACTGTTGACCACCACATTTTTTAATGACCAGTGCTGGGTGACATCAAGAAAATGCTTCTCCCTCCAGGGCCAGCTAAATGGAACACATTATATGGAACAAAACAATAGCTCACAAACACATGCATATATCACAAAGGGCATGAGCCCATGGACTGCTGGATCAGCAACCAACGAAAAATACCAACCAACCATGAAAGAACTCAATACTCTCAAAAAGAAAATAACAATATGCAACATGATTGAAGATGACATGAGAAGCATGGTTGCATGCATATATTGATGGATCAGCAACCAGAGTAGTGAAGAATGGAGATGCTGTATGGAATGTCATCGTTCTAAACTGACGCTATTTGACTTTCCACATTATTTTCATTGGCTGTGTACACACGTATACACAAACAGACCAAAGAAAATCACTGGAAAAGTGAAATAGCTTCACTTTAGAAAGATGATTCCAGATGAGTCCACAGAAATACATGTCTCAATGGATTCTGCTGTATACGTTTCTTTCCTATATTTCTGGTCTCTTCTTCTTCCACTGGTTCCTTTTCTTTATCACAGCCAGCAGGCTTTAGACTGTGATATTCTACTGAAGATCACACAACATATCTCTCCTAAGAGATTGAGGAGGCCTTCCAAGATAATAAACTGGTACTAGCAGCATGATTAGACCTCGGAACGTATTTGACTAGGTTTGAAAACAAGGACTGTTGAACAAATTGCAGGTTAACTCAAGAATGTACAAAAGAACGGGGAAAATAATGTACTCAAGAATGGGGAAAAGCATATATATATATATATAATAGAAAAGCCAGGGTACAATTGGATGGTCACCCACACTTTTCTTGGTTTACATCAATGAACTAGTTTCCGAACTACCACTTGGAATCAATGTGGCGATGTATACTGACGACTTGGTGATCTGGTGCACGGAAGAACATGCGACAGTGGCCACTAAACAAATACAAAGAGCTATTGATGCCTATTGATTAAACTTATGGGCAAATAGATGGTGCATCAGCGTTAACACAGATAAGTGCAACACTACAGTCTTTACCCTCTCGTCAAAACAAAAAGCCGGTGATATCAAGATAGATGAAGAACTTTTGAAAGAAGACAAACAACCCACACACCTCGGAGTTACTTTTGATGATAAACTGACATGGAAGCAACAAATAAACATAACAACAACAAAAGCCAGGAGGAAGTAAGCTATCCTGGCCTGAGAGCCAGTGAGAATATACTCCGTAAAGTTTGTCAGCAAGGCATAAGACCACACCTGGAATATGGTTTAGCTGCGTGGTGTCCTGCATTAAGCTCCACATTACTGGATCTAGATAAAGTGCAAAGTAGAGATGCACAAAATGGGAAAAACTCAACTTGACGAACGCAGAGGTACAAAGGTACTAATACAAGCAAAACAGTTTCAGTGTATGCCAGGTCCTCCAACGAAGGAAAGATTCCACAATCTCCGTAAAATCTAAACGACTTCGTAGACAACTTACAGTTGAAGTTGACAGCCCTTAAGGTACGTACCAGATCAAATCCCTTGGAGTGAAAGGCATGGGATACCAATATACATTCATACCCACGTAAAAGGAATACTAAGCAAGGACGAACAGAACAGTATGCAGCGAAAGACAGTCACACTCAGTTTCCCGAACGATTAATATCCATAAGACATATGGGCCAGAGTATGCACAGATGGGTCAGCACAGAATGCAGTGAGGAATGGAGGTGCAGGTGTATATATAAAATATCCACACAAGCCTAGAGATACGATCAGAACACCAACAGGAAACTTCTGTAATAATTATGATGCAGAAATCCAGGCAATTAGGGTGGCAACTGAAATATTGCTGAACTCCAACCCTGGCCCACATCCCGTAATATTTCTGACAGATGCACGGTCAGTGCTTCAAGCTCTCCAGTCTGGAAAACTAACATAATTACCAAAACTACTTAATGAATTGTCTCAACAGTTTAGCGTAACTATAGAGTGGATACCCTCTCACTGTGGAATACCACGAAATGAAAACGCTGACTAACTGGTTAAAGAAGGTGCTGCCGAAAACCAGCTAGATCTACTAATCACTTACCATCAGAAAAAAATAGATGATCAAGTCAATAAGATAGCCACAAACACCAACACAAGATGACTATCACATTATGAACAGATCAGAACAAGTTATAATTCTACGTCTCAGAACAGGACACAACCGACTCCGCAGTCACATGTACACAAAGTTCAAGATTGGCAACACGGCCATGTGTACATGTGGACAGGCAGCACAGAGTGCCAAACATATACTTCAAGAGTGCTCTGAGTATGATACGCTGAGGCAGAAATATTGGCCAGAGGAAGCAACACTGGAATCAAAGCCCCATGGGCCACTATGTGAACTTAAAAACAGTGAATTTTATTAAGGAGATAGAATTACAGATATAGACATGTTTTAATTCAACGAAAGAAGAAGAAGAAGACTTCACTGTACTCGGTTTTTCATATGTTCTCTGTCACTCTCAACAAAGCGACACGCCGTCTGGTGAGGGTACCACTCATAGCACGTAACTCCGTAGCTTCAAGCGATAATCCACAGGAACTCCGAAAAAATCCACCGTGTATACAAGACAAAACGAGCCGAATTCGAACCGGGACCTCTTGAACACAAGGCAAACAGCTTAATCACAATACTATGGAGATCTCCGACCTAGCTGTATATGGGTACATATCTCATTAGTTAGGGGAGGTAAACAGCAGGTAAAGGAGCTGACCACTCCCCCTAACAGTTGATGTGGATTAATACATGAAGAATTATCTTTATCCCCGACAGCAGGTTGCTGCCATAACCTTTACCTTATCTAACTAACTGCTATTGGGTCATGTCTTCTATGAATCCCGAGTGCATTTCGTTGATTTGTTTTAGCATGCAACACGGAGTATATAATGACCAACGAATACCATGGCAACAGTGAAAAACATCGACTAAGAATACTGATTCTGCTATGTTTTGATTCTTGTGTTCGGTTTTATTCGGTGATTTGTCGCGTACGAACTCATAGACAGGGACATAACTAAGTTTCCGTAAAGGGGAAGTAACAAATGGTCATTGTCACTGGTGATGAAGAACCAATAATATCTATCTCTGTTCTTCTTCTGTATTCATTCGTAAACGCCTCCAGATTCGCCGGATAATATCCGGAGAGCGGAATATGTTGTGCCATGATCTACAGCTTTTCTTGTTGCATATGATTTTTTTTTTTAAATTACTGAAACTAAATGAAGGCTGGCTTCTAAATACCATCATAAGAAGAAAACTGCAGTAGTTTGGACACTTAATGCGACATGATGGTATCGAAAGGCTCATTCTAGATGGCAGAGTAAGGAGAAGAAGAGGAAGACCTAGAAGACGATGGACCATTGACTCAAAGAATGTATGCACATGTCTCTGGTCAGTGCATGTCTGTTTACCCGCAACAGAGAGGCGTCAGAGTATCCACGACGAAGACAACATTCTGGAAAGAATTTGTCACTTTATATATATATATATATATATATATAAGAATGAATCATGGCCGGATCTCTATATAAAGACTTTTGTACAGATAGGTAAACATGAACTGAAAGACTAATTTTGATTATATCCACAGCATTTCATTGGTCTGCCGTGGCTATTTTGACATTCAACTCCAAGCATATAAATAGTGACCAACGAATAAAGAAGACATTAATAAAACATACATAACGAGTGAAATCTTGTTTACTTTCTGTACGAAGGTATTCTTTACTGCCGAATGTCTCGCCTGAATACACAATTTATTGTTAGAAAGGGAAAAAAACTAGAAAAAAGGTTTCAAAAACAACGTCATTGAGCTCAGACAGCTCCCAAGGGGGATTAATCCATTTCAGCTTGTTGAAATGCAAGTGCTAGAGCACTTGCAGAGTAGCTCGAAAAAATGTTTCTCGAGCTCATAAAATCGGGAACCCATTCTCATCTGGATTAACCAGAAACGTGTCAGTACCAGGAATCGAACGCCTATCTGTTAGAAGTTTTATAGAAATAATGAAGAAATAAATACAATGAAGTTGGAATATATTAAATTGTTTTCTATTGTCGTATTATCGTATAAAAAATACCTCTCTCATTCTCTCTCTCTCTCTCTCTGTGTGTGTGTCTTTATAGGGGGTTGCCCATAAATTACGTTAATAATCATTGCTCCAATTTTGATACCCCCCCCCCTCCTTCTGTTCAACTGTCAATTACTCAGGATCCCCCAAGCTTAATTGTGACAAAATAGAGTAACCCCCCTTACCGTGTCCAATACACAAAATTATGGAAAAGGACCACAATTACGTTTTGCTTAACATTCGGTGAAAATTTTTCAATTTCAAAACATTTAATTTGTGCATAAAAACAATACTGTTGACATGAAATATGGCATCAGCACCCCCCTTTTTTTGATCAACAACTAACCAATTTGTAGCCTACATACCAAAATTGTTGATGCAATATATTGACAACCTATAGCACTCTTTTTCTGTTTATTATTATACCGACGATGAAAGATGGATTCAGTCCTGTATCTCTATCACAGAAGACTTCGAGAAAGGCAAAAATGGAGAGATGAACTTTGAATATATTTGTGTAAGCATACGTGCCAAGGGGCGTAACTATATTAAATCTAAGCGTACATACTCCGAATTCACGTTCACACATACATAGACGCTTACGAGTACAAGGCTTCTTCTTAAAACATTGCATGCCGGTGAGAGTTGAAATCGTTTGTGTACAAAAGAAAACTCTTGATGAAACCTCCAACTGAGCATATAAAATAGGAGCGTCATTGCTCGTAATTAATGAGGTTCGAAACAAATCAATCACTATTTTTTAAAAATTATATATAAAAATGAGGGCAAGGCTGTATCTAATGAAAATACTATATATAGGGGCCTATATATATATATATATATATATATATATACCTCATTCTACTTTGATATATTAAACTTAGTTGTATTGTATGTGTCTATATGCGCTGAATAGTCACATGAAGCGTAGCATCTTGTGAAAAGAGGAGAAATGCAGCAGCTCCACAGCGGAGAGTAGTTAGAAAGTCACATTTAGATAAAACCCAATCTACAGTAATCATCCCATGCCTGAATTGTTCAAGGCATTTTGCAACCAAAATAGGGTCTACTAGTCATCTGCGAACACCACAATCCAAATCAGCATTTAAAAAATATTTAAACAAATGAAAACCATTTTGTGCAATGGAAGACTATTAATGCAGACCTGAATTCGAGTGCTGAGATGTTATATCGAACCAATTCTTTTTTTATGGATGTGAAGCATGGACTGTAAACAAACAAATTCATAGCGAATTAGAGGCTACAGAGATGCGGTTTCTGAGAAGAATGAGGAAAATACTATGGATAGCTAAGAAACTAATGCTGATGTTCTCATTGATGCTAGCGTAAAAAGATTAATTATATCAAACATTAGGGGCAGACAGTCAAGATTTCTAGGGCATGTGTTGAGAAGAACACAGCTTTAACGCTTAATAGCCACTGGAAAGATCAAGGGTAGAAGAGATAGGGGTCGACAAAGAGAAAAGTTGCTAGACGGACTAGTATTGTGACACGGCAGAAGTTCACCAACCGAGATTATTGATAACACAAGAGACAGAGAGTCGCGGAGAAACGTGATCGCCTACGCCATTTGGCATGACACTTGATTGATTGAGTCATCTGGGAACTCATAGTCAAAGATATAACTAACTTAATTTCATAAAGAGAATGTAACACACGTTCGTCATCATCACTTGTGATAGACGAATAACAACAACGACGACGACGACAATAACAACAACAACAACAGACTTAGATCGAAACATATAGGATTAAAATAGGAATTAAAAATTTATGTAAACACAGAAATATCCGCAAAGCAAATACATAAACCACGCCAAATAAGATAAACTTCCAATATCTTTATGGCTATTATTCGATGTTATTATAAGATGATTATACGAATGACAACTTGTGCTACTTTTCTATTGTCTATGATCTTATTGTATGGTCATTCGCTTTGATATTCACATCAGGAAAAAGAAAAACATTTAAGAACTTTCATTACTGCGTGGTTTTCCGTTAAGGAGTACAGGGAGGCTTTTTAGCTGTGGAAATAAAGGCCGCTTTGCTATAGCTGTCGCCGCTACGTGTACAGCAAGAATTTTGTAATTGCACCTCCGAAAGACAACAATCTTAATTTTTTTTCAATCCGGATTTTCTCCATAAACTGTACGCTGTGGCCAGTCCCATATCCGGGCCATAGAGATTGTACGTCAGAGCTGTGTCAGATGGTCATTATTTATTTTGTTGTGACGTGGTACACTGGGCAGTTGTGTAAAATACATTCCGTGTTTTCTGAAGATTGTCCAGATAAACACGTATAAGTGTCGCCAATTTCAAATCTCCTATTCATGTATTCTTTGAAATTATTGAAATTGAATACCAGGTTATGAGATAAGCAGGTTTAGAGAACATAGTCACAACAGGCAAGATTGAAGGCAACAAAGATAGCGGGCGACAATGTGAGAAAATGTTTGGCAGTTTAACAATCTGGCACGGCAGGGAAACAACAACGATCCTGATACATAATAATGGAGATAGGAAGCTGTGTAGAACCATGATTGCCTACGCCAGTCGGCATGGCACCTGATGATGAAACGTGGGCACGGCTATACATAGACTTTATTATAAGCTGCATTAAGTGATATATATATATATGGGATTGAGGGAGGGGGATAGGCTTTGTAAAATCAACCCCCAGTTCCTGGATACGTAAAATATATATAGAAAAGTAATGGAAGATTTTTTGCAAACAACCCCCCCCCCCCATTTTACGACGACACCCCTAAGAGATACTGCGGTGTGCCAAAAATGGTGCCCCAAATATATAGTAAGCTTAAAAATGTAATTTTTTAAAGTGAAAACTGTAGCACCTCTTTTTACAATTGTATCTACGGACCTAGAGGCACCTTATCTGCGTCTGGAATATGATGGTTTCCAGCCGGACTCACACTGAGATAAGTAGCCCTTTTAAAAAATGTTTCATTTGATCGTCTCATTACAATCTCATCTAGGCCTATCACTCTCTTGTCCACCATATCCACTCCTCATGCCATGTCGGACTTCTCTGACTTTTCTGAACTCTTTCAGCTTTGAGCTCTCTCTTCCCCACGACATGTTCCATAACACTCATTCCTTCCTCCTACCATCGTCATACCATATGTGATTTCTTATATCTAGTATATTGCTAGTTTCGTTTGTTGTCTTTTATCGTGATAAAGACTTTTAGTCGAAATGCCGTCTGCCGTTGTGTCTCGTTACTAGTATATTTTATTTACAAATATTGGTACACTTGTATGTATTTACGTCCATTTTTATATTTCCCATGTGTTGCCCCAGCCCTCGCAGTGTCAGTATCAGGTTGTTTTTTATACAGGAGTTTAGTGCGGTACTAATATCATAGGCCACACGAGGGAAGTCATAAGGAACGCATTTTAGCGAACTATGGGACTGTGAGCAGCACCGTTACTAAAAATTTTGACTCCCTGGGCAAGCTCTCACACCACCCCTTTAAACTAAATTCATTTTGGTTGTGTGGCCTATAATATGGGTATCCCCCCTCAGTCGCCTTTGCCACGATTCAACTCTGGTCATCAGTATGTATAGACTTCGATGTCTGGGTGGACTCAGCACTTTTGGGTTTCGGAGTTATGAGTAATGACGTTGGTTCATAATCAAATAACCAATAGGAATACGCTTCCACGGCATAAATGAGCAGATGAAACAATGCTTACAAGAATATTGTTTTAGTGAATCAAATAAATGATTAATTGCCGGGACAAGTATAGAAAGTGGGGAGAAAATAGAGAAATTGTCTAAAAGTGCTTCACGAACATTTACGTCATAACTTTGACCTGATGGATTCAAAACATGACCTACTACCCCAAGCACGATCCACAACGAGGCTCTACATACGCAAGGAAAGACGGGGTTAGAACAAAATGGCGACCGACAGGGCTGGTGGCAAAGAGAAGGCAGGAATAGGCCCGGTTAGAGTTGGATATTATGAAATGGAACGTACTATTGGCAAAGGAAATTTTGCAGTTGTAAAGTTGGCTACACATGTGGCTACTAAAACAAAGGTTTGTGTAATTTATGCTGTGTTTTAATTAGAATTTCAGTCTCGTCGCGAAGGGTTTCGTTTAATGTTATGAGTTGTCGTTCGTTTTGTCCTAACTGCGATTGTTCTGCTTGTTAGTGTCAACCGTCATATGACAACTATGTTAGTTGGTAAATTATTTCAGGACACATGATAATGAGTGCTTGTAAAGAGAATTATGAGACAACTTTATACGTATTTAATTACACATTTTACAGTACTGAAAACTGCCGATGCTTAGATAGCTGAGGAGATACGATCATACGATGTTAATGTACGTGTCGTCGTGATGACTTAGATCACGATCTTACAATTTTGCTAGCTCCTTCAAATTAAAAAAAAATGTAGCAAATAATAGATTAACTGGATGTCATATGAGTATTGACTGATACTAAATGTAACATGTTCAGCAGTTGTCCATCAAATACTCATGTAATTGTAAGGTCACAAAGTCAACATGACGACTGAGGCCTACATAAAGCACAACTAGGCTCCATAACACAAACACGGGCCTATTTATATTTCTTCCAGATGGAGAGGGTGACACACACACACTAGTCTAACTCTAACATTCAGTCATATTAGGCCTATCTATTATTGTCACTGACTTTTTTAAATCTTTGAGTTTATATAGTCTAACTCTATAGTGACCAAAAGAAAACAACCACACAAAACATGAGTGGAAATGCAATTTTACGCTAGACTCCTAGACTAAACAAATAAGACATCGAAGCAATGTTTCATTAAGTTTCAACTATTAGCTCTTTAATTCATAAGATTGAACTTTGGGCCTATCAAGATTTGAACACGCAAGCCATGAAAAATATAGTTGCAACATTCTAACAGAATGTGTTGATGTAAACTAGGAGATGAGGTAATTTGCAGCTAAATTAAAAAACAATTTGTAGCATATTCTATACAGGATGTAGTCATCAACTATATTTTTTTTTGCTGTGGTGATTTTGAAAATATATGTTTTAGAAGACTCTTCAATATTGGTTGTGAAGAATTCAAGTCAAACATGCAAGTAAGAGAAGACACCAAACAGCAATATATTTCTTCAACAATAAGAAAAAAATGATGGACTTGTATCAGACATGTATTTAGAATGAATGAAAACAGACTGCCACTACAAGCATTAAAATGGGTACCAAATGGAAAAAGAACAAGACCAAGAGAGACTCTTTGCAGAACAGCCATCAAAGAGGGTATGACTATGGGTCTCAACAACATACAGGAATTACACACAGTAGCATCACATCGCTCAAGCTTGAAAGCTTTGGTTTCTGCCCTATACACTGTATTCGGCGCTGAAGGAACATAGATAGATAGGTAGTGATTGTTCGGCTATATGGCGACATGGTACACTGCTCGTCTGTGACAGCCAAGCAACCAAGTTCAAATCTCGCCGCAGGCAATTGCGCGCCTATCAGTTCAGAAAACAATGGCTAACTACTTTATTGTATTTATATTGCTTAGAAAATCACTACATGCAAATAAATATTGAATATATTTTATCAAGCTATTTTTAGTTTTGTTCTGTGTTTATAACAGTCTTGATAAAGACCTACTGGTTGAATCGTTGATTCCATGTAATTGTTTAACATAAAACTGCATTTAATTCATTTTGTGTGGGCATATATTTATATTCCGGTCCAATTTTAGCCGTTTCATATTCATCAATTTTTTTTCACGTCTTGGGGTATATGGAGAATACATGTTTAGGTTCATGTTTTATTCTCTTATCAACATCACTCAAAGAGAGACATGCTCAGCATCTCTCTCACCTCTTTACTTTCTCAGATTTGTAGTGGTATCTATTTCTTAAGACTGACCATGGAGAGATTGGAAGGGGGGGGGGGAGGAGGAGGTCTCTTGTGAGAATTGAAAATTGACCAAAGTGTTAGTTATCAGGAACAATCATTAATAAAAGTCAGCTATTATTGCTGACAACATGATAACCAATCTCCATATTGACTCATTATGTACAACAGAAGTATGATAGTTACCATATATTCATGTCTGAGTCTTATTGGGGGAAGTATGGTGTTAGGTCCATATTTTTCATTGACCTACAGCATACCAATGGATGATGTGGTCAGCATCATGCTTGTCACATTTACATTCCAGATGATCTGATATCAATTTTCTAAGGCAGGGATAACCTAGCAGTTGGTGATATAAAATATTTTCAGTTGAGCTGCGAATTTAACCTTGGATCACCCCACTAGGAAACCTGTCCATTAACCAGTCACCAACCATAGCTCCAAACATGAGCGACTAAATTGTATTTATATTCGCTGTGTGAACTTATAAGTGGTCTGATTTATATCTAATTAATTGTTTATCAACCATCAAAGACCATAGGTCTCAACAACATGTAAGAACTATACAATGTAGTATCACATTGTTCAATATCACATTGATATTTTTCAATACAATATTCTTGATATCAATCTGGTACTTCCAGAAACATTCATTTTAGCATTTGAAGACACTCTTTGTAATAACATGAAATGTTCTTCCTCACAAATATGTAATGTTCATTCTAAGATATACCTAGCTACTTGCAGAAAGATAATTACCTGGTATACATTTCAGTTCAAAATACACCAAAAATCCATTGTCTTTTCTCTGATTTTGCTTTAAGGTGTCCCAAAATTGAATAACATGTTTTGTGACTATGACATGTTTGGTTGCTTGATATGCAGTAAAATTGTAACACCTCAGAACTATGGTAACACCTTCAATCCACCTTCTTCCTCTGTCTCTTGTTGTTTCCATTCTCATATTGTATGCTCTTGCTGTTCATATGAAGTGGCTGAACCATTTCAGTCAGTTTTTCAATAATTTGACAACAGACAACAGTTCTTGTAATTTGTCACACAATCTCTTGTACTGTTTGATACTTTTCTTAGACATCTCATTTCACAATTAATACGCTTTCTCACTTGTTTTCTTTAGTATCACAAATTAGCATTCTCTCCTAAAACAGAACAATGGTTCTACAAGATTTCTAGCAGGATGTCGTCCAGTGAGCAGTACTACACTATATCACTGTTTTATTTATGTCATTGGCTTGACACATCTGACTTCAGCATTGATAACTCATACATTCGGCGTTTTTACCATTTCCACTGAATGGTGGACATGTGTAAATATATCTATAGTATATTCGGCCAGCTTTACAAGAGAACTAGTTACTATACCTTTATCCAATGGATAGGTACAGTATCCATGGTTAGCTTTAACACATTTAATGTTAACCATGGTCATGGATGCTTGACCCTGTCTTGTGTTTCTATCATCACAGACGCACTGTCTGTCTGACTTAAAACTGTTTGTGGTAGGTACATTGCCATGTCTTCTTTTAGTATTTTTATAATTAATCTTCAAGTCTGGGACGGCCAAGGTACTGATTTTGATCCCCGCCACAGGCATTTGTGCATGCGGACCATTCAGAAAGCAATGGCAAACTATTGTACATGTTTATATTGCCTAGAAAATCACTACAGCCAAAAAATGCTGGGTTGATGGCTAAGTCCTGAATAGGATACGCTACCAATTTTAAAAAAATGGTCAAGCTTCACTGAGAGTTGTCATTTGCAGAGATTGAAAGATATATTTTCCTTTAACAACATCCAATTAATTTGTAGACTTTCTGAAATCCTTCCAAGTACACATAGAAAGTCATCTTCCTCCTCCTTTCATTCTTAAACATTTGTTGCTTTGTAAGATTTAGTCAGAAGAATGAAATATGTTGTGTCATGCTTTACATCTTTTCTGTATTATCTGCATCTTTTGGCCTGACATATCCGACTTCAGTATGGTTTATAGATCAATTTAACGTATTGGACTTGGGCAACTAAGGTCCACCTCCACAGCTTCCTTAGTCACTTCTTACAACATGCATGGCAGGCCATAGTGTGCCACTTCTTACAACATGCATGGCAGGTCATAGTGTTACTTTTATTTGCTCCCCTTTTGGACCCAGGACAACACAGGACAAGATAGCATCTTAAGTCTGGTGATAAAAGCAAAATATGTCAGGCTATGCACCTGTCAAGAATAATTGATCAAATGAGCTGTTGTCAATTTAGTTGAAATGGGTGTGTCAGAGATACAGCTGACATATTTTTTACTGCACAAATTAGCTCAATTATGGCAGTAAAGATTGTTCCAACTGCACTTCTATCTGAAATTGATTTAATTTCAAGTGCCTACAGTGTCCTACAAATCCCACTGCTGTCACGTCAACCCACATAAGTTATAACAGTATAGATCTTTGTTAACTGTTTTCATATTTCTTTTATCTACAACTTTCACATCTCATTAGCTTGTTTCATAATCTGTAGATTTTATTGTCTCCATTTGATTGTTCTTCAAATTTTTGTTTCATAATCTGTAGATTTTATTGTCTCCATTTGATTGTTCTTCAAAGTTTTGTTTCATAGTCTGTAAATTTTATTGTCTCCATTTATTATTCTTCAAATTCTTGTTTCCTGCTGGATGCAGACACGATTGATACGTCAATGTTAATATTAAGAGAATTTAGTATTAAGTAGACACTCCAACTTTCCCACATGCAACTTAAATACAGAAATGACAATAGATAGATAGTATTAAGTGTGGTAGTAGTAGAACTTGACACCTGAAGGGAGGAACTAGAAGGTTTAACCTGCGGGTCACTGGAGCCATCAGTATGCGTACCCTTCATCATCTAATAGGAGCGACTGAGGACTTATGGGTCTGCCCGGAAGGCAATGATGCCGGTCAATAACCAATTACCAGTCAATTGCTTCTTTTTCTTTGATTACCCGGTATCTTTTATAATCCATACTGTATACTCTACTAAAGGTAGTTTGTCTTCTTAAGTGTTCCATTGGCTCACTGCCTTGTGGTCTTTGGCGTAATGTTATGTAGTGATATGTGCAGGTATTGCCAGTTGTTGCTTTGTTCCATATAGTGTGTTCTATTTGTCTGATCTTGGAGGAGGAAAATGCCTCTTGAGATAATCCAGTTTTATACATGTGCATAGGTTTGATAGTTTACATAGCTGGAACACTTGTGGAGTCTGTCATGTTTGGATTCTGTTAATGTGTTTATTAAGTGCTTGTTCAGGAGATGATATTGTGATATCTCCTTGCAAGATGGTTTTGCTGTCATTAGGGTTTGAGTTGACAACATGTCCAATCACATATCAGTGTTTCTCCCAGTGTTACCAATGGGCCTCAATTCATTCATGTTTCTGTTTGCTGGTTGTATGGTTAGTTTGACTTTTAATAGAGAGTTGTTGTTGCTTTGTGGAATTATTCTTGTCTTGATTCTTGCTTTATTAACTTGTCTGTCATATCATTTTCAGATGTATTTGAATGTCTGGTTATTCACTGCATAACAGCTTTGATTTTGTTGGTTAAGCTGGGCAACATCTTTGAGTTTGAAGGGCAGACATTGAATCTGTAAAAATAATTATATTTTGGACCTTTGATGGAAGTGCATAAAACGTGTTCTCATGGGTTGTACAGGCAGCATTGCTTTCAGTGCATCAATTTCAGATTGAAAGTTTCTTGTTCAAAATAGTTGTGTTTGGTAATTCTATCTTCTATATCCATGACATTTTGTTTTTTTCTTCTCATTTTTCAGCATTTTCTGTTTTAAATCCAATGTTTGTATAGCTCTAGGTACCAGTAGCTCAGTGGTTATTGCACTGGTTTCCTATTCAGACTGACAAGGACGTTATACAGAGTGTCTGCAGATTGGAGGATGTACTACCTGGTGCCGAATGGAGTCTGGCACCCTCGGATTACCCAACAGCCTTTGAAGGAGTAATAACACTCAATAGAGAGTGCAGGGAATGGTGTCCGACAGTGGCCGAGTCGGAGATTCTGGAGATTCTGGCGGTGACCAAAGCTTTGCAATGGGTCTGCTCACAGACTGTCTGCGAGCATGCCTGTATCCTCAGTGACTCCATGAACATGATTGTGAAAGTTCAGACGGGGTACATTCGAGAACAGTGGCTGGATGCAGTGAATAATTCCTGTGTGCGTACAGTGACTTTTATTTTTGTGCTGGGACACGCGGGAGTCCGGGGTAATGAAAGAGCAGATAGGTTGACCGCCCACGCTGCTACTACGGCTGTTGGTGGAGCGATGGATCGGGCAGACATTTTGAATGCCCTATGTGAAAACACACGAACAAATGACTGTACAAGTGACGATGACTCGTTCCATGATTAGAATAAAGGAACTTGGTTTGAAATGTGGTGTCGCTAGAAAGGAGAGTTTTCGTGGGTGAAAAAGAATGATGGTCAATCAACAACGTACTGGGACTGTCAGTCAACGTGTAATGGCGGATACACTCAAGGAAAGATCTGAGCACCTATGGACTTGTCCGGAGTGCTATGACGATGATCCAATGACTAACTAACCTAACTGACAAGGTTTTGGTTTACAGTTCAGTTAGAAAATTGGTTAGACTGTAATGACTCCTGTGTTGAATCAGTCTAAGGAAACTGGTAGCAGATCTTCTAGGACAGTAAAGATGGTAGGGGTGATGATGACTACATCATTCTTAGGTTTACCATTGGTCAATGAATAATACCAGTCTGACACCATATTCCCAAAGACACCTCAATGGTGTGAATATGGAATTTATTTTCTATATCTGTAGATTTAAATGTGTACATTTCTTGTACAAATATTATTTTGAACAAGATAGGACATTGTCATACATCTTTGAGTGATGAATATGTCTTAGACTAGCTGCTCTTGACTGATGGATATGTCTTAGACTAGAACCGTTATCTGTTCAATGACTTCTGTGTGCTCTCTTTTTAAAGCATCCTAGTTACCAATATTATATCTCTTTGGCATAAAGGCCACACCATTGCAGTGTTCTCAAGAGGTTGTGTGTTCGATTGTGTAAGGATCATGATGTCTTGTGTACAATTGCAGTTTTTTCCATATTAAAAAAATTTGTGTTTTCATTGGGATATATAGAAAGCAACATAAAACTCAGGACAATGTAAAGACACAGTTCCGCTCATGGTGTCTTGTTTGTAAAGCAGATTTTTCTGAGATCCCTACGATCATAGTTTGGAGCCGCAGAGTTATGTGCTATGAGTGGTACTCTTGACAAGCTGCCGGCAGCTTCATTAAGACGAAGTACATATGGGGGTAACCGGAATACAACGAGGTCAATCCTTTGTCTTTTGAGCCATTTGTGTAATAAAAAATGTTAATCCGTCATAGAATCTACAAAAGCTTATTTTAATCTTTATGAAATAACTTTTCGTACCCAATGTAAGCCTGTCACTACTTTGAATAAGCAAATGTCCCATTTCATCTAGAGCTTGTCTTCTGTGAATGTAGCTGCATGTTTTTATCTTTCTTTCTGTACTTATGAAGTAGTAAGTAGCTGTTTTATTTTTGTGTGCTTCTTAATTGGTTTAATGTTTCCTAAAGGTTCATTTCCCTCCCTGCCACCTATTGGACTTCTAGGGTTAAAAACTCTCAGACAATATGGTTCTCATTTCCCTCCCTGCCACCTCTTCTTGGATTTTTAGCTCACCCAGAGGTGGTTTTTGGGGGCAATGTTGCATACTTAGAGAAACACTGGACGGCATCAACGAGCATGATACATGATGGTAATGAATACATTGGAATTATAAACATATTTGTGCTGGGATCATTTAAAAAAAAAACAACTGAACATCTCGGACAGTTGCAGTGATCTTTAGGGGAAATATACCACATAGTGATCATGAAGAGACAGGTAATAGCTCAAACTACATTTCACACTGTCTTAATGGCTGGCCCATGTTTGCACCAATAACATCCTTTCCTTCATTACACCACATCCTCACCTACTGTTATATTTGCCCTACATGCAGATTTGTTGATGTTTGCAGTGTCTCGTTTTGATTGTTGGCAACAGTTGTGTAAAGGTTTGCATTCCTGGTGTTTGAGTGTCATTTGTAGGCTCAGATGTTCCCATGTTTGCTGTTAAAATGGACAGACCTCACTAGAATGCGTGAAAATAAACTGTGGTTTTGAGATGAGGATGATGAAGCTGCATTGTTTTATAAATGTGCTTCTAAAGGTGTGTCATGTGGCCTTGAGGTTTGTCTCCTTTCTTGTTTATTCTCAAACTCCTGCCTGCTATCAGAACTTTAGTCAGGAGAATGGAATGTACTGTTTTGTATTTTATTGGTTGGCTGCAATATATGTAATTTTTGTTTGGTCAGACATATCAAAATTCAGCATGAAATTTTTGTGTGTCTTCTTCCTGAAGCTTCCCAGCAGTATGGTGGTAACTGGGGTGGTTGTCAAACAAGTAGGGGTGTGTAACTTAATTGAGGTGGTTGTCAAACAAGTACGGGTGTGTAACTTACATTAAGGTGGTTGTCAAACAAGTACGGGTGTGTGACTTACATGTCAAACAAGTACGGGTGTGTAACTTACATGTCAAACAAGTACGGGTGTGTAACTTACATGTCAAACAAGTAAGGGTGTGTAACTTAATTGAGGTGGTTGTCAAACAAGTAAGGGTGTGTAACTTAATTGAGGTGGTTGTCAAACAAGTAAGGGTGTGTAACTTAATTGAGGTGGTTGTCAAACAAGTACGGGTGTGTAACTTACATTAAGGTGGTTGTCAAACAAGTACGGGTGTGTGACTTACATGTCAAACAAGTACGGGTGTGTAACTTACATGTCAAACAAGTACGGGTGTGTAACTTACATGTCAAACAAGTAAGGGTGTGTAACTTACATGTCAAACAAGTACGGGTGTGTAACTTACATGTCAAACAAGTAAGGGTGGGTAACTTACATGTCAAACAAGTACGGGTGTGTAACTTACACTGAGATAGTTGTCAAACAATCTTACATTTGGTAATTGAAGGTGATCCCCCCTGGCATTGAGGTTAAGCAGTTCATTTTGTACTTAAGGTTACAGGTTCTAATCCCCTCACATCTTGTTTGCAAAGTGGATTTTTTAAAGGGGACCATTGAGACCAACTCCTTGAAGTGGAGATGGGATTAGTCCAGCCAACAGGGGCTGGAAACTAAGATTGGTTGGGCTATCCCTAACATCGAGCAGGACCACAGTCCTGCCCAAGCAAGCACAGGTGCTGAAGTCGGCAATAGTGGGTCAATAAGAGCATCACTAATCATAGTATTATGTGAAATGCAACATAGAAAATTAGCAAACATAAGAAAGAAAGGGGAAAGGGTAACCAATTGTTGGTGTAGTTTATGGACAGTCCCTTAGGGGATTTCTGTTATAAAGTGGTCAAGTTATTCATTTGGTGTTCAATAAGACGCGAGTATGAAACCAGATTGTGACAAAATGCAGGACTTCGACTTATCTCTGGAGGGATGAAAACCACTCCAATCCATGCAATGGAAAAACATGTAAACATCCGCCCACTGGATGACAGAAGAGAAGAAAGAGTGCTTGTTCAAAGGGAAAAAATTAAGCGCATGCCAAACCATCCGATGTATGCGCAAATTTCTAGATCAACCACAAGCAGGTTGAAGAGAACCAGTTTATGTCACATTTCTAAAGATATCCACGAACAACATAAAGAAATCCTCACAAACCTCCCAAATGAAATTGAAACACTAACAGACTTTGAAGAGCCAGGCAATAGTCTCCAGAATGTCTCCATAATAACACAGGTTCCTGGAATAATTAATAAGGAATACCAAACTCCACCTCAACTAAAAGCATTGACACTGGAGATGATAGAAATAAAATACAATCCCAAGGATTGGACACATGTCTACGCAGAAGGAGCAGTAAGGAATGGAGGAGGTGGAATTTTTATAAGACTCAAAGATGGGAAGACAATATCAAAAGCTTTTCCAACCGGGAAATACTCCTCTAATTTTAGAGCAGATGCAATTGCACTCCATCAAGCACTGAAAGCCTTCACTGAACCAGAACTTCTAAGACCAAAGAAGAATGCCATATTTACAGATTGCAGATCCCTACTGGAATCAATCCAGAGCAACAGAAACGAAAGCCTTCTGTACAACATCATATATGAGCTAAGACAGATCCAAAAATCAACAGCTATTGCCCTTCAGTGGATACCATCACACTGTGGAATCATGGGAAATGAGAAAGCAGATGCTCTGTCAAAGGCAGGAAGCGAAATGGAGCAACACAGACACCCACTGTCTTACGGAGAAGTAAAAACAATAATCCGCAACACATACACAGCAAAGTGGAAGAAAGAAATGGAAGGGGAATACGAACATGATGCAATACATCCCTCCAAAGATATCAACAGACCACAATATTTCGCCTTAGAACAGGCCACTGCAGACTGTTGGGTCACCTTTATCGATTAAGGATCTCATACACAGATGAATGGCTATGTGGATCCGGAACCCAGACCCCAGAACACATACTTCAGGACTGCCCAACATACATAGAGCAGAGACAGCAGACCTGGCCAGAGGATACAGACTTGAGGCAAAAGCTATGGGGCAGCCGCTCTGACCTGGAGAAGACAGTGGACTTCGTCTTGACGACAGGTCTGACGGTATAGCATGACCACATGCTGAACGCAGAAGAAGACATCTGGCTCATGTGAGGGTTTATGTCCTAGTACCCTGAATATTATCACAAGCTTAGGAGATTCATACTCTAAGTGATGCTCTCAGCAGGCATCTTTTCAGTAACAGTGGTTTGCAAAAATAGAAACTTGTGTATTCGTCCTGGCGAACAAGAAATTGGTACCAAGGCTGACACTGAAGAAATTCAAGGAATGATACAAAAGCTATGGAGTACACTATGAAGGCAACACTCATCAGGTGGTTTCTGGTATCAACCAATGACTGGGCACTAAAACACTTAAGGGTAATGCTGATTTCTTCTTCTTCAGCGTTCATTCTCAAACTCCTGCTGGATCTAGCAGGACCATGGTCCTACTAGATTTCCAGGAGAATGGAAATGCGCTGTGTCGCTGTTTTATTTGTGCCAATGGCCTGACACATCCGTCTACTGCAGAATGCTGATTATAACATAACTTACATTTACCTGTTAATAAATTTCTAACTTTGTTCCATCTCCAGGTGGCTATTAAAATTGTAGATAAAACTCAGTTGGATGAGGATAATCTGAAGAAAATCTACAGGGAAATTGAAATTATGAAATTGTTGAGGCATCCACACATTATTAGGCTTTATCAGGTAAGCAGCCATGACAGAATAGGCAGTTTATATATTGCACACAATTTTTTTTACTCATGGGGTAATTTTATTCAAGCAGGATTAGTTTTGTACTTAGCCATATGTTACTTAACATATGTCATTACTCACAAGACTAGCACAAACATTCACAGTTATTATATTGAGACTCCCAGAGCATGATGCATGTGATAGGAAAGCTAATTATACGATAGGAGTGAGTCATTATTCTCAACATCTTCAAAGGTGTTACACAGTTCTACCATCCAGATCATGCAGGGGTCAGAGGCAACGAAAGAGCTGATGAATTGGTGGGTAAAGCTGTAGTGGATCGAATAGTGATGAGAGATAGGACTAAGTTAGTTAGGGCAGTCATGGATACATTATAAGGGGATGAAGAGGAGGTTGAAAATGGATGGACAATGAATAATTGTGTGTATCAGGCAGATCAATGAATCAGCAAGTAGACTTAGGGTCTGTGAAATGCATCTTTATCGATATTTCGCGTTGTTAAACAATGTTCATATTTGTTTCGTTAAAAAATGGCCACATTTGCTTAACCTGTACACAAAATGAGAATAAATGATATTTGGAGAAGAATCTGTATAAGACCATGCATCGAGAAACAACAAATAAAATGGTTTGGACACCTTATGATAAGGAACCATAATCAACTACAGACAAGAACATAACTTAAGAAGATCAGGATACAAGGCCAGAGGAAGAACTAGAAAAAATATGGATAGATAACATCAAGACAACACTGAACAAATACAGATTCAATCATCCAAGGCGATACATCTGGCCTTGGATAAACAACTAAAGCTCCCAGTCACTGCATTTATGCTTAACGACAAGCATGGATATTCTGACCTTCATCCAGCTGGGAATAGACAATAGATAATCATGTTAATTCAATAAATCTGTATTGTGCTATGGATCTGATAGAATGTGACTGTGTCATTGACAACATGACTGAAGAAACTGTGGTATAGTTTGACTGGCAATGACAACATGACTGAAGAAACTGTGGTATAGTTTGGCTGGCAGTGACAACATGACTGAAGAAAATGTGGTAGAGTTTGACTGGCAGTGACAACATGACTGAAGAAACTGGTAGAGTTGACTGGCAGTGATAATATGACTGAAGAAACTGTGGTAGATTTTGGCTGGCAGTGACAACATGACTGAAGAAACTGTGGTATAGTTTGGCTGGCAGTGACAACATGACTGAAGAAACTGTGGTATAGTTTGGCTGGCAGTGACAACATGACTGAAGAAACTGTGGTAGAGTTTGACTGGCAGTGACAACATGACTGAAGAAACTGGTAGAGTTGACTGGCAGTGATAATATGACTGAAGAAACTGTGGTAGATTTTGGCTGGCAGTGACAACATGACTGAATAAACTGCTAAAGTTTGATTGGCAGTGACAACATGACTGAAGAGAAACTTTAGTAAAGCACTATTAGTAGTGACAACATGACTGAAGAGAAACTTTAGTAGAGCACTATTAGTAGTGACAACATGACTGAAGAGAAACTTTAGTAGAGCACTATTAGTAGTGACAACATGACTGAAGAGAAACTTTAGTAAAGCACTAGTAGCAGTGACAACATGACTGAAGGGAGAAACATTGATAAGCATGCCTGTGGCAAAGGCAAATATACTGAATATACACTGTCGTGCAAGTACAATAGATAGAAGGAACAGAGAACACATATCTGATCAATACCATCCAGAATAAGTTTTCTGGAAATTATCAGAAGCTTGTGAGAGTACTCACAGAATGTATAAGAGGATTAATAAACATTTCCAGGAACTGCACGTTTGTGGAATAGATATATTCTATCTCAGAGATAAAATAATTTCCATGTACTTTTGTGTCAACATTTTAAATGTTTTTTTCTCTTTCTGTCTTAGGTCATGCAATCTGAAAGGATGTTGTACCTAGTAATGGAGTATGCAAGTGGTGGAGAAATCTTTGGTGAGTACGATTGAAAAAAATAATCTTTCCTTGCAATTTGTGGTGTTATATTATTTTTTTCCTCAATGATTACTTGTTACAGTTAAATCCCATTATAAACGGTATGGTCCAGACCAACAAATTATGTATATAATAATAAATTTGTTATATACAATTCAATCCCATTATAACAGCTCGATCCAGACAGTTCAAATATGTATGTAATAACAGAAATGAGTTATATACAGTAAAATCTCATTATAACAACTTGATCTAGAATGATGAAACGTATGTAGTAATAGAAATTTGCTATATACAGAACAAGCAATACAAAATAAATACAATTGGGGATTTTGAAAAGTGTTAAATTTTTTTTTTAAATTAAGAAATCCGCTATAAAGGGATTCCACTATTTTATTTTTTGTAAAATCATAATCTCTTCTTCTTCAGCGTTCATTCTCAAACTCTCACTAGATCTCTCTTGTAGCAGGACCATGGTCCTATTAAATTTCCAACAGGATGTAGTCCGGAGAATGAAAATGTGTTGTGTCTCTGTTTTATTTGCGTCTATGGTCTGACACATCCGTCTTCTGCGGAAAATAAAATAATAAATAAAACCAGATATTTTGCCTGACAAATGTTTCTTGTCTTTGATTGTTGTGCATTTTGTATTTGATTTCTTATTATTTGTGTATGTATGTGTTTTTTCTCAATTCCTGCTGGTTACTACAAGTATGACCCATGTATTGTCTGGGCAGAAAATTAGAGCAAAGAATAGCAATACTATTTATTATCTACCATGCTTGTTGTACGTGACGTTTAAGGAGGTTGTGGTGGTGGAGTTTTCTGCTACATTCCATAAACTCAGTGAGCCAGTAACCATACCAAAGTTGGATGTTTGTTACCAAAAGATGCACATACTGCAACTAAAGCTATAACCATGACATAGTACATTCGTTCTCCGAACTATATTCTGTGTGCTAGTGAAAGCAGAAGTACAATTTACCACTAGTACATGTCATGGGTTATGACTGCTGGTTTGTGCACTCTGGACAAGCCCATATGTGCTTTGATCCTGTCATACTGCTAATACGGACCCTTGTATTGCCGGAGCCCGTAAGAGGAACAAACAATAGTGACACTGTTACTGACCATGCGCATTGTAAGATGCGACTAAGGAGGTTTTGGGGATAGGGTTAACTGTCACGTCCCATAGAAGCCATGCTGAAGTTGGATGTATCAGGTATCATGGCTGAGCATTAAACCATGGCACAACACATTCTTTTTTCTGGACTACATCTTGCTAATCTGCAGGAGGTTGCGAACGAACACAGAAGAAGTGCTAATGCTTTAGTCGATTGTTGTAAATAGTGCTAATACCATAGTTGAATGTCTTAAGTAGTTCTAATAACATAATCGATTGCCTTGAGTAGTGCTAATACCATAGTTGATTGCCTTGAGTGGTGCTAATACCATAGTCGATTGTCTTGAGTAGTACTAATACCATAGTCGATTGTCTTGAGTGGTGCTAATACCATAGTTGAGTGGTGCTAGTATAATGTATTCATTCTTGATGTATAATTTCCAATCTTTGATATGACTTAATAGCTAATCCTTATGGAGCAGATGATTGAGTTGCTAGGAAACTGGTTGCTGTTATGACTGAGCTGTTAGGAAAATGGTTGCTGTTATGATTAAGTGATTATGAGGTTGATTGCTGTTATGATTAAGTGGTTAGGAAACTGATTGCTGTGATGATTGAATGATTAGGAAACTGGTATTTGTTATGTCAATGTTGGTTAAACTTGGACACCAAGCCCAGAATGCCATTAATCCTCATCTTCGAATGGTCATTTAGCATACCTCACAACAAGGGATTAAGTTATCATATGTGGGATTCACTGAATCTCAGTAGTTTGTGCACTGGCTTTTAAGTCAGACACAAATTCCACATACATGGAGATAATGTCAATCGCAAAAACAGAAAGAAACACTACTATTTTCATTGATGACCAACAATTTGAACAGGGGAAAATATTCCCTTATCTTTGAAGCATCAAATGGGGAAAACACCATAGAAATCCAACATAGATGCTGCATAGCATACTATATCTTAGGCCAAATGTCTCTTATTTGCAGAAACAAACATGAACACCAAAACTGCACAATATAAAACAATCATCATACTATCACCATGATACCGATGTCAAACGTGGACACTAACAGTGAAAGCCAAAAGAAAACTTGTACAACAGAAATAACTTGTCTACGTTGAATTTAACAATAAGAGACACAGTCATAAATGAAAACATAAGACTAACAAACATAATGTCAATCCTGGATTACACCAGAAGACAACAGATTGAGTGATTTTCACATTCTTCTGGTTACCATCTGATAGTGTCTCCCTAAAAAACTAAAAAAACATTGCTGCACTACAGGATGGATGCGTAGCCAGGAACCATGAACAAGATGGATCGCAGAAATAAGAGTTCACGAAACAAAACATATGAAGAACACAAAAAGGCTGTATCCAGATAACTTTTCTACCTCTGAAGCTACACGGCATAAATGGGTATAACACGAAAAGAAAGGAAAAAAAGGTCCAGATTCAATTTGAGTTCAGATGGGAACATTTCTTAGACCACAAGTGACCCCCAGGCCTGCTCATTGTAAGAAAGTGGTTATAAGATGTTGTGGAAAAGTAAAGCCAATGTGTGTGATTCTGACCACATCATCCTTAAGCATACCACTTGGTGTTAATAAAGTGACTTTTATAACACCACATTTTAACCTATACATCTGAATGGTGTTAAAAGAGACTTTCTTACTTTAGTGTGTGCCGTGCCAGCTGGCATAGGTGATCACTCACTTTCATAGTTTAATGTCAATAATTAAATTTAATGTTTCACATTTTTGTCCATGCCACGAGGTTAGTGTTTAGAACTCTCCCTCCTTCTCTGTTTTGTCATTCATAATTGTACAGTAGCACATGGACATCAACATTAATGGGGGTCTGGCTAAGTATGTGTTGTCAGTCAACATGATGCTGCTGGCACAATTTGTCTGTGTTTACGTTTACGGTTTGACATGTAATGATTGCTGCATCTAATTTCACTGTTACTGTCCTCTTGTTCATATTGTTGAATTTGCGACGGTATGTGTATTTGTGAAGGTATGTGTATTCATGAAGGTATGTGTGTATTTGTGAAGACATGTATTAATGAAAGTATGTGTGTATTTGTATAATGAGGATATGTGTGTATTTGTGAGACACACATATTCCTAGACAGGAATCATATTGACAGTTATAGATGTATATAACATTGACAAAAAATAGTCAGAAATGATACGGAAAATGTATTCAGAAATGTTACACCGGCAGATATAATCAGAAATGTTACACCGGCAGATGTAATCAGAAATGTTACACCGGCAGATGTAATCAGAAATGTTACACGATGTTCTTGCTTGTACTAAATGACATGTTCTTATGTCCACCCCTACCCCGCTCACCTTTTTCTACTTAGGCACTACGTGAAGTTAGTTTACACATGAATGTTGAAAGTGTATTTGGTTTCTTTTATTCTTCGGCTTTCATTCTCAAACTCCCGCCGGATCTCACTTGTAGCGGGACAAAGGTCCTACTAGATTTTCAGCAGGATGTAGGCCAGAGAATGGAATGCATTGTGTCTCCGTTTTATTTGCGTCAATGTCCCAACGCTCCCTTCTTCGGCGGATGTTTGTTTGTTTTAATTCCTAGGAATTAATACAGGAATCTCTTGTTTTCTATGTGCAATTATCTAAGGGTGGTGGTGTTTTCTCCAGAGTTCTCTTGGATACCCGGAAGTCTTCGCTCTCAGATGTATCTAATGCTATGGAGAAAATCCATATCCGCGTATTCGTATAAGAAAAGGAATTTTCATTTTGTCAATTGTAAACTTATAACATTAATGCATGGAAGAAAAACAGGGCAGAACACTTATAATAACTTCAACGACGATGATGATGGTGAAATAATTTCTTTAGCTATGGTGAGCAGTTAGCTCTACACATATAGTATTTCTGACAGACCTACGGGCATGACCGGGCTCCAGTAGAAAGACCTGTTCGCTAAATTAAGTTGGCCTAATTCATTACGCATTTTGATTATTGTTTATATACTTGGAATTGCCTTGGCTATTTTTGGCATGCGGTTCCAAATATATAAATAGTAACCAACTAAAAGGCAAACAATAATGGAAATACGTAACGAACTGGGTCCTAATTAATTCAGCTAGGAAGCCTGTATCGTGGAGATTCACAGCACAGATGCCCTCCAGTGACTAACTGAGGTGACGTCCGTCCGAGCATGAAAGGCTTTTTGTCTCAAAGGCAAGGTTTGTGTTGGGAGAGGACGGTTATTGCGTGGCTCTCGGCACTTCTATCTGAATGAATTTGGACTTCGTTCGTTACGTTTTAGATTGTTTTTGGACTGGAAATTGGTCGATATTTACATACTTGGAGTCGCATGCCAAACATAGCTAAGGCCAACAAATAGATTTCACGCAAATCGAAAACTAGTTCATGTTTACGTTTTAGCGAACAGGTCTCCTATACTCCGGCGGTTATGGATGCATGTGTAGTCCCCAAAGAGCGGCAGTGTTCCCAGGATGCAGCGCGTCCTGACAGTAGCATACCGCACGACTCATGGGCCAACCAGTTCATAATTCTATCAGATCTGTTGACCCCTCTGCAGTGAGCGCTGGCGCACCTGTTACTCCCAACTACATATAAGCCTCTCACACAAGGACAAAACTGCAATGTCCGCTGTCTTGCATCTCTTCGTCGTACATGAGGGATATTTGACCAAAATCTAAAGAAATCCAGACAAGGGAGAAGACATGCGATGATGATGGATTTTTCTCTCCACGGGTAACAGGTTTTCAGACTATAGAGCTGTTCATAAAGTACGTCAACATTTTTTGCCACTTTTAACCCCTACCATTTCTTGTCAGTCAACTGTCACGAATTTTGAGGGACATCTCCCCTCCCCCAACCTTATTTAATTTAATTATGTCAAAAATTCGCTGCCCCCACCCTTCCAAGTAAATTCAGGAACAATTTAGAAAGAAGAAAAAAAAACACATTCTTTTTCACATTTTTGTTTAGGAAACTTCAAATAATTTAGTTGTATAATAACAGTTTTGTTGACGTCAACTTTTGTCTATCCCTCTCCACGTTGTCAACAACTGTCAAACATTTTCAGACCTTTCCCCGATTTTTTTTTTTAAACCTAGAAGTACAGGCCACGGGGCTGCAGCACGGATAATGATAACTATAGAAGTGTCAACAAAGTATTGGTTACACCGCACTTTGGATAGGAATTTGTGCCTGCTCCTGTTTACTTACGTCAGCCGGCAGGACACATTATACAGAGACAGAGAGAAGTTACTTATCCCCTGCACACATTCCATTGCACTATCGATTGATATTCTTCTATTCTATTGCGCGTGTTAATCTCGTATCATGTTCTTATTAAACCTATTAGCCTAGCACTTTCTATGGTGGCCGCTGCCATCTGCTGTGCCAGGACGGTAAAGATGTATCCACGTCACTGGAAGGCATTGACGCATAACTGTGTTTGCCCAAGCATTCGTGATTTGATAAGATCGCGGAGGCGGGAAGAATGCGTGTGTATCAATTTGTTCCGGCTGCATATATACATACATATATATGTATATATATATATATATATATATATATATTCGTGGGTGTGTCAGAGAGAGAGAGAGAGAGAGAGAGAAATTATTGCTCTTGTTTCTCGGTATTTGAAACTCGATCAAGATTACCAAATAGTTGGAATTGTTTTTTGTGTGTATACGTTGCTCTCAAACTTATGCCGATTAGCAGAATGTAGTCCGGAGAACGGGATGTGGTGTGTCATGGTTTACAGATTAGCTGAGTTAGCTCCGTCTTTAGGCCGGCGCATCAGATTTCAGCATGGCTTCTGGGTACTTTGACCCTATTTGAGATGGGACATCCAACCCACATCGTATCCTCTGTAGTTGCTTCGTATTTGAAAGATAAACAGTGGTGCTATTCTTTGCTCCTTTTACGGGCTCCAGTAAGACATGGTCGTGTTCATAATCAAATTCTATGTAAAAAAAAATTTGTCAAATAATCTGACAAACACACAAGTTTGCATGTACAGCGTACTATCTATCCATGTTCCTTCAGGGCCGAAAACCATGTACAGGACATAAACCATTGCTCTACGGTTTGAGCGATGTGATGTGATGCTACTGTGTGTAATTCTTGCATGTTGTTGAGACCCATATCCATACCTTCTTTGATGTTTGTTCTGCGAATATATATCAATATCAATAAACCCATAACCCTTCAGGGTCGTAGGGGTACCACATTGGATGCTTCAGCACACAGAGTCCTCCAGCGAATTCTATCCTCAGCGATGCGGATGAGTGTGGAATAGTCTCTTGGTGATCCAGTGACTATTCTGCGAATAGTCTCTTGGTGATCCAGTTTTTCCTTTTTCCATCTGGAACCCATTTTGATGCTTGTAGTAGCAGTATTTTCATTCATTCTAAGTACATGTCCGATATGTCCATCATTTTTTTACGGCGAGCACGTAAGAAGAAGATACCGCTCACGAATTGTACCTCCCGCGCACATAAGGAATGAGTGAATGCATTGTGTTTAGGTAGTAGGAACCTTAACACTGAAATATTCACAGCTCAGACATCTTCAGAGTAGCTCACACGATAAGAACATTAGAGGTAATATCCCGCTACCTGCCCTATATTCCCCATTTTATATCTGCCCTATAGTCCCGATTTGCTATTTGCCCTATAGTCCCGACTTGCTATTTGCCCTATAGTCCCGACTTGCTATCTGCCCTATAGTCCCGATTTGCTATCTGCCCTATAGTCCCCATTTACTATCTGCTCTATAGACCCCATTTACTATCTGCTCTATAGACCCGATTTGGCACCCTCAGATTTTCATCTGTTTAAATCTACTTAAAGATACACTTCTTGGGACAAGGTTTGCAGATGCCTGATTCATGAAGTGAAAAATGGCTACACCAATCAAGAATACACTGGCACAAGTATGAAATACACGCACCTATTTCGCGGTTGCATAATGCCGTACTATCTGATTGGGGTTGCGCTGAATAGTAAAAAATATAAATAAAGTTCACCCTCAGTATTTATTAATGCCATAGGGGTGTGAAATGTCACATTTCAGGGGGCTCTGTCTGTCGAAGATGGATGTGTCGGGCCATTAGCGCAGATAAAACGGCGACACAACGCATTTCCATTCTCTGGACTACATCCTGCTGGATATCTAGTAGCAGCATGGTCCTGCTACAAGAGAGATCCAGCGGGAGCTTGAGAATGAACGCTGAAGTCGATGTGGCTCTGCTATTTTAGGGCGGTAGCCATCTCCTCTCTCTCTCACAGTCTTTACTTCCCGGGTTAATCCGGTACCCAATTAAGTCTGGGTCATCATGTGAGCCGTTGCATTCTGATAAACATTTCCATCTCAACTGGGGAATGAACCCAGGACCACTCATGTTCCAGTGCGCTAGCCACTACCCTACGCGCCCCCTTCCAATAGCACAGCTGTTTATATGACATATCTATGTATATTGTGTATTAATTTCATGTTTTTTGAATAGATCGTGCATTACTTTCTGAATACCCATCAAATATGATCTGGCGGTTGACTTTTCAGGGAGAGACTACGCACATATGGACCTCCCCGAAGTGCAGTGAAGTCGGTTCACAATCAATAACCATAGTAGTCGTGTGATTTGTTTTGGTTGAACAATAAGAAGAATATCGCGAGACGAATAAAAAACATGGATATATTATTGTATATCGTCACGATATGCCTTGGTTAATCTTCATTTAAAGAGTCATAAATTTATATGAAAGTGCATCCGTTTTAGTAGGGATACCAGCATTTTCCTGACCTGCATTCTCGGCATGTCCGTTTTGGCCGCTGTCCCAATATATTTCAGCGTTCATCTTGTAGAAACGTGCCTTGGTAGACATGACATCCCTGCTGGGCTGTTCAGTGATTTGTCACGCCACTTGGACCACTTTCAGGACTTTGGTAGAAGCACGTTTCCTTCGTCTAATAGTCATCGTGGTCTGTTTCGATGTCGGCCTATTTTTAGTTGTTGGTAGTTTTACTCTCTGGTTAACATAACAGAACATGTCTGCTTTCTTTCTAATTATTTTGTTGTCATTATCATCATCGTTGTCGTCATCACCCTATCAGAATCATTGCCTCTATTATCTTTATCATAACGAACGTTAGCATTATCATCAGCACCAGCTGCAACAGTATCATCGCCAACATCAGAATCATCGCCACCAGTAGCTATAACATCATCCATCACCCCCCCCCCCCAGCGGCATCATCATCGATGTCATCATCGCCACCTGCTACATCATTTTCACCAGCACCAGCAGTAACAACATATACATCATCATCAATGTCATCATCTCCGTCAACATCGTCGTTGTCGTCTTCATCATCATCATCATCACCAGCAGCAGCAACATCATCACCAACATAAGAACTATCATCGTTGTCGTCTTCATTAGCACCACCGGCAGCAACAACATCACCATCTACCAGCAACAAAACAATCACCATCAATATCAGAATCATCGTCGTTTTCGTCTTCTTCATCACCAACACTAGCAGCAATAGCACTACCGTCGTCATGTTAGTGTTAGACTGTCATTTCTTGTCATGGTACGTGGCTTAATTATGTCTCTCCTAGTTTCTATTAGACTTTTCTTGTTCTTCTGGAGAATGAAATGGAAACTGTATCTGTCAAATTGTATGTCTGTCTATCTGTTCCATCGCCCGTTTCGCAACCGGAGCCTGGACTTTTTCTGTAGACAACCTGTTCCTAAATGATATATCCTGTAGACCTCTTCCCAGTTGATATATCCTATAGGTAACCTGTTCCCAGATGATATGACTCGTAGGTAACCTGACCCTGTTTGATGTGCCGACGATATGGCCCGTAATGTAGGTAACCTGTTTACAAATGACATGCCCTGTAATGCAATTGCCCAAAGACATCAGGGGAACATAGGTAAGTAGTTTCCCGAGGGCGAGACTTGCTGTTTTGCCTTAGAATTAAAACTTCATTTATTCATCAGACACATTTTCCGTTCTCGTTTAGATAAAATGAACGGGGTCACATTTCCGACCTCTTGATTTAAAAGAAAAACAACCTAACAAGATCACCACTAATCGAGAATATATAATTTTGAAAAGTAGAAAGCGAAACTGCGGTCCAAAAACTCAATTGTGAGACTGTTTTTTTTTACTTTCTCCTGAATACATCAGCAATGAAATGATACGCGCAGACACACCGCAACACAAATTCTCTAGTTGTATGGAGATGTTGGGTGACGTATTGCACAACAGGGAATTTAGACACGTAAAACGTAAGTGCAGGATATTGCAGATACTCCTTCTGTGGGTCAGGGTGATAATGGTTCATATACGCTGATAACTCGGAATGTATGGTTAAGGTAAAAGGTGACAGAGTGTGATAATAGCTCGCACGCGCCTACTGACTCGGGAATATATGCCAGGGCTTAAAGGTGACAGGAAAATGGTTGAATATCGTTGGGATAAAAGTGGAGGCATTTTCAGTGAATACAAATAATCCGGTAGACGAAAAGAGCATACAAGTCTATTACAACTGTCGCATATCATGCACTTAGTGAGATACATTTGAAAATAAAAGCATGAAATCGGTTACATACAGAGTAGGTTTTACAGAGAGCATTTAAAAAAAGAAAAGAGCAAATCGTCGTTTCGACTACAAGGTCTTAATCAAGATAGAGACAAAGAGTAAAGGTAGATAATATGACTCCACGAGCACAATTAGAAACTTAGATAAAATAGTAAAGACAAAAAAGAGTTGTTTTTTTTCCTTTTCGCTTTATACCCCTTTATGGCTTGCAGCATCAGGGGTAGAAGAGCTCTCTCTCTCTCTGGAGCTTTATTTCTGTAATACATCGTTGCCATGGTCTGCCCCTGGCTTTGTATCCATCGTGTCTGAATAATGATACCTTTTGAGGAGCACTCTCTGATGATAGTCTGGAGAGAGTTGCAATGGCGTCATATTGTCTGCGTTTATTATCCTGATAAAGACATTTTAGTCGAAATGTCGATTTGTTCATTGTTGTAGGCTGTCTGTAAAACATAAGTAACCTATGTTATAATTAAGAACAACAATGTATCTACCTATATGATACACAGTTTTACTGCAGTCTCCCGTTTATTGCGTGTAGTAAGGGGAGTCTATGGGGAGCTGTGCGAAGATAAACGTTCAAGTGGAGGGCAGAAAAAGCGCTTCAAGGATCACATAAAAAGCTCTCTCAAGAACTGCAGCATAGATCCTAGCTCCTGGGAGACTACAGCACTTGATCGCTCAGCCTGGCACACCCAGATCACTGCTGGCATCGCGAAATTTGAAAAAGAAAGAACATTGCGGGCAATGCGCAAGAAGTGGAAGGACAAATCCGTAAATTCTCCTACCTCGAACCTTCAGCACTCCTACATGCACTGCAATAGAACTTTCCGTGCACGAATCGGACTCATGCGGGCATTTACGAACTCACAAACCAAATTAGTTAATTACCAATTGTAATTATTATATATTTTTTCCCTATCGCATTTAATGTTTTTCATGCCATGCTCATCTTCGCTTGCAAAGGAGAAACATCAGCATCATCAGTAAGGGGAGACTAATGATGGTTGGCCGTGCGGTTGGCCACCATCACACAGAACGTTAAAGTGTAATAAAAATGCGACTTGTCGGATAAAAAAAAATTGTTAATTGTAAACCTCGTCGCAGGGGGTTTAATTTTTCGAGATACCTCCTGATAAAATATGCAGAAGAAGATGAGGAAACCCAAACATGGAAAGAATATTTTTGAACCATTAAGACAGCATAGAGTAACGACATCAATAAACACGTACTTAAAGAATGTGTTCTTATGCTATAGACGTCTATCACAGTATTCATAAGAAATTATTTAACTCTGTATGTAGTTTAAGTATTTTTGTTAAACGTGTCGACAGGATAATCTTTTTTTGTTGTTGTTGTTGTTGCTGCTTTGTTGTCATGAATGCAGATGATTTGATGCCGCTGCTCCTATCTTACTGAAAGTGACGGAGATACCTTACAGAGGTGTAGGTTTATGTTACTCTCTTCTATGTGTCAATGAATGAAGTGCCGTACCAAGTGACTGTGGCGATCATGTTTCCCCACAACTCTTGTCTCTTGTGATGTTAATAAGTTCAGTAGATAACATTCTCTCGTGCCGCAGTGATAATACACCCGGCAACATCTCTGTCTTTCTTATTTCCCTGATCTCTTTGGTTGTTACTAAATGTGCAAGTTTTGCTCTTGTCATCAAGTGCCCTAGAAATCTTGACTTCCTGCTTCTAATTTTTGCTATAATGTGTCTTCTAACCCCATCATCTCTGAAGATTTCT
Source organism: Meghimatium bilineatum (assembly GCA_034231615.1). Classification (NCBI taxonomy): domain Eukaryota; kingdom Metazoa; phylum Mollusca; class Gastropoda; order Stylommatophora; family Philomycidae; genus Meghimatium; species Meghimatium bilineatum. Next base: position 63,910,383 of record CM067304.1, read on the forward strand.
AAATTGTTCTTGGCTGTTCGTGCAATTGTCATAATTCGTAAAAGAAACCACAAAAACGTTAGTTTTGTAACATTCTTCATATTTTATTTGTTCTTATCTTGATAAAGGCCCTATCGTCGAAATGTCGATTCTTAAATATATATATATATATATATATATATATATATATATATATATATATATATATATATATATATATATATATATTATATATATATATATATATATATATATATATATATATATATATATATATATATATATATATATATATATATATATATATATATATATATATATATATAAACCTACATTTTGTTTTTTAAATGTTTTTTCATCTACTTTTGTGTTTGTTATTCCAAAGTTATACCTTTGGATTTGTGTACCAGGTAGCAAATACTTTAGTTTCACATATCAGTCTCTGCCGGCAGTTGTATATTACTTTCTTCTGGTCTATTTTTCGTATACTACTAAATTTGTGTCATGATTTTGTTTAGTTCTAACTATGCTGGTATAATCCATGATACATTTGAGGAAGGTCCAAAGATATAGTGTGACCAGTGGTCCATCAGATCAATCGCAATTTAACAGTAAACCTCTAGTGTATGCTATTCCTGTATAGACTTCTCGGTGCAAAGTGACCATGACCACTCCTCATGACAGGGGCTGTCCAATAAATTACGTCAACTATTACAGAGAAAGGGGGAGGGTGTTTTGACAAAAGTTGACGTCGACAATACCTCCCCACACACAAATTAAATGGCCTCTCGCCGAATACGGAGCTGTCAGGTCATTGGCGCAAATAAAACAGCTCCGACACAACACATTATGTTCTCCGGACTACAACCATTTAACCCTTAGGAATATGAGAACAGATGCAGAAGAAGAAGAATATGGCATGGAAAAATCTGGACAAGGTAGACTGATGATAATATTTCTTGTATCTTTGCTCTTATGAAATACAGGATTGTGATGTAATATTTCTTGTATCTTTGCTCTTATGAAATACAGGATTGTGATTGGTTGAGGTGAACATATGAAGAGAATAATATCGCACTATTAGGCCAGATAAAAACGCGTGAAATAGTAATGGGGTCGAATGAGAAATAATAGAAACAACGCAAGAGGAACTTTTCCCTACCAAAAGGGCCAGATTGGCACTTGATTAATTTTTTTAATTGGTTCGTGACTAAAACAGCTAAACATCTTAAAATATTGTTCTTGAAATTTCTAAGCATATACAGTTTTCATCTCAACAAAAAACTGGCAAATATGTTTGAACTCAGCCATCAACGTTGCATACTTGAGGAGTAAAGGTGTGTCATAGTTTAATTTAATGCCATATTTTTGTTGTTGTTAAAACTGTATGGCAAGCAATGCCTGTTATCAGATTTAGTACAGCGGAAATGCAATGCCAGTTGACATTAAGAGATTGATAGTGTAATGTTCATTGTTTGACTCTGCTCATGCCTGCCGAAGCTAGAAACAGCAGCATTAGTGGGGAATTTTAATTGACTCACCAATTGGCAACATTGTAGATGTGGGCGAATGGTGGGTTGTACGGATTCAAACTTCCCTTCCAATGTGTTCACACTGGGTTAATGTTGATTCATGTCTGTCATTAGATTGAATAAAATATTTGGGCTAACTCATCACACTCCCCGGCCGATTAAATTGATCGTTTTTTTTCTTCATTTAAAAAAAAAGCCAAGTAATAAAAAAAAACCCGGATAAATAGGATACGCCAAGAGTAGTGACTCAGTCATAGGTTAGACAGGTTCTTTTTTTCAGAACAGTCCTGCACAAAGATCACAAACGACATCACATATTTTGGCTGATTCGACCTTTTTTGGTTTTAATTGGTTCGCGACACGAATTATACAATGACCAGTGATATCAGCCAATATAAGTGACTTTGTTTGAGTTCAGAGCGTAGGACTAATCTGAATACAGGCTTTAGATATCCTAGTGATACATCGTGCCATTTGGATGTGAAGTATGCAGACTCAGTGGTTCTAAATGTTTGTTCATCGTTGCCACACTTTCAAACAATACTTATCATTATTTGATTCCATTTTGTCCAACTTCAGACCAGTGGCCTTTGTCTGGCCCACTCAACCAACTACGTAACCTTTCAAGTATCAACGTGTAGACCAAAAAATGTATAGACGACTAAGACTTGTGTATAAGATTTTAGGACGAAAGGATACTTGCTCGGACGAATGGTTGCAGTGGGGTTATCAGCACTTTCTCCCGATATAACTAACACCTGTATATTTTTACATAGAGAGGCATTAAAGGAATCAAATATCGTAGAAAGCCAACTACACTAGAAGCTCTGAGACAAGAAATGGAAAATGTTAGTGCATCAGTCCATGATTCGGCAATATTAGACATATTGTCTAATGGGAAATTCGGCATTTAAAAATTGTATGTTATATTATGTTCCTTCAGGGTCATATGCGGCGCATAGGGCAGAAACCATAGCTTTCCATTTCTGTCTTTGTGTTGTCAGGTTTTTTCAGTTCTTGGGTGTTGTTTAGGTTCAGTGACATTCTTTCTCTATTAATGGTTCTTCGTAGAGTTTCTCTAGGTCTCCCTCTTCTTCTGACTCCCGGTGGCACCCCTTTAGTGACTGATGGGAAATTCTTAAGCTGTTCATTCAAAGACCACGACCGATATAAATCCATCACCTTATTTTAAAATGACTCATTTATTAATTCCCATGATTTTCATTGGCTATCACAAAATATAATCATAGTAACCAATCAAAATCATAGGAATATGCATGTGTCAGAAGGTTCGATTTCCCATTAGCCAGTAGGTTTAATTGTACGGTCATGATCAATCCCATAGGTCACTGACCAAAATCATTCCAACAATAGTCCATCATAGTATCAACATTCTGGAATCTATCAAGCTACAATTCCAGCACCAATTGTGATTGCTGGATTATTATTAATTATTAATCGGCGAAGACGGATGTGTAAGGTCATTGTCGCAAATAAAACGACGACACAACGAATTTCCATTCTCGGGACACCATCCTGCTGAAAATCTAGTAGAACTATGGTCCTGCTGCAAGAGAGATCCAGCGGGAGTTTGAGAATCAAAGCTGAAGAAGAAATGTATTATTATTATGTCATATTGTTATTTGTACCTTGCTTCAGGTGTTCATGTTTGGTCAGAGATGCAAGTATATCGCCTTTTACAAGTATAACTGATAGTATTGCTCTCTTCATGTTGTCACCGCGCCTGATCATAATCTATTTTTCTGACTGAACTTGTTGTAGTACCGACCCTAGAATTGCACAGGAAAGATCACGTAGAACACGTACAACAGATATGAACTTATGTTTGTAGCTAGCTGAGCTATGTAATAAATAAATCGCTAGATTGACTTGGATGACTTCCATACCCCGGCCACGATCAGATTACATTCGGGTAGAGAAACATGATGTGTAGGTACATTCACGCTGATGCCATGTTCTAGGCCAGTGAAAAACTGTCAGGTTTTTGAAATGTTTGTATGATGATGCTCGTCCGTCGTGATCGACGATGACCAAAAACTCAACCATAATAATAATAACAATAAATAATAAAAGTTAATAGTGCGTTTTTAAATGACTAGCAAGTCCAATGCGCGCATAAAATGTTCTTTTACAGAATTGACAACAATAGAAGGTATCTGTGTGAGGTTGAGATGTTTTTTCTTTTCTACGTGTCCGCTTCTGTCTTGCAGTATCTTGTCTGAATTCTTCCGCCGCTAGTGCTCCCGTTCTAATGCCGTAACGCCATGCTGTTCTATCCTGAGCGATGCTCTCCCAAGCGCCTACGTCAATGTTAAGATGTTTCAAGGATGACTTGAGCGTGTCTTTGAAGCGTTTTTTCTGTCCACCAGCTTTTCGAAATCCTGCCGTGAGTGCTCCATAATATATTTGTTTTGGCAAACGCGAGTTCTCCATACGCACAAGATGGCCTGCTCAGCGTGCTTGCGCCTTCATAAGTATTGTGTGGATGCTTATTGAGGTTGATTTTTCCAAGACCTCGTAGTCTGGTACTTTGTCCCACCAATGGATGTTTAGTAATTTACGTAGGCAGGTAAGATGGAAATGATTTAATTTTCTTGCATGTCTAGCATACACTGTCCACGTTTCGCAGGCGTATAGTAGGGTTGGTATAACAGCAGCATGATATACTTGTAGTTTGGTGGTTGTTCTTATATATCTCTTTTGTCCCATACATTGTTGCGTAATCTGCCAAATACAGCACTAGCTTTTGCCAGTCTATTGTTAATTTCCACATCAATGTTGACATCGCGAGATAGAGTGCTTCCAAGGTAAGTAAAATTGTCGACTACCTGCAGTTTTTCCTGATTGACGATGATGGAAGTAGCAGTATCTTGGCTATTTGATGTTGCTTGGTGCATGACTTCTGTTTTTTTGGTGTTATTTGTGAGACCAAAGTTGTTGCAGGCCTGTGAGAAGCGGTCTATGGTGCATTTTTTATATCGTGGTTACTCAACCGATCAGTGTTTAGGCGTTTTTATATCTTTTGTCCCTGTGGACGTCTTTTTCTTGCAATGGTGAAATTTAGTTTGGATACTATAAGCCGGATTGAGAAATGACTATCGCTGAAGTTGGTTTATAGTGTGGAAGAGTCTGTATACTGTACACTGGAATGATATATAGAATTTATACCTCGTCATTACCGGGATGGAACCAACCAGTACAGGTGCCCATTTGAACTTACTGTATGTACCCACGACAATGTCCGTCACCGATAAAGACCTCCCAACATAATTAATTAGGACCTCCTTCGCTACGTTTAAAAAAAAATTATTGTTGCGATTTTAGCTAGTCACTATTTATATACTTGGAATCGCATGCCAAAAGTAACCAAGGCTAATGCAAAATTAGCAAAGGCTAAGTATCTAAACAGTGATCAACAAAAATCCAAACAATAATCAGAAACGTAATGAATAAGGTATTAATTATTTCTGTTTGAATATCCTCGAAACAGCCAACGGTCGCGCTACTACGACAGAGCACTTTAGTAGCTGCCATTGTTTTGATCCGCAGTAAATACAAGTGATGCCGTTCGTATTTCTTTTGTGCAATTTGCGCGGGGGGGGGGGGGGTGTTCCCAGAGCTGCCCTCATAGTGGTTGTCCATAATTTACGTCAGCAATTTGGGGATGAGGCGGAGGTAACCGTTGTCTGAACGTTTGGCAGTTGAAGGGAAAGGGGGAAATTGACAAAAGTTGACATCAACAATGCAATTTTCTATTCACCATTTCAATTTGTGAATGTGAAACATTTTTAACTAAAATATTGAAACAAGTCATATTTTTTTAATGTAAACTTTTTTTTATGAGAGGGAAGGGACAAAAAGTCCATGATTATGAGTGGGGTGTGTCCCATCTGAATGTTATTTTGAGAGTCTGAGCTTTCTCTGGACGTGAAATCAACGATGGTACTTACATGTTTTCTGCATAGTAGAATTATACATTTGAATTGTCACTATGTAGTCACTCAACTTTCATTGACATCATACTAGCTTACTTAATGCTTTTTTTTTGTTGCTGCCTCAAACAAATTTCTGTTACTTTTTACTGTATCAGGACTCATATAGTAGCATAGTTTCTACTAAGACATCTTGAGAAAAAGTCTGATCAAATACCTGTTTGTAACATGCACTCTTCATTCTACATTTATACAAGACTAGAATAGACAGTGCTCATCAATTAAGTTAATATCCATAAGAGAACTCGTCACACAAGTTGTAGCCAAAAGTGAACAAGAAAATATGAGAAAGTTGATACAATATGTTTTTAAAAGCCAAAAATGACATTTTTGAGAAATAAAATGGTAACCCCGACACACCATGTCAGGAAAAGGTTATGTTGAAATGTTCAGGTGGCAACCTTGGTATAAATTGTGCGACTCGGCACATAACAATCACATTTTTATTCTTCATAATGAACGAAAAACAGGATAATTGGTTAACGTCACTAGAGATAGAAATATATGAAGTCCAGGGAATAGTGGTTAGAGCAGCGGCCCTTAAACTTTTTTCGCCCATTGTTCCCTTACACGTCACACTATATTCCACACTTACATGTGACATTAGATTCCATACTTACAGGTCACAGATTACATATTTACAAGTAACATTAGATTATGTAATTATATTATATACATACAGTTCACATTATATTCTATGCTTATAGATGACATTAGATTTTATACTTACAGGTCACATTAAATTATATATTTACATGTCACATTAGATTATATACCTACATGTCACATTAGATGCTATATTTACATGTCACATTAGATTATATACCTACATGTCACATTAGATGCTATATTTACATGTCACATTAGATTATATACCTACATGTCACATTAGATGCTATATTTACATGTCACATTAGATTATATACCTACATGTCACATTAGATGCTATATCTACATGTCACATTAGATGCTATATCTACATGTCACATTAGATGCTATATTTACATGTCACATTAGATTATATACCTACATGTCACATTAGATGCTATACTTATAGTTTAAAGACATCGTTTATACTTCAAACGATGCATGGACCTCCGAAAAAAATTCACTTTATAAACAAGACTTCGCGAGTGAGATTCCAATCCGCGACCCCTTGAGCACAAAGCAGAGACTTAACCGCTACACCAGGGAGATCCCATGAGAATCACAAGCTTAGAGCAGCATTTGTAAACAACGTTCTGTGATATGCCCATCTCAGAAGCTATGAAATGTCAACACCCCTCTTCCCTAAACTGGAATAGATAGTTAATTAAATTATATAGAAAAGATAATATACATTTTGTTGTTCGTCCATCACAAGTAATGATAAACATTTGTTACATTAACTTCTTGAAATTTGGTTGAAGGTATGTCCTTGCCTTTGAGTGTAGATATGCTGATAGTTATATGCTGGTCCCAAAGGTCCTTGGTAATTTTGGGCATCGGATAATCACTTTTGATCAGAGAACGGCAACACATTTTTAAGTCGGCTGGCTTGGCAGAGGCCATCCGCAGTAAAGACCGCTGTACAGAAAGATACGAGATATAGTCAAGCATGATCTAGACAACCAAGAATAAAGCATGACTTTCGCCGTTAGAAGATCTCTATTACGAAAATAAACAAGACTTCATTCGTGACGTTTTTGATTATTGTCATGATCTTCGTTGGTCACTATTTATATACTTGGAATCGCATGCCAAAAAGCCAAGGCCGACTAACAAATTCACAGAAATAATAAAACAATCAGCCTGTCAAGTCATGTTTACTTTATATACACGTCTTTACTGAAGCCGGGTCATGGCTGAATTGAAGGTTTTCTTGTGTGATATGGTGCGAAATACCATTTATTAGATTTCAGAACTTCCAGTAGTGTTTTCTGAGCTCGGAGAGACAGCGTGTACAGTACTTTTTTTTTAAAGATCACCCTGGCGGCCAGAAAAAATGGCCGGATTGACCCTAGTGTCGTATTTGTCCACTATAACTTTAGATGTTGTTTGACCAGCACGCGTCTTTCTACTCAGTCAACGCAGCGTTTCTCAGTGTTTTCTTTTACAAGATGCGTTCCTTTTTTATTTTTGTAATAACATACGGCCATGTAGATCTATTTAGTGCATGTAATTATGTAATTGAGTTCGGAATCAGCGGCATAGAAAGCGGGATTTCCCCATTAAGTGCTCTGTACGACTCCAATAAAAACCTTCCAACAGAATTAATTAGGACCCCCATTCGTTTCCTTTTTAAAGAATTATTGTTGGACGTTTGGTTGGTCACAATTTATATACTTGGTATCGCATTCCAACAATAACCAAGGCGATTCCAACTATATAAATAGTTACCGATCGAAAGCCAAACAAGGGCCATCGTTTGGTCACGCGACAATTCTAGAAAACAGGTCTGTTGGAGACGGTCGTGGCTCAGCTGTCTATCCCCAGTTGACTAGAAACCACCTTATTAGTGTGGTTACTAGTGTGGTCATCATTCATTCTCAAACTCCCACTACATATCTCATGCCAGCAGGACCATGACCCTATTAGATTTCCAGAAGGATGTAGTCCAGAGAATGGAAATGCGTTGTGTCGCCGTTTTATTTGCGCCATGGCTCGACACATCCGTATTCGGCGGAAACCCCCCAGCTTAAGATTGTTATTGTGTCAGATTCTCAGTCCATGCTTCGGAAAGTCCACAGCGGATGTCTGCGTCTTGAGTGGGCAGTATACATAGATAATTCTTCCTTCGGGATCTCGTATGGAACTATTGTCTAGGTCATGCCGGGTTCCGCGGAAATGAACGAGTTAACACGCTGGCTACAAGAGCACCTGAAATTGGCACTTTGAATATGTACAAAGGAGAGATCTTGAAAGGAATGTTGCATTACATAGTGGAGAAGGAAAATTCACTGGACCAAACAGTATTAGGTATTCATCATCACCATCAAAAATCATGGTCCCAAGGTTGCCACTCTTGAAATATCAGCACACAAATTTCGCCTCGCATCTCAGTTCTTTGTTTAAAAGTGTGTAGAATCTTAATCCTGTCCAGTCTTTATTAGTATCAATCCGTACTTTGCTCTGGCCAACTCTCTTCTACCCTGAACTTTTCCATTCAAGATAGTTTTTGAAAAAGAACCATTTTTTTGGTAGTGAGATCCACATTTTAGCTCTCTATCCATCTCCTACGTACATTACATGTTTTGACTTTATGAATCAGATTGAGTCACTTAGTATGCACACACGGGGATAGGCTTGCGATTCCAGTCAGTTTAGTGCGTGCGTTATGGACATCACTTCAATCGTTAGACTATTTGTTGCGGAAAAAGTATTAAAGAGACTGAAGGAATTTGCGATCAGACGTTGGACAAGCAAAGAATGAAGAGATAAGGGTTTAATTAGCAGCACGCAAAGTCAGCACGCAACGGGAACGATACAAATACATACTTTCCCCATCCAATAAAAGAGACTGAACACCGTTGGGTCTCTGCTCGGAGTATAATGCCATAAGTTTTGAAATACCCCGATACGCATTACTGATCAATTGACTATTTTTATTGTGCTTTACTGGTTGCAATTCATTATATCGTGAGTGAACCGTGTTAGGCCACCCTGGAAACCCGTTTACTTCTTGATGTTTTTGGAACTCCTTCATAATTTCTCTTCATATTTGTTTACAGCGTGTTGCAATGTAATTGTCGTACCAATTAATTCTCCCTGCCATAACGTCGATGCACCTCCCGAGAGCTGTCTGACATTGTTACCCCACCGTTCGCTCTTTTCTAGCATTGCTCGTTTCTTGTCCTGAGAGTGTTAGCACTGCTTTGTTTGCATCTATCATAATTGCCTCATTAAGTTACTCGTCATACTTCGCGTTTTGTTCACATAATTTGTCTGTTTTTGTTCGCATTTCACCTTTTTATGACTCAGCGCAAACACTTCGCTTGCATGTGAAGACTTGCTGTTTCGATTGGTTTGTAATGTTGTGAACTTCTTTCTGAGGACGAGTCAAAGTTAGTTTCTACACTTGCTATCTCCTTATCAATTTCTGCTGCATTAATCAATTTTTGTGTGTGGAAAAAGTTCATTAAGAATCATCATTTCTACACATTCTGTCTCCTTTTAATTATTTGTTAAAAAACAAAATGCGAGATTTGACAGCCCATCCTTAATGTATTAATGTTTGCTGAAGATTTTCTACAGCTCGTTAACAATTATCACGAAATCTCACTTAACACAAGTAAAAATTGTGTGTCTAGTTAAGTAAAAAACACAAGTAAACATTGTGTGTCTAGTTAAGTAACAAACACAAGTAAACAGTGTGTGTCTAGTTAAGTAACAAACACAAGTAAAAATTGTGTGTCTAGTTAAGTAAAAAACACAAGTAAACATTGTGTGTCTAGTTAAGTAACAAACACAAGTAAACATTGTGTGTCTAGTTAAGTAACAAACACAAGTAAAAATTGTGTGTCTAGTTAAGTAACAAACACAAGTAAAAATTGTGTGTCTAGTTAAGTAACAAACACAAGTAAAAATTGTGTGTCTAGATAAGTAAAGTTTCTTGTTTCCACACCAATGACAATTATTACTGATTACGTCCATATTTGTCATTGACTAACATGATAACTAGTAATGGTGTGGTCAACATTACCCCAGAAAAATTTACTTTCCCCAGAAAAATGAACTGGTACCCAATTGCATATGCTTGGTCGACCCAGAAGCCGAATCGTTGGTATATAAAAAAAAATTTCTAGTTGAACTGGAAATTGAACCTTGGATCACTTAACTTGGAAGCCAGTTCACTAACAACTCTAATACCGCGGCTCCATCTACTTATTATTGAAATGTAAAAAATTGTATAGTTATTGAACTTTCAGTACTGCAATTTCCCCATGCCCCCCCCCATATCTCCGATGATATTGGGGGAGTGCAGGGGCAGTTTGCTTCTGTGATAAAGGCTGAATACCCTTGCAGTCGCCATATCGTCTATAGGTTGAGTTTTAAAAGTTTACATTTCGACAGAAAAAAAAAATCAGTTCTTACCGGTATTGGAACCCTGGACTCAGGGTTGTGATACCAATGCTCTATCCTCTCGACCATGATAACACTATAGTTATTTCTAGAGTTAAAACAAATTGGGAAGCATTGTTGGCATAGTGTATGGACCAAAAAAATAATAGAATTACATTGAATTGCGATGCCTGAGAGATGAATACGGAGGATTTGCGAGGGAATTGACTGCCATCATATAGTAGAGATGATCAAGGAGCTTCTGTATGTGGGGAATTGACTACCATTCAAATTACCCAAAAGAAATGCAGATATAGGATGTGCCAGGACAAAAGGCGTAAATCGCAGACAGTCTTTAATACATAACACAGTACATTCCGTTCACTGCTGATTGGGTTCGATTCTAGCAAGGACAGGAAGGGCTACATCCTGACAAACGGAGTCCTCATTCAGCTAGGTCACTTACGTATAACTATATGTTATTGTCTCACTTCTTCTCATCTCACTCTTTATTGTTTTCTTGTTCACACCGCCCGTTCTTCATGTTATGTCTTTCTCCTCATGCCTTGCCGGAGTTTTCAATTTCGCTTGCATGTTTCTTGTCATGCTTTAATCTCGTCTACCAAACATCGTTACACCGTATGAGTGGTTTTGTGTAAAGTATGTTGTCTGCCATCTTTCGTCTTGATGAAGGCTTTTTATTCGAAACGTCGTCTGTAGTTGTGTCTCGTTGCTAGTGTGCTCTTTTCTAAATATTAGTAACACTTTACATATTTATGTTTTGTTATTTGCTGTGTGTTACTCCAGCCCTCGCATTTTCAGTATCGGGTTGTTTCCCGACGCTGATGCTTTATCTCCTGATATATTCTGGCAAGTGAAGTTTTGAGAATGAACACAGGAGGCGGCGGCGACAGCATGTGCATGACTACTTGCATTGCCAGTACACTGTGGATCCCACGGAACTTTCTGCCCTGGGAACCTAGCTAGTTCGCCTGAATAATGATTGTTAGATTGTCTGACTAGGCTATTTGCCATAGATGCCGGTGTTGCCACAAATGCTTGAATACTGAGCTTGAACCGCGAATCACATAATTCATGTGGACCTTCTGAGATATGTGGATTTGTCCGTATCGTTTTAACATTGATTTATGGTTGGATTGTTGGTTGCTGATCCATCGGTCCATTGAATGGGCCATTTGACCCAATGCAATTAAATGGCAATTATATTAAGGGAAGTCTGGATTTTCGGCCCACCCTGGGACAGAGCCAGAGAATAACTATCAGACCTATATGACAATCAATACCTATAGAAAGGTAGGTTTCAACTTATGCACTGCTCCGAGCCACTGTAGCCAAGATAGGGTTCACTGTGCTCATTCCCCGCCTCCAATTGACTACTGGTTATGCCGAACTTCTCTATTGCTCCAGACATGCAACCAAATGTTCAAGTCAAAAGGATTGGCACGTCCTGAGTCACTGTGCCTCTATGTTGGGCCTCAGCCATAGGAAAAAACAGTGCTGTCAGTTTCCTCCTCCCCAGTGCGGCACAGAACACTTCTAGCTCCCTCCCAACCACAGAGGATGCATACATATATTCAAGTAAACATGAAACACATTGCAACAACAAAATAAAAGTATGAGAAGCATAATTGTATAGATGATGTGCCATGAAGCTTCTATAAGAAGATAACCTCAATATAACAGCATATCATCTACTATGGTTTTCTGTTGCATGAGTGGTTCGTCTAGTGGACCATTGGTGAGACCCACAGATGCAACCGCATGCGTAACAGTGACTTATAAATAATATTTTACGAATAAATAATATTCGTAATAGTGTTCGTTTTCAAACTTCTACAGATTAGCAGGATGGTGGTGCCGGAAACCATCTGGTTATGTCATGATATACACATTTGCTGCGATCTATTAACCTTTTTGACCTGAACCATCTGACGCCAACATGACATCTGATCACTTTGATATACATATATATATAACTGGTGGGCAAAATGTGGTCCGCCGGCCAAATCTGACCCGACAAGCCATTTCTTTTGGACTGTTATCTTAATATAAAAGTGGTAGATATACACTATCCCACGGACTCAGAAAACACTAATCAGAGTTCTAAAGGACTAAAAAAAAAGTTGTTGACCCCCGTGCCACGCGTGAAAACCTCATTCCGGTCCGCCCACTTAAACATGGTTGCTCATCTCTTCTCTACGGAATGGGACAGCAGCATATTCCACCCAACACTTTTCTTTAATCTCGTCTTACAACATGTATTACAAGTAAGGATGTCTGTAATCTTTGCTCCCCATTTAGGTGTACGGTAACACCACGGACGACTTGAAACATGACCGCGTACAATATAAGACTTATTGGCAAATGGGAAATAAAGTCTTCTTAGTGACACATTTGACTGTTCGAGTGTTTTCATTGGTCGCTATGATTATTATACTTTGTGTGACAGCCATTGAAAATCAAGAGCGTAGTCAAATAAGTCATTTCAAGTCTTAATGTCCATTTGCAAATATGCCTTATACTTTAGACGGTCGTGTTTGAAATAATAATCGCCGTAGCGAAGCAGTCATTTGCTGTGTGCACACAACGTTGCAGGTTCGAATCTGGTCACTACATTTCAGTTCAGAAGTGCATGTTTTCGAAGTTTCTTGTAGATTATCGCTTGAGTTACGGAGTTTAGTGCTGTGAGCAGTAGTTTCTGGTAGTCATCTTGTCACTGTCTTGAGGCGTGTAGAGTAATTATGAGGAAATCCGACTAGAATAGTCAGAGAGAAGAAAAGTGGTTGCGCATGTTACAAATGTCAGATTTTATGGATCTGAGTGAGCGAGCGAGATTCTGGCGAGCCGTAAGATAAGTTGGTGGAATTTGCGTCATTGTCTTGTCACTCCTTCAAAAAACAATATATTCTTTGTTATTTCTGGGAGTATTCTTTCTAAAGTTTATATATGTTTATTTCTTCAGTGTTTTGCAAGTTAGTTCACTTTAGACTTTCGGAGTTTCAAGGAAATAATGTCGCCATATAATAATTTCTTTCTATCACCTTGTCATACTGTAGTCTCTTGATGTCATATTTCGCGCGTTTGTTTCAGTGTTTATTTTTTATTTTGTAAAATGAGCACCCCCCCCCCCCCCCGGAGAGACCTGGTGGAGCATCCATTGAAATTACGGAATTACTTGATATAAGTGTTGCTATCGACAGGCGGCATGCCGCTGCGTTGGGACGGGACAGAGTACATGTGGGCGAGCCTGAGTACATCAAATTTAATCTGCATGCATTTTTTAGTCTTTTGTACTTGAAGGTCTTTGAATTTATCTGTCTACTTAAAGGCTTTTGAATGTATCAGTATATCTACTTGAAGACTTTTGAATTTATCAGTCTATCTACTTGAAGACTTTTTAATTTATCAATCTATCTTTCTACTTGAAGGCATTTGAATGTATCCGTCTAACTACTTGAAGGCCTTTGAATTTATCTTTCTACTTGAAGGCCTTTGAATTTATCAGTCTATCTTTCTACTTGAATGCTTTTCTTCTTCTTCTTCTTTCGTTCACTTGAAACATGTCTATATCTGTAATTCTGTCTCCTTAATAAAACTCACTGTCTTTTGTAGTTCATACAGTGTCCCATAGAGTTTTGATTCCAGTGTTGTTTCCTCTGGCCAATATGTCTGCCTCAGCGTTTCATGCTCAGAACACTCTTGAAGTATATATTTGACACTCTGTGCTGCCTGTACACATGGTCGTGTTGCCAATCTTGAACTTTGTATACATGTGACTGCGGAGTCGGTTGTGTCCTGTTCTGAGACGTAGAATTATAACTTGTTCTGGTCTGTTCATAATATGATAGTCATCTTATGTTGGTGTTTGTGGCTTTCTTATTGACTTGATCATCTGTTTTTTTCTGATGGTAGGTGATTGGTATATCTGGTTGATCTTCGGCAGCACCTTCCTTAGCCAGTTGGTCTGCTTTTTCATTTTCTGGTATTCCACAGTGAGAGGGTATCCACTGCATGGTTACCCTATACTGGTAAGACAATTCACTAAGTAGTTTTTTCAAGTCTGTTAGTTTTCCAGACTGGAGAGCTTGAAGCACTGACCTTGCATCTGTCAGGAATACCACAGGCTGTAGGTCAGAGTTGGAGTTCAGCAGTTTTTTTTAGCTGCCACACTAATTGCCTGGATTTCTGCATCATAATTATTTGAATGCTTTTGAATTTATCTATCTTTTTACATTAAGTCTTGTGAATTTATAGTCTATTTTTTAGAGGGCTGGATTTTCCATTATCCAATAGGTCTTATATTATAGACGGTTGTGACTTAGCACGAGCCATAGGAAAAAGCGACCATTACTAAAAATAGTTGCTATTTTCCATTTTGTACCAATCCTCACAACAGGTACTTCTCTAAAGCACTTTGCGCAGCTATCCACAGACATCTAAATACAAGGACTAGGCACGCATCATATTTCAGGGGCATTTTCCTTGTGATTTCTCTTGTGGACACAATTCTCACTAGTATATTTAGAAAACAAGTCGTCCTCCATGATAGGAGGCAGGATGTTCTCATGCAGCGTACCTTATCGTGATATATCTGACTTTCCTGTGCATTTATTTGTGGATGACAACAGTAAGGGACACATGACCTGTCGCATCAGCCAAAATGAGTGACACAGTGTGAGATGTGAAACGCTGAATAATTCTGGATAACAACTATTGGCGAATATTGTGTATGAAATTCACTGCTATTTTAGTTACAACCGACTCTTTATGTGACGTTTTACAAGCGCGTTACATATTCTTTTATATATCTAGATGTCTGTGACTGATCTCACGCAGGGTCACGTAATTTGGTACAGTATATCCGACATTTTCCCCGTGTGTTTCGTTTCATCAGCTTTTACCCGCCTTTTGGGGGGGGGGCGTACTTCTTAGCATTAAATGTCATTAAATCACCTCCCCCACCTCCCCAATGTATGAGTTTGCATATGTTTCAGACACAACCATCACAGCAGAGAAACATATGGTCTTGTCCTATCTCTGGTTGATGATGATTGGAGTCTTGTTGTCTTATTTTGTCAGTCATTCACATGAAAGTAGCCAATTGCAGAGGTTTTTAAAAAAAAAAAAAGTTGTTGTTCGTCCATCACAAGTGAAGAAAGCCAAGGATTTAGGAAGTCTTATGATTTTGGAATGAACACAATGAACGTTACCAAAGGTTTCGATGTCATGTTTTGTGTTAGCAGAGAATAACCACCACCGTGTGGACTATGCCACGTTTTTCTCCGGGAGAGGCATCCTCGCTGATCCCAAACAGCATCACTTATCTCTGTTGATTCCATATTTTTCCTGTATTGGCCGCGTGTGGTGCATCGGGAGATGGGGCTTTAGAGCTTTTGTCTCGCTCACCCCCCCCCTCCCGTAAGTCCCCTGTAAGAACTGTTTTTTTCTGTTTTACTGTAAATTTAAAAAATCCAGTCGAACATGACGTATATTGACAGTAAGGGCATGCGACCTCTATCACACAAGCCACTCGAACTCTCCCTGCAACCTCCTAATGGGAAAAATAGTTTTGAAATCTTTTTGTATATTGTCTGAAGATACAAAGATAAACGACGCTGTCTGGGATCAGTCCTGTGAACCATTCGGAAGAGTACTTGACTAGGCGTATTGTAGAAGCCAATTGCCAGGGTTTAAGTTTGTACCCCGAAAATGACTACACGAACATAACTCCAAATTAAATAAGGTCATTGTAAGGGCGGATGCCAGTATAGGCGCCATGCAGACAGGTTAACTGCAGTTGCGATACAGTGCAAATAATCGCACATTTTTCAGACCTAAATCTGTATCAAAAATTGCTGATGTCCCAACTCGTGGACCCAGTAATACATATCAAGCGTTTCGGTGTTTGAAAAATAAAAATGGTATGCCGATTTATACTGCGCAAACCCAGCCCGATTATGAGACAGACATAATTGAATTATTAAATAAGAACTGTAGATTACATGAAAGTATCATCACCTTTCGTAAACCGACAGTAAATTTCATTTATGCTCTCTATTTTCTGATTTCCTACGATGGTGGAATGAGCTGAGCTATTTTGTTTGCTGAACTATTGTCAGATTATTTGTGTCATTACCGAAGTATCCACAATTTTGTGTGTGTGTACAGTGGAGTCGAATGGAATGGGGAAATGGGGTGAAACTGTTATCTGCCAATCTGTCATAAAAGGCGACTGATGATATTTTTGGGCGATGTTGATTCTCCCATCCAATAGAGCAGGGGTTTTCAACATTTTCAAATGGTGAAAACCGCCACATGTAATCGTTAGTGCGCACAATCAATTTTTAACTCGCATGGCAAGAGCACGTCCTTACGGGAAAATCAGGGTGCTTATGAGCACCATGTTGATAACACCTGCTATAGAGAGCCAAATAGACTCTGGAGCCATGCCGAAGACGGATGTGTCATGTCTCAATGCATTACATTCTACGGGTTACATCTTACTATTATACATGAGTTTTAGAATGAATGCAGAAGAAACATAAAGTAATGAGTTCACTTAATACCGTTCGGCAAAGTTCTCTCCTCTCTCCTTTTTTCCATTATCACCAAGGAATGACACCAAATATTTTTCACTGGTCACGGTGTGTACAATTCTATCAAGCTCGCCCTCAGCTGTGTCCTAGCTGTCCCATATCTGTCTGTGAAATTTTTCTCTGTTTCTTGACATGTCCATGCTACTTGTTGCTTTTTATTGCTCATTCATTGAGTCGCTTAGCATGCACGCCTTAACGTTTGCATTGTTCGACAAAGGTAGCCTAGTTGATAGTCAGCTTGCTTGCCATCACCGGATGACAGCGTGCCAGGCTCAAAACTACGTTCGATTAAAAAAAAACCAAGTTGTGATTTCTCGCTTGACACGACCACTCCTTCAGTCAATTCAGCTGTTACTGAGTACCTGACAAATGATTTAGGTGAGTAAAGACGTAAAGGAAGGGAACTGTCCGCCCCTCCTAATAGTTTCGGATGCTTAGTACATGAAGAGTTATCTTCATCCTCGACAGTATGTTACTACAATTGGAGTTACCTTTACATTTTTACAAGCCATTGCCGTACCTTTGTCACAGCTGTTACCTCGATTGTGAGGCTGCTCGTGGCTATGATAACAGGTAAACCGCTTGCTTTCTTGGCAATTGTATTACAGAAACATGCAGAAAAAATATCAATCGCAGCGTTGATAACGAGTTTGCCTGTTGTTACACTGTATTCCAAACATGTTCTCATAATGTGGCCAATAAACGGGAACGGTTTTTTTTCTTCTTATGATGATAGCTATCGTAAAGTGTCCTGTCTTCCTATAGGGATCTAAAGTCATTTTGCGCATGAGATTGCGTCTGTGGGTTTCACCAATTGCTCACTAGACAAACCACCCATGCAACATAAAACCTTAGTAGATGACATGCCTTTATATTGAGGTTATCTTCTTATAGAAGCTTCATGGCACGTCATCTATACAATCCCGTAGTCGTAACCTTCGATAACAGTTGCTATGTTGTTCCGACAGGCCGACGTTGTGCTTGAACTAGTTACGGGCACGGCGTGGGTCGCCGGAACAACAAAGAAATCTGTCGCAAGGGCCACATTTGTGCCCTGATGTCGACGTCTGTTTCGGCTCGATTAGACTCGGAACACCATCGAGTTGGATGGCTGCTGGGACAGAGGGCGGAGCACTTATGGGAATGCACCATGTGCTATGAGACCAGATTCTAATCAAGAAGTCATAGAGAACTGATGTAATTTTACTCAGGTTACCTCATGTCCCTCCCAATGAAGCGTCATTCCGCCTGCCAAGACTACCACTCATATCACGTGACTTCTAACTCGTAGCTTTAGAAATAGTCTCCAGGGATCTTCGAAAGTAATCAACTATTTAAACAACACATTATAGCTGGATGTAGCCCGAGACCACCTGCTGTAGAGGACTTCTGTATATAATTAATTATGACTTCATTCGTTACTTTTTTTTTTATTATTGTCGTGTTTTTCGTTGGTACTATATATTTGTAGTCATGTCAAAAATAGCCAAGTCTGACCAACAAAATGAACAGAACGAATCATAATAGGTCTTTCTGGTCATGTTTACATTTTTCTGTGCGCAGGTTTTTATACGAAGACTAGTCATGTTTAGTCTTACTATTAACCAACCAGTCATGTTTAACCAGGTGATCAACCATGTCTCAATCGTGACCGTCAACAGTAAAGATCTGTGCACAGAAAGTAAACATGACTTGAAAGACTGATTGTTTACTATTTCTGAGAATTTCATTGGTCGGCCTTGGATTTTTGGGCATACGACTCCAAGAATATAAAGTGTGACCAACGAAAAGTGCAATAATAATCAAAAAACGTCACGAATGAATTCTTGTTTATTCTCTGTTGACAGGTCTTTACTGGAACCCAGTCATGTACACATACAGACTGTCTACTTCACACTGTAATTCAATATTCCTTTGGCATAGTCTGCTGTGCAGAAGTGTTCACAATACACGACTTGATTCAAACTTTCACTTGAAGACATCTTATTTTACCGTTATCTTGCGCCGTAATCAAGACTCACCATGACATCACGATAAAAATGTTACCTACGGCGAGTTAATGGCCGCCTTCATGGAAGTGAGTGTCGAAGGTAGATGTGGGAAACCATTATATGCGAGTGAGGCCGCGAAAACAAGATACCACCGTATCAATGTGCTTGTACTGGAATTGAGCTGAAAACCTTACACAGACCCATTATGTGTCTGACTATTGCCACATCGCGTTGTTAACATTGGAATAGCACGATATCTTCCAAAGTGCAAATAACGCATCTATGATATGCAAACTAGCAGCGAAACGTACTTCCCGCTCCCCGGCGGAAATCACACGTACTTTCGTGTTGGCTATGAGAGAGCACACGCAGAAGAAGAAGAGAGTAGCCCGTTTATCTATACTGTAACTTTTAAGATGATTCAGAATACATTTTCTTCACAGATTTCGGTAAATTTTGTTGTGCTTACTACGTTTATTTCTTTTCTATGATCCCAAGAATAACGAACTATTGTCTCTTGCTAATGTGCAGTGGGTTATTTCTTGAAATGTTTCTTTCATATCAAATAAGACTTCTCGACGGTGTGCAATGCCTTGTGAAGAAACCTACGTAGAGACGGGTATCTATTTTAAACGTTATAGCATCCATGCATATTTCATCAATGCCTTTTGATATCTTTTACACATATAGTACAGCAACAGAGCACTAGCACTGTAGCATCGACGAAAATCCACGATGTACATTTATACAAAATTAAAGTGTTTGTGAAAGATATTTTTCACATTTTGCTATTACGTTGTGTGCCCTGGTTGCACTTTTACCATCATACTTTAACCATTTCCGCAATATTGAGTGCACATTTAACATGCACAACGTGCACGCAGGATCTACGTTTTTATTATTTATTTCAGAAATTCATAGCAAAAATTAGAAACGATTTTAGGATACTTGACGAGAAGAGAAAAATCTGAACATTTATTAACGACCGGAAAGATACAGGGCAGTAGAGACAGAGGAAGACAAAGAGAGAAGTTGCTGGATGGGTTGATGCTGTGGAATGAGAGAATGTCACCAACTGAAGATATTAACGTTAACAACACCTGAGACAGTAATAGAGGAAAATTATCGGAAAAGCTCATTCGGCATGACACTTGATTGATTCAGATGGTAGTAAACGCGTTATTACACCTTCTTGTAGACAACAGTGGCTTTGGACATTTTTTTTACTGTATTCCTTTCAGCCGTAAGATATTTATTTATGAATCCGTTTCAAATATCAAATAAACATGACCTGACATTACCAGTTTGATAAGAAAGCTTATAAGCATATCCCAGAGATCAGCACGTGAAAGATCTGAATGTTTCACTAGTGTCTCATCTAATCACCCAACATGCGACAGAGAATATGCATATGTAGTGTAAGGTCATGACCGTCTCCAATATAGAAGACATGTGTACAGAAAAGGTACGGTTTTCATCTAGTGGAAGGCAGTCCTATGAGTATAAAGCAAAGCAAATTTACAACACTTCGATGTAACAATCACTTAAGTAGGTGTGAGGCAGTTTCTTCTATCCCTAATAACAAGTTGACAAAAGTAACTTTACACAATGCAATCTCTTTCTGTGGTTGATTATTTTCGGTCTCCCATTGGTCAATGGTATAACTATCTAGATACATATTTACTTCTGTGCGTCATCACCACCTGAATTCCAAAGAGATGGTTCCTAATTGTCTAGATAGGTAAATCTCCTTGTTATTCGTCTGTCATAACACCGACATCTGAACAAAAGCTACCTGCACTCTTCTGTAGGTGCTAAGTGCCTGGCAAGTACAATGACGACGCAAAATCACCACACCGTATTTATTCACTCACGAGTGAAAGGCTAAATGAAGGGCTGTCTGTCATAACATAAAACAATGCTGGTCTATCTACTCCTCCCTTTCTCCCTGTTACAGTTCTACCCGTGTCATGGTGACACTTTCTGTTAAAGATACCATGGGAGAATGAATATTGGTATCGGAAATTAGTGACAGCATACGAAACTGAATATTGTGAAAAGACATGATAGCTAACACCACACGGCAGGCAACATATGAATAAAAAGAATAATGATAAGAAAATGTTAACACAAGTTAAAAAATACAAACAAGGGAACATAAGGGAAGACTACGTTTCGACTAGGAGCAATAATGAGGGCGAAAAACAACAGGCTTGTGGTGTTCCATTGTTAGTATTTCGCTCTTATTTGTAAATAATTGAATCAGATTCTGTGGAGCAGTGTTTCTCAAACCCTGTTGCCGCGAGCTGACAACATCCGTTTTAACTGAAGCTACACTTTAGATACGTTAACTTTGACAACAAACGACGATGTTGAATACACTACATGTGTGTGTGTGTGTGTACAGATCTTGTTCCATATACATATAAGTTAAGTCAAGCATAATAATAGCTTACATACACATCACACCAAAGAGAAACCGTTCCAACCATCACTTAAAGGGTTTTAAAGCCGTAGAAGATTGACTTCACTGTACTCGGTTTCCCATATTCACTCCGTCCCTCTCAACGAAGCGGCACGCCGCCTACCGAGAGTACCACTCATAGCACGTAACTCCGTAGCTTCAAGTGATATCCACAGGGATCTCCGAAAAAAATTCACCTTATAAACAAGACGACACGAGCCGGATTCAAACCCATGACCGTCAAATTAAAGGGTTGAGTTACTCAACTGTTTGAGGGAGTATTCCAGCCTAAATGTCAAGTTGATAATTTTGTATGGTCCGCGAATGATGTTATAAATTGTACAAAAAATGGCCACTGACCAGTAGGAGTTCGAGAAGGACGCAGAAGTCGAATACACAGAACACCACCACCAGCCCAGACTCTCCCACCCTAACCACTACCTTAACTTAATTAAATATTTCTATTCTTATGACCATCTCTGGAAACAAGACTTCACACAAAGAAATATTAGATTGTATACAAAAATATGTTCTTGTCAGCAAATGATCTCTCTCTTCCCCCCCCCCCCCCCCCCAACTAAATTAGCGAACGTGGAAAAGCTTATGATCGGTATTCAGATAACACGTCCAGGCAAATAGGTGCGATATATCTCCTGCTGAGTAAGGATGCTAATTTTGTCGTCACCATGAAGGTTCGATTTCATCTCGTCCCATCGGAAACATAATTTGGAAACTGTTATATGACTGACTGCAAGGGAAGAGTTGTCACAGTGATGTAATCTTTCAGATCCTTCACCTAGATATTGATTGTGTGGATGAACACATTCCAACTGGTTTTTGATAAGTGAAATAAGTCTGTTAGGTCAGTGTTAGAAGATACTGTTAGAGCGCCGTCAGGTTGTTGTGTTTGTTCATTGTGCGTTACTTCATATGTTGCTATATTTATGATATTTTACTTGTATGACTAATGTGTGACCATTATTGGTATAGTTGATTTTTAGAACTAATATATGGGTTATTTTTATGATCAGAGTTGTATGACCAATGTGTTGGTTATTATTGTGATTCAGAGTTGTATGACTAATGTGTGAGTTATTATTATGACAAAGTTGTATGACTAATGTGTGGGTTATTATTGTGATTCAGAGTTGTATGACTAATGTGTGAGTTATTATTATGATCAGAGTTGTATGACTAATGTGTGGGTTATTATTGTGATTAAGAGTTGTATGACTAATGTAGGTTTTATTATTGTTATAATTGAGTTTTATGATTGTGTAGGTCAGTATTGTTATAATTGAACTGTATAACTAATGTGCGACCGCTATTAGTGTTATAATTGAGTTTTATTACTAATATTTGGGTCAGTATTGTTATAACTATGTTTTTCTATGGGTTTTTTTCCGTGTGTAATCGGGAGAAATAAAACTTCACGTGAATTTTCAGAAGTGAGTACCATGCACAAATTTATGTACCATTTTAAAATACACTTCCCGAGCATTTAATTTTACACATTTATAAGGCCAGTGTCAAATAACACACAGTAATTCATAGTTATATGTACACTGGAAATTTAATGTGGGTTATACCATAAATATAAAACCACAACGAGGACTACCTTTCTGCCCAAGCAATCACTGGTGCTGAAGTCGAAGATACCAGGCCGAGAAGTATAATAATAGTAATAGTAATAATAATAATAATAGTAATAATAATAATAATAATATAGTAATAATAATAATAATAATATATTAATAACAATAATAGTAATAATAATAAAAAATAAAAATAGTGATAGTAATAATAATAAACATAGTAATAGTAATATAGTAGTAATAATAAAAATAATAATAATAATAAAAATAGTAATAATAATAATAGTAATTATAATAATGAAACCCGTAACCAGTTAGGTTTGTAATGGTGTCACAATAGGGCAGCAGCACAAGTATCGCTTGTGCCATCGGTCCTGAGCCATCGGAAACATCAAGCCCGGACAATTTCTTCATGTTATTAACTCAATAGTTTTATACTACCTATTCTCCTTGCATTCTCAACTACTGCGGAATAGATTAATCTCTGAAAATGAATATAGTCTTGTTACATGTCGAAATCATATAATCTTGCGCTCTTCATCACTGTCAAATATACATGTCTACTGACCAGCAAGTGAGATTATTTTGTCCACAAATACATTATTTTTAAGCTCTTCAAAATACATTTGTAACAGACGTTCATTACTTGTAGAATTGTTGCATGTCCTCTTCTGTACTCTCTAATGTTGGTGCATAAACTTGGATGATATTTATATTAATAGCCTGCCGCTTTAGTTTTACTAATATAGAACTCTTGTCTGATATATTCCAGAATCCTATAACAGATCTCGCCTTCTATTTATCCAATATTACTCCCACGTTATTCCTATGTTGATCGTCTGAGTATATTATTCTAAGCTCTTGTGATACTATAACTATGCTACATGTCCCCAGACATCCCATCTCACATAGACCTAGTATGTTGATATTCCTTCAGTCTAACTTTCCTAAATCTGTCAGTGTCCGAATGTTCCAGGTTGCAATCTTGATTGAATACTTAATAACCACTGGAAAGATCAAGGGGAGAAGAGATAGAGGACGACAAAGAGAAAAGTCGCTAGATGGAATTGTATTGTGGCACGGTAGAAGTTCACAAACCGAGCTTATTGGCAACACAAGAGACAGAGTCGTGAAGAAACATGGTCGCCTACGCCATTGCACGTGATTGATTGAACAGACTTTGCATAGCAATTATATTCAAGCGTCTGAAAACTTCTCTCTATCTGCAGTGAGCGTCAACCTCTAACATTTATATTAAAGAATGTCGGAGTGGTACAGTGGTCTGTGACGGTCAAGGTACTGTGTTCGATCCCCGCCACAGGAAATTGTGCACACGGTCCGTTCAGAAAGCAATGGAAAACTAGTGAACGTATTTATATTGCCTAGAAAATTACCACAGCCAACACATGCTGGGTTGATAGCCAAGTCATGTAAAGGATATGCTACCAAAAATATTTTAGACACATTAAAAGACATAGGCCTAACACTTTATTGAAGACCTTACTTGAGGGTAAAGTCAACGAGAAGCGAGCAAGAGGTAGGCAGAGATACAAGTGGGAGAGTAACATCACAAGATGGACAGGTTACAGTCTAGCAGAGTGCACCACGAAAACAAAAGACATGCGATGTTGCAGGTCTGTTGCATCCAACCTTCGTTGCGGTGAAGGCACTTGATGATGATGCGAAGTGATATGACGAAATTGGGATAACGTCCACGGCTGAAAGGGTCGTACGAGGTATATTTGACTTAACCAAACCAAAAAACTCGACATTCGTTATTTCGTGGGTAGTGTGTATGTGTGCTGAGTGCAGGGCACTTCATTCTCTTGACACGACCTCGGTTCGAGATCTGCGCGACAGCGTTTCCCCTTCTGCTTCAACACTGCTAAATGTGGTCGGTACGAGAACTCAGACGGCTTGTCAAACAATACGAAGGTCATTCCCGTACTGAGATAACGTTGGCCGTTTGTGTGTTATTTTGACTTGGTTTTCTTTCCACCAAAGGCTGCTCTTATTGTTTGTAGTGTGTGTGTGTGTGTGTGTGTGTTTGAGCATACCGTGCATGGCTGGACTGTGTGTGTTGAAGGAAATGTTAGGTGCCTGTGAATCTCTCAGGATGTTAGTATTTGTTGGTATCTTCATGTGTGTGTTTCTGTTCCTTTTGATAATTGCATATGAAATAAGAAGAGGGGTAAGACAATGCTGCATTTTATCACCGAGTCTATTTAATATCTACACAGAGAATATCTTTAAAACTATATATAGAAGAAATGCCAGGACTCAAGATCAATGGGAAAATAATAAACAACCTTAGATATGCAGATGACACTGTTCTTTTAGCAGAAAGTGAACATGAACTACAGAGACTAATAGCCCAAGTCAATAAATCTAGTAATGAATATGGGCTGGATATAAATTTCCACACAAAAAACCATGATAATCAGCAAAGTTACAGAAGAACAAGAGCTAAACATAAACATAAATGGAAACTACAACAAGTAAAGCATTATCAATATCTTGGATACATATTCACACATGAAACAGAAGTTAAAAGGAGAATATGAATGGCTAAAAGTACCTTCAATGACATGATGAAATTATTAATATCTACACAAATTACAAAGTTAAAAATGAGAATTATTAAATGTTACATATATTCCATATTAATGTATGGCTCAGAAACATGGACGCTAAATAAATAATTAGAAGACAGAATTGATGCCTTTGAGATGTGGGTATATAGAAGAATAGGGAGAACATCATGGAAAGATAAGAAAACAAATAAAGAGCTGCTAAAGACACTTAATATGAAGAAAGAACTAAGAGAAATAAGGACCAGGCAAATAAAATATTTTGGACACATTAAAAGACATGACACCCTATTGAAGACCTTACTTGAGGGTAAAGTCAAAGATAAGCGAGCAAGAGGTAGGCAGAGATACAAGTGAGAGAGTAACATCACACGATGGACAGGTTGCAGTCTAACAGAATGCACCACCAAGACAAGAGACAAAGGATGTTGGAGATCCGTTGAAGCCAACCTTCATTGTGGACACGGCACTTGATGATTATGCATATGCAAAATGTATGCTACTGCAACATTGTATTTGGGCTGTATTTTCTTTGTTGAACTTCTCCTGGAGATCTCCATAGTGTAATAATTAAGTGCAGTGACCGTCTTGTGTTCTAGAAGTCGCGGGTTCGAATCTGACGCCAAAACAGACGTCGACTACAGGGCACAACTCTGGCCCGTGCGACAGGTTTCTTTGTTGTTCCGCCCACCCACGCGGTGCCGTAACTAGTTCAAGCACAACGTCGGCCTGTCGGAACAACATGGCAACTGTTATCGAAGGTGTTACGACTGCGGGATTGTATAGATGACGTTCCATGAAGCTTCTATAATAAGATAAACTCAATATAAAGGCATGTCATCTACTAAGGTTTTCTGTTGCATGGTTGGTTTGTCTAGTAAGCCATTGTTAAGACGCACAGACACAATCGCATGCTAGTACAGGTACATATATGTAATAACTTTCTGCTTATTCTCGTTCGCATTTTAGCATGCTGCATAGCAAATCGATTTTATTGTTAAATGTTGTATTTGAAAGATCCCCAAGGATCCCATACAGTTTAGCATGTCTGTACAGCAAATCCAATTTTTTGATAAATGTTGTATTTGAAAGTCCCCCAAGACTTCCATACAGCTTTGTATAGATAGATGCCTGACTCTGTTGTCAAGTACGTCGTCCGCAACTGGTTTAGTCTGCTGTAGTCTTGCTTGATATGATCAGTAGCATGTTCTGCCTGCCGAATCTCCATTCCTAAAATGGTTTATTATAAAAAATATTTGATCACATTTTTGTATGATTTAACATTAGGAAGTAGTTTTCGAGGTCGCTATTCGCAGGGATTATGTTATCGCCATAGAATTGTCTGTTGTTATTAATAAACACTGGATAACAGTGTAGCTTGAGTGGTTTTAAACACGTCCCTCGACAATATAGTGATTTGGACTCTCTGGGACTAATCCTTCTAAAGTGGTTAATTGAGCTTTTCCCTTCATCTTCATAAGCCGTCGACATAAATTGCAAACAGTGAACAATGAATATTATAGGAAAGCGTAAGTATTGCGTCGTTTTAGAATGATGATTCCCAATGAGTTCGCAGGACTATATTGTCGGTGGACTAACTCCAAACCTGAAAACATGCGTTGACATTCTTACATTAGCCCAATCAGAAAAAGAAAATAAAAAATAAGAAAAGATCGAACCTCACAAAGAGCATAAAAATGAATAAGTATTTGCTCAGGTAAAAAAAATGAAATCTTTGGGGGACATGATGTTAGAAATTAAAATAATGTGCATTGGTGATTTTAATGTGAAGTGAATGAGAGAGAAATACAAGATGAAACAGAATACGAGGGTAAGCATGATGATGATGCTGATAGATTGGGACTGGTAGTTATTGATAGCGGTTATAGCGTGTGTTCATATCCCATTGGTCGCAAACCCAAATGGTGTCGCGAAAAGTTTTCTGTGTGTAAGTAAAAGTAAAGTAACCCATATCATTTATTAATGCCGTAGGGGTGTGAGATGTTAGCGATCTCACATTTCACAGGCTCTGCAAATGAGGGCGGTAGCCATCTCCTCTCCCTCTCAGTCTTCACTTCCCGGATTAATCCGGTACCCATTTAAGGCTGGGTCGACCTGGGAGCCGTTGCTATCTGAAAACATTTCCGCCCCAACTGGGGAATGAACCACACTTTCTGTGTGGCCGTTGGCTGAAATAGTAAAATACTAAACCTGTGTCTTGATAGAGACGGAAAGGGAAGCACATAATAGGGGTACTGTTACCTGCCGTGCGTATAGTAAGGGACGACTAAAAAGATTGGGGGTGATTGCCCCATCACATGGAGATCTATACTGACTCAGAGGCCATACTGCAGTCCGATGTGTCAGGATGAATGGCGTGGTATATATAGGTATGACCTTATTTGTCTCGACAGACTGTCTGAAGCAAGCGTGTACCAGATGGAGTTAATCGGACACGATCACACGTCTTTTAATAACAAAAACTGCTGACCTACGAGCGATTTAGATTGTTGCAGAACAAGCATAGAAAAATACCCTTTGACTGTAGCACCTCGTGGTATATATGTATGGCCTTATTTGTCTCGACAGACTGCCTGAAGCAAGCGTGTACCAGATGGAGTTAGTCGGGCACGAGCACACATGCCTTTTCATAACTAAAACTGCCGATCCGCGATTTAGATTGTTGCAGAACAAGCATAGGAAAATGTCGTTTGACTGTAGCACCTTACGTCTGAAGCTTGTCTTCTATTCTACTCAGTATTGAACTCGGACATGTCTTAGCACCACCATGCAGGATTGTTATTTTTATGACGATAGCTGTCATGTCAGCTTTTCCCAGCTGCCAGAAGCGCTGAAAAGAAATCATTAATTTATAGTTTGTGTCATGTGACGTATTCCTTCCAGAACGTTGTCTTCCCAATGAACTCTCTGAACCTCTCTCTGTCTTGGGCGATGTGGCTTGCATTTTCTAGCGATGTATTCATGTTATCTTTAATGTCGTTAGTCCATCGTCTTCTTGGTCTGCCCCTTCTCCTCTTCCCAGGTACTCTTCCCTCCATTATTTGTCTTTCTAAACAGTTATGTCTCTTTATATTGCCAAACAGGCGTAGTTTTTTGTTTGTTATTGTGTTTAGTAACCAACACTCTGGAATATTCAGTGTGTTTATAATATCTGAGTTTCTGATTTTATCCTTCCATGATATTCTAAGTATCTTCCTGTAGCATTTCAGCTCGAAGGCGTTGATCCTCTTTGCCGCTGTTTTACTTAGAGTCCATGTTTCACAGCCGTATTTTGCAACCGGAAAGATAAAAGTTCGTAACATTAGCACTTTCGTTTCTATTTTGTTGTTTTTCCATATGTTTTTCAGCCGTGTTATTTTGCAATATGCCATTGCCAATCTCTTCCTTATTTCTGCCATGTAGTCTCCTGCACCGTTGATGTTTGCTCCTAAGTATTCAAATTTATCCACACATTCTATCTCGGTATTGTCTATTCTGATTTTTGGTTGTTGTGTTGTTATATCTGTTGACATGATTTTTAATTTATAGTTTACAAACATTTAATAAAGGAACTAGTCATTTTAGTATGCTTGTATTTTTTTTTCAATTTGCTCAATATGTCTTATATTTACAACGGTCACGATTTCGTTCAGGAAACGGATGCTGGTCTACACCACACCGTGAGTTGCATCAGGAAACACTTATGTTGTGAGACGTTCAGCTTCTGCGTAGATTTATCTACACGGAACAAGTCTCGATGTGAGAGTACTCATTTGGATGTTGGTGTCTCTTGTTAATATCTTTGGACTGCTCCCATTATTCTTCAAACAAAATAAAAATGCGAATTATAAAACGCTGCTACTAGTCTACATTAATGTATAGCTCAGAAACACGGATAATGAACAAACAGCCAGAAGACAATTGATACCTTTGAGATATGTAGAACAGAAATGGAAAATGAAGAGAACAAAGAGGTTCCTAAACAATATGTGTGGGGAAAAAAAATAATTAAATGAAATATCAAAGTAATGAAATATTTTGGACATATTAAAAGACAAGATAAGGTGAAGACCTTTCTTGAAGCTAACGTCGGTGAGCTGCGAGCAAGAGTCAGGCATAGATAAAAGTTGGAGGGAAATATCGAGAGATGGACAGGCTACAGTATTTCAAAGTGCGCCACTAAAGCAAGAGATAGAAGATGGTGAAGATTAGTTAGAAACCAACATTCCATGCGGAGACGGTCACTGATGATGACATTGTTTTTCTGTATTCTTTTTGTCTTGCTATTTCTTAACTCGGTGATTATTGGTATATATTTGCTGTTCAAGTAAGGGCGTGTACTTGGTATATCTTATTGGGATATATTTGCTGTTCAAGCAAGGGCGTGTACTTGGTATACTTTGTTGCGACGTATTTGCTGTTCAAATAAGGGTGTCATCATCAGGCAGCACATTTCCTGAACAGGATGTAGCAGTCATCATATTCTTTGGAAACTTCTATTGATCTTGAGCCAGCCTTCCTGCTTCTGTTACTGTCATGTTCAGGTGCTTTTTTTATGTCTTGAGTCCATCTTCTTCTTGGTCTATCTCTTGTTCGTCTCCCTGGCATCATCCCCTTCCTTATGGTCTTCTCTTGGCTGCCATGACGTTTGATATGGCCAATATATTGTAGTTTTCTGGAAAGAACCATGTTGTTTAGTCAGTTTTCTGTTACAATCATTTCTCTCAGAATAGCAACATAAGTGATATTTTTTGGTCCATGACATTCTGAGGATGTTTATGTACCATTTTGTTTGAAATGCTATTTTAGTTTTCACTTTGTTGGTGATTGTCCATGATTCACGCCCATATAATGCCAATGGGAATATGCACGCTCTTAGAAATGTTAGTTTTGTTGTTTTACAGCAGCTCCGCCATATGTTTTTCATTTGTATCAGCCTCTTTGTCGCGATAGCCAACATCCTTCTGACTTCTTCATAACAATCACTAACTTTTGATAAGAGAATCAAGGTATTCAAAACTTGTGACTCTTTCTAATTCGCTGTTGTTGATACTGATTGAGAATTTGCTAGTGGTTTTGTTGCTTGCTATAATGTTGGTCTTGTTTCCATTCAGAAATAGGAGTAAGGATATATAATGTCGATCTTGTTTCCATTCAGAAATAGGAGTACGGGTATATACTAGGTATATCTTGTTGGGATATATTTGCTGCTCAAGTAAGGGCGTATACTTGGTATATCGGCCAACTAGATTAAAGAAACATCTTCGTTCAAGACCGATTATCCAAACTTTTGTGGTTTCTTGATCGTCCTTGCTTTGCTTGGAACAACGATTATCAACAATATGCCCTGTTATGCATGTCATAAAAAGCAACTAAGGTAACTAACTATGTTTTGGAAAATGAGTTGTTTTTTTTTGGGGGGGGGATCTCCTTGTCATATTTTTGCGTAATTACATCAACAAATGTTGGGGGGGGGGGTGAGTCAGAAACAGTTTGACAGCTGTTGACTGGGGGGGGGGGAAGAGATTGATTAAAAAGTGACAATACAACAATCAATAGTAAGTAGAATTAAAAATTGACATCAACAATAACGATTATATAAGCCGGTTAAATTGTTTGAATGTGAAACATTTGTATATAGTTGTTTAATATATTATGCAGTATTATCGTACTTCTTCCGGGAGCGTTTATTAGAAAATGGAGAGGATATAGAATCTTTCGACAATCAGAGCGTGTATAAATTATTGACAGTTGCTTGGTAAAAGTTGACAAAAAATTGTTGTCGTTATTCACGGATATCCCATTTGTACGATGTATTTTCTCTGTGTCGTATTATTGAATAGAGTTTTGGACAGGCATATATTTAATAGAACCTGTTAATAGCATCTTAGGCATATCACATATTCCTTTATTCACTGGCTTGCCGCTAATACAATAATTCGTCCTGTTCTGCAAGCTGAGATGTTTCTTCTACCTAACCTTCGGACTCCCCGCCCGTGATGGTGAGCGGCTAGAATTTACAATCCGAGGTCCATATATCACAATGCTTCTCTATTCTAAACGGCCGTGTGGCGATCATAATGACAATCTTTGGATCCTATCTGTCTGTAGAAGATGCACAATTTATGAGTTCAAGTCCTGCTACTTGTGCGATGCTACTTTGACGTCCTTGTATGTTAGGTTTCAAATTTCGGTTCAATTCCATGAAACTTTCGGTCCCGATTATCCACTATCCAGCGAGAAACCAGGCTTACTTGAAGACTTACACAGTCTTCCAACTTAGAGCTATTCAAGCTATGATCCTAACAACTCCTATCTAAAAACATATAACCACTTCTACTAACACTTCTAATTAAACTCAACCTATGTGGGGATTCTTTCCCGTGCTATTCGACTTACCGCCGACACTTTTTCGACCTACCTAGTCGCTCCTAACTCTCCGAATCCCCAAATAGCATCCTCTCCGAATCCCCAAAATAGCATCCTCTCCGAATCCCCAAAATAGCATCCTCTCCAAATCTCCATTAACATCCTCTCCAATCCTAAATTGCCAAGTTCTCTCCAATTTGACAAAAACTTCCGACCAATCAACATACTTCATGCAGCTCACATACTCCTATCTTTTCTCACCCATGCCCTTTTTGTCCATTATACACACACATTTATGATAAGTCATTAAATAAACACACGTTTGCACATTCATACTTTGTCTGACTGTCTACCTGATCGCTTGCTGTCACGACAGGGACCGAATAACAATGCTTATTGCCTGCATCATCTGTAATGACTATTTTTACCCTGAGGCAGGTAGTTGTGTGACAGTATTTTCACATGAGCCATATGGGTTGACCACACAACGTATCATTTCAGACCGTCGATCCCCCGCTGTCGAAAGGTTCTCACTATCTACTAAGATGCCCTTAGCTTGTGAAGGGTTCTTCCTTCTTGCTGAGATGTCCTTGCACAACTCTGGCACACTAAGATTGGGATTGGTAGATGAGATGATTGGACGTTCTACATATGAAAGTTCACTGTGTACAAATATCATAATAATAATAATTGAAACGTATCTTGTATAGGACATTGATATTCGAATATTTTTGAATTTGTAGGCTTCACTAGTACATCAAATCTGATCGCCAGTACAACGTGGACGATCAGTTTTCGGAACCATGAGCAAGTCCGACCGTATTAAGTTTGTGAGACGGACTCACTCTACCACAAAGCCGACATACAGCCGTGACCGTCGGTTTTAGACCTGTTGACTAATTGGAGAACATCCTTCTAAAATGACTGATCTGACTTTTCTCGAGATTTTCATTGGCTGTCGACATAGAGTATGATCATAATGACCAATGAAATTATCACGGGAAATTTCAAATGAATCGTTTTAGAAGGCTGTTTTTCAAATAGCGAACAGGTTTATTGACGCTGGTCTTATCTACAGGTTACTCAATCCAGTGCTATGTCGAGTGACATAGGCGATAATGTTTCTTCACAACTCTGTCTCATGTGTTGTTAATGTTCAGCTGGTGACATCTCTTTGTTCCACAGTGACAACACACTCATATTTTCTGTCTTCGTTTTCCTCTTTCTCTTCTCCCCTTGATCTTTCCGGAGGTTACCAAATGTTCAAGTTGTGCTTTTCTGATCACTGGCCTTAAAAGCTTGACTGTCTACTCCTAGTTTTTTCTTGTAATCTGGGTTTTTTTTACCCCTGCATCTCTAACGATTTCTACGTTAGTTTTCCTGCCTGGCATCACTCTTCTCAAAAACCACATCTCAGTTGTATCCAGCTTATCTTGAGTTCCATTGTCTATCGTCCATGCTTCGCTTACATAAAGAAGGATTGGCTCAATATAACATTCTATCTCGTTTATCTATTTATACTACTCCATTGCATAGAATTTCTTTCATCATATGAAATGCTGACCTTGCCCGCGCTATCCTGGTTTTGTTTGTTTGTTTGTTTTTTTTTTTGGTTTAAAAATCTCGTTGGAGCTCCGTCCATCCGATGTTAAAATGGCGCCAAGATACTCGACCCTATCTACTTGATTTAACTTTGCATCACTGATATTAATACTTCATCTCGTCGGTGTGCAATAACCCTGAAATAACCATCACTTCAGTTCTCCTCCAGTTTAGACTGAGGATTTTAGAACGACAGCTTACTGCTTTTGTTATATTAAGAGTCGGAAAATAAAACACAAAGAAATGTAGTTCTACATATCATAAAAGGAGCTAAATCGATCTTTCGAGCAAAGTGTCTTTATCAAAACGAAAACACACCATAACGGACGAAAACCTCCAGTGGAAAAAGAAATAAAGAAACGGCTCTGCGGATGGATAGGACATACGTTAAAGAGATCGACGAAGAAAGAACACTGTCAGATAGACATTGTTCTGAAACCTACAGGTAAAGAGGAAAAGATGAAGACCAACAAATACTAGAAGATAAGAATTAGGCGCAGACACACACACGTTTTTATAAAACATGGAAAGAACTGAATGCAATATCTAAAGGTACGGTAAGATAGAGATGGGTTTGTTCAGAACCTGTGGGTCCTCAGGACGAAACAAACCACTGGTAGACACGCAATACCTAAGGAAATCTATACTGTATTGTAAAATGCCGAACTAATGAGATATGAGTGCAGGTTAACATCAGCGCACACCGGACAAATCCATAAGTTCTTTGTTTCTCTCAGGTATAATGGTTAAACACCATATGTTACTTGTGTTTTAGAGGTCGCGGGTTCGATTCCTGATCGTGTTGTCTTGTTTACAAGTTATTATTTTTTCGACACCTTGGGGATTATCGCTTGACGCTACATATTTACATGTTATATTTACATGTTATATGTGGTTCTGCAGACGGCTTTCTGCTGTGTCGAGAGGGACGGTGTGCATATGGAGAAACCTGAGTACAATTAAGTATTAACTCGACACATTCTAAACCGTATCATCTCTTTTATCTACCTAGTGTCTTTTCTATGCTTTTGATGTGAGACGTTGCAGGATTAAATGATGATCGGTTTTCGGGCTATGTCACGTTTGGTCGCTTGATATGCACTAATATTGTGATGTCTCAGAATGCCTGTAACGCCTTCAGTCCACCTTCTTCTTGGTTTTCCTCTATACCTTGCTGTTTCCATTATCAGGTTGTGTGCTCTTACCGCTGACCAATAAGGGCTCATTCTCATAGGTAGCCGAACCATTTCAATCTGTTTTTCAATATATTTGACCACTGATGTCCTAACAGTTCTTGTAATCTCATTTCTCACATGATCTCTTTTTGTTTTGTTTGCTGCTTTTCTTAGACATCTCATTTCGCCATGTTTTATATTGTGACCAATTCAAGATGTTACATTTTCTGTACGCATTCCACTTGTCGTCTGTTTTACGTTTTCTGTATATTACATTATTCCTTTGATCAATGTTAATGCTCAACGGACTCATATTACTTGCAAAAGACCGCATCTCAATCGCCTATAAAAATCTACCATAGAACCTGGATTAATTTAAGTTTTTCACGCGGGCAACAGAAATAGTATTTTCATGGACGTGTGTTTATAGCTTTCCCCTTTTCTTTGTTATTACCAGAAATTAATAATTATATGTTACAGGTAATAAAAGTCTAATAAGTATGTGTAATAAGAAATATAAATGATATGATGCATGATATGAAGTTGACGTTGCGGGCAATGGACCTTCATCAGGAAAAACAAATCACAGCAAATATGTACGAGTTGGTGAAGTGGAGCGAGTTCACCAAATAGGTTCTATGTAAATGGTTAAATGAAGTTGAAAATAGAAAATTATTTCATCGGACAAATTGGATGTGAGCCATCATCTTATAGCAGTACTGCCAAAAACACATAGACAGACAAGGAAGGAAATCTACAGTTTAAGAATCGACGAGAGTTGACAGAAGTTTCGCTTCCCTGACCAAAAAAAAAAAGAGAAAAGAATGTAACTGAAATAACATTCTAAAAACATTCTATACCGCCATATAGGAGATAATGCACCCTCGACCGTGTTTGCAGTGTTAATGTTCTGTCGTTAAGTAAGTCTGTCTGTATGTTACTTTATTTTTGTCTGTGTGTCTCACCGTTTGTTTGAGATACCTTCACGGAATTTCACCTGTTCCGTTCGTTTGTGTATGTTGCGTGTATTTCCTATGTTCTATAATTGATATGTAGTTTTGTTTTGTTGTGTTGTGTATTTGTTGTGTCGTATCGATGTTGTAATTTGGTTATGTGTACTGTGTAGTGTAGCGTATTGTTTATACATTGGTGTCTTGTTAGTTCTCAACATTCTATAGAATCTCTCCTTTAGTAGGACAATATTCCTACTAGATTTCCAACAGGATGTAGTCAAGAGAATGGAAGATGCGCCGTGTCGCTGTTTTATTTGCGACATTGACCCAACACATTCTTCTTGGACGATGTTAAACATTGAATTTTACTTATATATGTTCGCAATGATTATACAAAATGTCTCAGAATCGTATTTTCCCATTTTCCGTACCACAAACTTGTTAGTCTGTATCAATAATGAATGATCCTGTGCTTAGCTATCCAAAGTCCTACAGTGTTCACGAGCAAAACTTTTGAATTGATTATGCTAATGTGACGTCTATAGGCACACAGCTCACTACCTATGTCCAAGTGTTTCTTAAGTACTCAGGAATATTCTTAGTTTCTGGTGTTTTTTTCACCAAACGAGCTTATCCAAACGCTAGACGTGACACTTTTTTTTGTAATAACAGCTTATGTGCGAGATCTCTAAAACTAGGCTTTATTGATTGTACATTTCTTCTTGTCGATTCTACCTTTGTTCTATGTATTTTACTTTTTTTCATTGTACCTGTTATCAAGTTTGCATTTGCTTTTATTGTCAATTTTATTTATTGCTTTAATTTTGTAATAGATTGTACCTTTATTGTTATCCATTGTGACATTTGATAAATTGTACTTTTTTTAAAAACACAAATACATTATTACACTACTATCGATTGTACCTTTATGTTTTTCTGTCATGTCATTCTTGTGACTGATTGTACCTTTATGTTTTTCTATCATGTCATTCTTGTGACTGATTGTACTTCAGCTATTTTTATCCATCGTGAATTCTCTGATCGATTGTATTTTAATTTTTTTTTTATCCAATGTAACTTTCTTCTCATTCATTGTACCGTAATTTTTTGGTTAATATAATGTGACATTATTCTAATCGATTACACCTATTTTAAAAAAAATATGTATACTGTACCTATGTGATTGTTCCATTGTGTTGATTTCAAGTGGTTTTTTTTGGGTTGTATTACTCTTCATTTCGATTATGCATAAGATCTTATTAATCGTGCAATTCTTATTATCGATTGTACCTTCGTATCCATCGATCTTACCTTTGTTTTAATACATGGTACTTTAACTTTATTGCACATTTACTTTATCAATTGTGCATCTATTGTATGTAGTGTAATACTGTTCTAGTTGATTGTAACTTTCTTACATAGAATGTAACTTTCCTCTATAGTGTAACTTTCTTATATAGAATGTAACTTTCTTATATAGAATGTAACTTTTCTATAGAATGTAACTTTCTTATATAGAATGTAACTTTTCTATAGAATGTAACTTTCTTATATAGAATGTAACTTTGTTCTAAAGAATATAGCTTACTTCTATAGTGTAACTTTCTTATATAGAATGTAACTTTCTTATATAGAATGTAACTTTTCTATAGAATGTAACTTTCTTATATAGAATGTAACTTTGTTCTATAGAATATGGCTTACTTCTATAGTGTAACTTTCTTATATAGAATGTAACTTTCTTATATAGAATGTAACTTTTCAATAGAATGTAACTTTCTTATATAGAATGTAACTTTGTTATATAGAATGCAACTTTGTTATATAGAATGCAACTTTGTTATATAGAATGCAACTTTGTTATATAGAATGTAACTTTGTTCTATAGAATATGGCTTACTTCTATAGTGTAACTTTCTTATATAGAATGTAACTTTCTTATATAGAATGTAATTTTTCTATAGAATGTAACTTTCTTATATAGAATGTAACTTTGTTATATAGAATGCAACTTTGTTATATAGAATGTAACCTTCTTATATAGAATGTAACTTTGTTATATAGAATGTAACTTTCTTATTTACAATGTAACTTTGTTCTATAGAATATAGCTTACTTCTATAGTGTAACTTTGTTCTATAGAATATAACTTTGTTCTATAGAATATAGCTTACTTCTATAGTGTAACTTTGTTTTATAGAATGTAACTTCATTGCCCCATTCATTACATCATATCTAGCTAATGCAACGGCAATATCGTTGGCTCTGACTTCTGCATGGCCTGGAGAGTAGCTGCAAGTGAGACTCTGGATGTTGCTTAGATGAATAACCTACTCCACTGTGACCGCCCTCTATCTCTAATACCTACTCCACTGTGATCGCCCTCTATCTCTAATCTCATATTCAATTTTGTTGCATATGACTGTGTGAGGAAAATCCAGGATGTTGATTGCCAAGGTCCAACAATTAATAGCCTCGCCAATGCATTCGCCCGCTTACCAGCAAATCTGGATTTATAATCCACTGGTTATTAGTGGTTTAAAATAAAAATTACTCTCGTGGTTCACATAGCCACCAAAAAGTAGTGTATCAAGGCTCATGCTCCTGGAAGGTTCATGAATACCGTCATCGCTACTGAACAGCTACGGTAGGGACGTTAGTCAGGCAGTTTCTGGTCAACCACTGACTAAGCAGCTGAACACTAATGGGAAACGAGTGCTATGACGATGGTTCATAATTTATCTTACTGTTACCTTTCATACTCGATGTTGCATATTCGTGAGGACACCCTGGGAGTTATTTCCAAGTGTTTTTCTTCCGCGTTCAATCTCAAACTCCCGCTGGATATCTCTTGTAATAGAACAAGGGTCCGACTATATTTCCAGCGGGATGTAGTCCAGAGAACAGAAATTCGCGGTGTCGCCGTATTATTTGCGTCAATGGCCCGATACATCCGTCTTCGACCAAGGGTTCAATCCAACAATGTATTTGTTATAGTTTTACCTGTTCTTAAAGCGATGTCACCTTGTAAAATATGCTGGGGAATGTTAGTACGAAAGTCACACTCACGGGAGGGAAACTACCATCAAAGCTGGTTTGACCTGTCTGCACCTCACTCTCACACCTGTCGACTAAATACTTCACATCAATGTTTCTCATTACTCCGTGTTACACATGTACCCACCACGTGTGCGCTAATGTTTTATGTATGTATGCAGTCTAACAACACAATATATACTCCCCCTTGCTGTGTTCAGCTTGTGAGCTGTCAGTGGAGTTTATATACCCGTGCAAGTTCTTTGTCGATGTGTCTTATGTACTAGGGTTAAATTTTTTAGTGACAAGAGAACGCATATTCAAACGACTTGGTCAAGATGGAAATTACTCATTTTTTGAGAGATTGAGTTAGTAAACTGTTGAATGGAGCTGCTAGACACATTTGTGTTAGCTCGACGGTCATGGATCGAATCTTGAGTGCACCCTCCTGATCTGGACAATATGTTGCATCATGGATCTTCCCTACACTGTCACCAGTCCCAGCTGCTATGTAGGCCTGAGTGCAACACCGCCTACATATTATGAGACGGCAAGCACTGTTATTACGTGGGATACGCACACACATATTATGTTTCAAGACTAGGTTTCACCAAGTCTTGACTTTCATCGAATGATAATTAAATCTTGTTGTGTAGGGGTATTTGAACGGCAGGAAGACAGCATAGCTTCTATATATTTCATTATTCTTCTGTCTGCGTTTTTCTTTCTATTATTACTATTTCATATTCTTTTTAATCAATGCCTCAGTGTAGCTGTTTTAGTTTTCGGATTGACATGTCAGTATTTTTTGGATGCGTGTGGGTTATAATCTGACTGAGATGTCTACACATTTCGGTTCCGCACATTCGATTTTAGTATACATTTTCGGTGAACTTGTGACTTTCTATATTATGGATATCCACCCATTATACCCCACTCATTATGGATAGCCATCCATTATATTCCATTCATTATGGATAGCCACTCATTATACTCCACCCATAGATAGCCACCCATTATACCCCACTCATTTTTGATAGCCACCCATTATACCCCACTCATAGATAGCCACCCATTATACCCCACTCATAGATAGCCACCCATTATACCCCACTTATTATGGACAGCCACCCATTATATCCCATTAATTATGGATATCCACCCATTATACCCCACTCATAGATATCCACCCATTATATCGCACTCATTATGGATAGCCACCCATTATACCCCACTCATTATGGATATCCACCCATTATACCCCACTCATTATGGATAGCCACCCATTATACCCCACTCATAGATAGCCACACATTATACCCCACTCATTATGGATAGCCACACATTATACCCCACTCATTATAGATAGCCACCCATTATACTCCACTTATAGATAGCCACCTATTACCCCACTCATTATGGATAGCCACCCATTATACCCCACTCATAGATAACCACCCATTATACCCCACTCATAGATAGCCACCCATTATACCCCACTCATTTTGGATCACTATTCAGTGTTTCCCGTTTTGGGGAGAAGAATAGTAGCACCCAGGAACGTAGATACGTCTTCGGTAAGGAAGGGGAAGGGGTTACTTCATTCCCCCTCACCTACGGGCTTGATAGCACTAAGAAGTGACTAAGAGATAAAAATTCAGTGTCGGGAAACAACGCGAAATTATAAACTATGGGGAGGGGAGGGGGCTTTAGACAAATATCAAAATGAACAGAAATAGGTATAAAACATAAATGTTGTCAATATTAGTCAAAATAAACTAGCAACGAGACACAGTGCGCACACACACAGAATAATGCGCGCGCACACACACATACACACACAAACACTTACATATTTTGTTGTCCAGGAATGTGCCTGTATTTGAATGTGTTTCTCCTGTATAAATTGGACTGTGGCTCAAACAGTGATTCTTAGTTTTTTTGCTTCTTCCAGTGTTGATTCTTTGAAACATCATTACACATTCGAGATATTATAGAAACCTGACCAATCGACAATATCAGTCATGTGGATTCATTGGAAAACATCCCTCTAATGTGACTTATTAGACTTTTCCCATGAATTACATTGACTGTCAACACAAAGCGACCAATAAAATACGGGAAAAGTCAAATGAGTAACGTTTCTGTGCTTTGTATTAAGTAGAGAAAACAAGGCTCTTTCGTTTTATTTCTTCTTCCCGATTCAGAACGTAACTATCACCTCATTATTTGGCTGTAGTGATTTTCTGGACAATATTTACGTATAGTAAGTTGACGTTACTTTCTGAACAGTAAAAATGCACAGTTCGGCTGAAATCTAACCCGGTATCATAGGTATAAAAAAAAGTAAAGTAACCCATAGCATTTATTAATGCCGTAGGGGTGTGAGATGTTAGCGATCTCATATTTCAGAGGCTCTGCAAATGAGGGCGGTAGACATCTCCTCTCCCTCGCAGTCTTTACTTCCCGGATTAATCCGGTACCAATTTAAGGCTGGGTCGACCCGGGAGCCGCTGCGACCTGAAAAACATTTTTGCCTCAACTGGGGAATGAACCCAGGACCATTCATATGCGAAGCCAGTGCGCTAACCACTGCGCTAACCACTGCGCTAACAATAGGTACCCGAAACTGGTTCTGTACCTAGCTGGCAGAACCGGGCATAATATGCGCATAAGTTATTGTTTATCGAATTTCGTATGTTATCGTGGACAATACCGGTCTTTACTCATCGTGTGTCATATTTTATTAGAAATTTTTAAGTTGTTGCACTCCGGGCGGACCCATATGTGCTCAGTCTTTGTGTGCAGATGGTGAATAGTATTATGCTTATCTTTCCCCCTCGGGCGCTGAATTTTTTCGCGCCTAATATGGCACCATCTCTCGCACATCTCTGCTTGTCCTACGCGTCATTAAAAAATGCAACATTCTCTGGTCTATTTATTCATCTAGTGTCTTTTCATTCTTCAATAACCGATCCAGTATTCACCTCAGAAGCATACATTTGTCCATGTTCACTGTGATGCGATGCTCATTTTAAAAATGAGGGGGGGGTGGGAAGAGGGGTTGCCCGCTTTTTTTTTGCTTGCTTCCTCGTACTAAATATCATATTGAGTATTATGTTGTGGACTTAATAAATACCCTTTTGTCGAAACGTCGGATTTTATCCTGTCATCCCGTTTCAAGTGATTAGCAACATTTCATTGCTCTGCTTGGAAGATTCACCTGTACATTTTCTAATGTTTTGTTGTTGTTGTAAACATCTCTACTCGATGTTTTATTTCAATGTTCTTGTACTTACATCAATTTTATGTGTTTTTTAAATGTTATGT
The DNA here is from genome assembly GCA_034231615.1 of Meghimatium bilineatum. Lineage (NCBI taxonomy): Eukaryota > Metazoa > Mollusca > Gastropoda > Stylommatophora > Philomycidae > Meghimatium > Meghimatium bilineatum. Next base: position 63,952,670 of record CM067304.1, read on the forward strand.
TTTGTTGTAGTCGTCAAACTGTATTATTCCGTGTTTTCAATTTTTATTGATTGATTCTATATCGGATTATTGTGTGAACAGATTGGAACAGCCCGGAGGTTGTGTGATATTATGGAGTTGTGCGTGCGTGCGCGCGAAAGATAAAGAGACGTAGTAACCAGTCCACAACCACTGTCGTGTCCATGAACAGGACGGACGTCAGCTGATAATGAATTCCGCTCACGTCATGACCGGTCTGGGACAAAATAAACAACCGCAACGTCGCACGCGTCATAAGGGCTGATAGGCATGGCGACCGTCAGGGTGTTGTTCACGTCATTCATTCATGAAGCTTTCATCGTCTGTATGCTAGCACTAGGTCGTTGAGATCGCTTGTTCTGTAGTGAAATTTGTTCTTTTGAATCTTGCCATCAGTGGGATTAATGTTCCATGGGAAGACGTCACAGATCGATAGATATTGGGAGCGTGTGTGTGTGTGAACTGGCTGTATTTGAAATTTAAATAATATCAAGGATTGAGTTACCTAAAACAAGCATGCATATATATCGCCATTTGTTATGTCAGCTGGCGTTGGCGATAATGTTTCACCAGAAATATATATAATTGCATGGCTGTAGATAACTTCTTCGGTAAAAAAATTGGGGAGTAGGGATAAGTTTACCTAATAAGATGGGAGACGTGTACAGATGACATGAGAGACGTGTACATATGACATGAGAGATGTGTACAGATGACCTGAGAGACGTGTACAGATGACATGAGAGACGCGTACAGATGACATGAGAGACGCGTACATATGACATGGGGGATGCGTACAGATGACATGAGAGATGCGTACAGATGACATGGGAGATGCGTACAGATGACATGAGAGATGCGTACAGATGACATGAGAGATGTGTACAGATCACCTGAAAGATGTGTACAGATCACCTGAGAGATTTTGATTATTTCCGTGCATTTCATTGGTTACCTCTGACAATCTGTAACAGATTACTCCAAGTATATAAATAGTTACCAACGAAATCATAACAATATTCAAAAATGTCACGAATGAAGTCTTGTTTATTTTCTGTACATATGTCTTCTAGTGTTCTTGCTTGTCTAGATCATGCGTGTCTACATCTCGTTTATTCTTGCTTGTCTAGATCATGCGTGTCTACATCTCGTTTATTCTTGCTTGTCTAGATCATGCGTGTCTACATCTCGTTTATTCTTGCTTGTCTAGATCATGCGTGTCTACATCTCGTTTATTCTTGCTTGTCTAGATCATGCGTGCCCACATCTCGTTTATTCTTGCTTGTCTAGATGATGCGTGCCCGCATCTCGTTTATTGTTGGTTGTCACAATCATGCGTGTCTACATCTCGTTTATTCTTGCTTGTCTAGATCATGCGTGTCTACATCTCGTTTATTCTTGCTTGTCTAGATCATGCGTGTCTACATCTCGTTTATTCTTGCTTGTCTAGATCATGCGTGTCTACATCTCGTTTATTCTTGCTTGTCTAGATCATGCGTGTCTACATCTCGTTTATTCTTGCTTGTCTAGATCATGCGTGTCTACATCTCGTTTATTCTTGCTTGTCTAGATCATGCGTGTCTACATCTCGTTTATTCTTGCTTGTCTAGATCATGCGTGCCCACATCTCGTTTATTCTTGCTTGTCTAGATGATGCGTGCCCTCATCTCGTTTATTGTTGGTTGTCACAATCATGCGTGTCTACATCTCGTTTATTCTTGCTTGTCTAGATCATGCGTGTCTACATCTCGTTTATTCTTGCTTGTCTAGATCATGCGTGTCTACATCTCGTTTATTCTTGCTTGTCTAGATCATGCGTGTCTACATCTCGTTTATTCTTGCTTGTCTAGATCATGCGTGTCTACATCTCGTTTATTCTTGCTTGTCTAGATCATGCGTGTCTACATCTCGTTTATTCTTGCTTGTCTAGATCATGCGTGTCTACATCTCGTTTATTCTTGCTTGTCTAGATCATGCGTGCCCACATCTCGTTTATTCTTGCTTGTCTAGATGATGTGTGCCCACATCTCGTTTATTGTTGGTTGTCAAAATCATGCGTGTCTACATCTCGTTTATTGTTGGTTGTATCATGCATATTCAGCTCATCTGGGGTGATGTCTGCGGTGTACTCGACTGAGTCCTATGCGTGCTTGAAACCGTCCACCACACTCCGAGCATGTGTGGGAGGAGTCTGTGGGACACCGAGCAGCTCTTGCTTTTCTTCCAGCACGCCTTTATCGCGCAGCATGATGTTTGAGGTCCTCTGAAGCTGCTGCACCATTTTCAAACCGTGCGACGCCAGTCAGATCTGACGTGCACGATTCTCCCATCAATGTTTGTCTACTTTGAGGTGAGTCATTGATGTCGTATGAGTGTCTTTAAAACGCTTCTTCTGTCCTGTGGCCTTGCGGGAGCCAGTCTAGAGTTCTCCATATAACAACGTGTTTGGTAGACGATGATCTTTCATGCAGACCATGTGTGCTGACCAACGTGTCTGCGCCTTCATCAACATTGTATGTATGCTTACAGACTTAGATTTCATCAGTACTTCACTATCTGGTATTTTATCCCACTAATGAATGTGGAATATCTTACGAAGGCAGCTTAGGTGGAAGTGGTTGAGTCTTCTAGCATGTCTGAAATATACTGCCCATGTTTCACAGGCATAAAGGACTGATGATATTACTGTTGCTTGGTAAACTATAGTTTGGTGTTAGTTGTTATTTGAGGTAAAAGCTATGGAACAGACGCTCTGACCTGGAGAAGACTGGACATAACCCTGAAGACATGCCTGACAATATAACATGACCGCAGATGCTGACCTGGAGAAGACAGTGAACTTAGTCCTGACGACAGACATGACAATATGACATGACCGCAGATGCTGACCTGGAGAAGACAGTGAACTTAGTCCTGATGACAGACATGACAATATGACATGACCGCAGATGCTGACCTGGAGAAGACAGTGAACTTAGTCCTGATGACAGACATGACAATATGACATGACCGCAGATGCTGACCTGGAGAAGACAGTGAACTTAGTCCTGATGACAGACATGACAATATGACATGACCGCAGATGCTGAACGCAGAAGAAGAAGAAAGAAGAAACTAGCTATATTGTCAGTGTTCAGTCGCTGACACATTCAATGAATCATCTGTTGGTGGGATAACTCCGAGTGCACAGACTTTGATTGCCAGTTGTCCTGTTCATTTGGTAAAACTGATATTTTCTTCTTTTGTGTGCGTTATCAAACTACTGCAGATTAGTAGGATGTAGCCCGGAATACGTTATGTCATGTATTTCAGCTTTACTGTGATATCTGGGGCATGTGGTCCGACTTCTGGATCACTTTGATCCTCTATGGGATGGCACAGTCAGCTTTCACCCCATAACATTCGGAGCCGTCTCTTGCGACATGCACGGAGCGAAAACAGTGTTGATATTTTTTCCCTCACATTTCGGTCCCCCACAACACACCGGCGTATAATTGATATATTTCTCCACGTGATCAGTGTTTCTTGTATTCCCAATTCTTTGGCCCACATCAATTGCTCAGTTGAGCGGTGTCTACTCCGACACGTTTTCTATTTCTAAGTACTGGTTAGATACAGAACATAGCTAGAGAGTTCATCGAACCCAATCAGTTACAAAACCGGACCAAAGATCTCCTTGTCAGGATTGTTGTGGCTCACAAAACAACGTTAAATTATGTTTCTTTGTATGAAATTTGTTGTCTAACCTGCGCTATGTATTCTTAAAGGCCGCAGAAATATTGTGAAAAGCGGACACATCAGATTTTGCAACATCAGCATATTCTATATCATCTCTTTTGATATGTTTTCTGTCATGTTGTTTTTTCTGTACAGAATAGTGGTTCTCAGTCTATTTGTTTCGCCCGTGGCCTACATTCACGTGAAATTTGTTTCTTCTGAGAAAAAAAACCGCGATCGTCGTGATTCTGACCACGACATTGGTCAATAGAAAATACGGTGCTAACATTGTATAATAGTGCTTACGTAGAACACAGGTCTTTTAATTTCTGTTGAACACAAATGACAAACTATCACTAAGGGGCTATGGGGTGAAATCACGAAAAGAAACAAATAACAATACACACGACATTTTCAAAGCTATACAAAGACATACCAAGATTTACGTAGTGTTCTACATAAAAAAGTACTATTGTTACAAAGACATACCAAGATTTACGTAAGTACTATTATTACAAAGACATACCAAAATTTACGTAAGTACTATTGTTACAAAGACATACCAAGTTTTACGTAGTGTTCTACAAAGACATACCAAGTTTTACGTAGTGTTCTACGTAAAAAGTACTATTGTTACAAAGACATACCAAGTTTTACGTAGTGTTCTACAAAGACATACCAAGTTTTACGTAGTGTTCTACAAAGACATACCAAGTTTTACGTAGTGTTCTACGTAAAAAGTACTATTGTTACATAGACATACCAAGTTTTACGTAGTGTTCTACAAAGACATACCAAGATTTACGTAGCGTTCTACGTAAAAAGTACTATTGTTACAAAGACATACCAAGATTTACGTAAGTACTATTGTTACAAAGACATACCAAGATTTACGTAAGTAATATTGTTACAAAGACATACCAAGTTTTACGTAGTGTTCTACAAAGACATACCAAGATTTACGTAAGTACTATTGTTACAAAGATATACCAAAATTTACGTAGTGTTCTACGTAAGTACTATTGTTACAAAGACATACCAAGATTTACGTAGCGTTCTACGTAAAAAAGTACTATTGTTACAAAGACATACCAAGATTTACGTAAGTACTATTGTTACAAAGACATACCAAGATTTACGTAAGTACTATTGTTACAAAGACATACCAAGATTTACGTAAGTACTATTGTTACAAAGACATACCAAGATTTACATAAGTACTATTGTTACAAAGACATACCAAGATTTACGTAAGTACTATTGTTACAAAGACATACCAAGATTTACGTAAGTACTATTGTTACAAAGACATACCAAGATTTACGTAGTGTTCTACGTAAGTAATATTGTACTGATGATGTGTGATGGTGAATCTATTTTGTCTTAATTACTATTTGGTTCATTACATCTTAGTTTCGTTATATTGAGTTTCGTTATATCGGCGAGAGGGTACTGTGTATGTGGGGGCTTTCAGTGGCTCAGGCTCACTGGCTTCGCATGTGAGTGGTTCTGGGTTCATTCCTCAGTTGAGGCGGAAATGTTTTTCAGATCGCAACGTCTCCCAGGTCGACCCAGCCTTAATTTGGCACCGAATTAATCCGAGACTTAAAAAACTGTGATGGAGAGGAGATGACAACCGCCCTCATATAGCAGAACCACTGAAATGTAAGTACGCTAACATCTCACTCACTGAAATCTGAGATCGTTAACATCTCACACCCCTACTGCGTTAATATATGCTATGAGATTTACTTTACATTTGGCTGTGTATGTATACCAGAAGTACCACTCATAGCGCACATAACTCCGTAACTGCAAGTGATAATCCCCAGAAGTCTAAAAATAAAATAAAATAAATAAATTCTAAACCAGACCGTCATGACCGGGGATTGAACTTGCGACCTCTTGAGCATGATACAAATGTCTTAATAACTATACCACGGAGTACCCGCATATGTGCCCAAGATATAAATATGCTTTTACTTAATGCTGTATCTCTCGTGCATATGCATGTTTAAAAGTGGTTTATATTTTATTCTACTCTTTGTTATAGTTTTTGTGTGTGAATCGGAACATATAGTTTCCCCTACTTGGTTATCCTGTTCAAGTTTGACCACAGACAATATAAGATATATGGGCACATTTAACTTTTATGTTAATTGACTGTCGAGACAAAGTGACGAATGAAAATCACGGCAAAGATCAAATGTATCAATTTAGAACCGTGATTCCCGATGAACCAGCATGATTGTATAACGAAAGACAGTTCAACTTTACTTCGAAAGTCTGCTAAAATTACCATCAGTTGTTATCAAATAATATTTTGACAAGCCAATGTCAACAGGTGGTATTTCTTACTGATGCTATATATGTTTTACAAGCTCTTGCGAGCGATAAGCTGCCACGCCTGAAGGAAGACATACAAGAAGTGAGCATCCAAAGAAGGGTAATACTGCAGTGGATAACATCCCACTGTGGCATACCAGGAAATAAAGAGGCAGACAGACTGGCAAAGGATGGAGCAACACAGGAACAAAAAAAAAAGAAATCACCTACCAATCAAAACCACCAAAAAGACAATTACCACTATCTCGACAGAGCAGAGCAGGTTATTATCTTCCGCCTCAGAACAGGACACAGATTAAACAGCCACTTAAATAGACTGAGACTGGTCCCATCACCCCTGTGCCCTTGTGGGCAGGCAGCACAGACCGCTGAACATATCCTGCAAGACTACAATACACTAAACCAGTTAAGGGAAGAACACTCACGCACATTATTAAGAAAACAGGACTTTCTGTGTAGACAAATCAAACTGCGAGCGAGAAGAAGACGAAGAAGAAGAATACCCTGCACTCATTCTTTCTGTTTGAAGATGTTCTCAGCGCATTCGTAGAGTTGGTGGTTATCCCCTAAAACTCCGAGTTAGCATGGGCTCTGCCGCTTTAAGGACTCGAGGTATCAGATACAATAGGTTACTAACGGTAGAAGACCAGCGAACAACTTTATAATCAATAACAAAACAGGTATTAATGTATTCTCACACTTGAGTTGTACGCGCTGTGCAAGTCAGCGATGTCACAATGATAGGCGGACATGTACAATGTCATTATAACGAACAATTATTTGAAGTGCTATAATAAGGAACAACTATTTGAAGTGCTATAACAATAACAACGATATGAAATGTCGTCTTCTTCACGTTAGACGTGTAACATGTTTACACAGCAATTCCGGTTTTCTGGATAAATTTTGCTGTATTTGAAAGCTCATTAGGACAGCATACAGCTTTTCTGTTAATGCCTGTATCTGTTAATCAGTGCTTCGCTCTCCTCAAGTGGTTAAGTGTAATGCAGTGTTGTTTTTGTTGTATCAAAATCTGTTAAATTAGCTAAGTGCCATGACTGCTAGTGCGCATCTTCGTCTGGTATTGATGACTTAACAACTGTGCTAGTTGGGCAAGATTGTGGTCCTGCTCGATGTAAGAGATATCCATACCCAGGTATAGTTCTCAGCCCGTTTTCTGGACTGAGACCCCGTCTACGAGTCAAGGAGCTGACATCGATGGGATGAAAAGCCACCCTTTGACTTTTTTTCTCACAAGATTTGCGCTTTTTAGATCAAATCTGAGAATGTATGATTTTAAAAAAAAATGTTGAGTGCCAAATTTGGTATTTTATATATGAGATTTTTAGACCTCTTTAAGCCTAGGCATAACCTTCAACCTCTAGACCAGTCTTTTCTATCAGGGTGTACTCTAATGTAATCTTTGTGTAATTATAAGGTCTGGGACTAAGTTTACCTGGTTGTAAGACGCGTGTCAAAGGGCATGCATCATGCCAGGTGTGTTTGCAGAGAGCCTAACTTTGCCAGGATCAAAACGTGTTTGTAAATGGTCTACGTAAACAAGGGTCATAACTATTTTAAGGGGTGTTCTTTTTTAATGTTTAAAATTGAATGACTTTGAGACAGCAATATACATGTACCCGGCTCTGTGGCAGCGTGGTACAGTGCGCGTCTGTGACGTGCCAAGGTACTGGGTTCGAATTCCTCCGCAGGCAATTATGTATCCGAACATTTCAGAAATCAATGGCAAACTACTGAATCCATTTATATTGCCTAGAAAATCACTGCAGCCAAAAAATGCTGGGTTAATGGCTACGCCCTGAATATGATACGCTACCATTTTTTTTAGTATACATGTACCATGCGGAAATGAAAGTTATGAAGGACATTAAGTAGTAATTTTACGTAGAGCAAATACACGGGATCGACGTTTCGAACAAAATCTTTTTTCAAGATATGGAGACACATATACACATAATAGAAACACCGCGACCGAAAGATTCCATGGAATTACTTACTAGAAACTGAAAGTTATAAGAATAATCCTGCTGCTTTCCTACTAGTACACAATTTCACGTAGTCTTCCGGTTGCATTTGTTCAATTTTATTTTTGTGTCCTTATCTTCATGAGGACATTTTTGTCGAAACGTTGATTTCCTGTATTTGTTATTATTTAACACCTTGTGTATTTGTATTCTATTATTAGTTTTTAATGTTTAAAGTTCATAACATCTTTTTATGCAATGGGATCTGTCTATCATTTGGAAACTCATGTTGTCAACCATGGGTAAAAGAGCACGAACCCATGGTCGGATGAATCAGCAAGGAACCAACCAACCATGTTTGTCAACCATAAGCACAGATTCTCTGTGAGAACATACAAGTGATTTTATTTTAGTATCTGCGTATTTTTCTAATATATTCTGCCAATAGGCATCGCACTAAGCCTAAAACTGAACTCCTAGGTATGAACGAAAGCTCAGAAAAACCACCCGACTGTACAAAGGAAGTAAGAGCTAATCGCTCGCAATTTCTGGTGTTCTCAAAACTCCTGCATATTAACAGGATATATTCCAGAGAATGTATTACGTTGCACCATGGTTTACAGCTTATCTGCTCCTTTTGGCCGTACACATCCTAATATGACGTTGGTTGACTCGTTGTGTGTTTGTTGTAGATACGGAGACCCGTCGCTCAAGTCAATAACACAGTGAAGTCTGTATAACTACCGCAAAACCACTGACGATCCAACGATCACGTGTGGACTGTATTAAGACAAATATGAAAGTCAATATTGTAAATGTGTTACATAGGCCTATTATTTTTCATCATTAATATCATTTCGTTAGTAGTAGCAGGTTTATATAACTATATATTGTACACTGAGGTCTGTAGTGAATAGGCGACATCACGACTTCATCATATATATATATATATATATATATATATATATATATATATATATATATAGTGATACTTATATTTGCCGTTGCGACTCCCTCGTGACCTGACCTGATCGAGTGACGTCCTACATTGGGTCAGTGTGCATATCTATAATTCTGCACTTAACGGTTGAATGTCTGCCTAAACCAGGCTGTTTTGTTTAAGTGACTTTCTTTAAATCGGTTTCACATTGTCATGTGTGTTACATTGAATTAACTTTACATACTGCTTTATTGTTTGTCTCGGGAGGTCCAAAACGATCGTTTTGGAAACTTATGGTTGCATGGGTGCATTTAATTGAACGCCTGCATTCAAATGGAAGATGCTTTCTGCATACACATAGTCTCCACTCAAGTAGGTTTCAGTGGAAGATTCCGTCTGCATAGTCTCCACTCATGTAGGTAACAGTGGAAGATGCAGTCTCTATACACAGTCTCCACTCATGTAGGTAACAGTGGAAGATGCAGTCTCTATACACAATCTCCACTCATGTAGGTTTCAGTGGAAGATGCAGTCTCTATACACAATCTCCACTCATGTAGGTTTCAGTGGACGATGCCATCTCTATACACAGTCTCCACTCATGTAGGTTTCAGTGGAAGATGCAGTCTCTATACACAGTCTCCACTCATGTAGGTTTCAGTAGACTATGCCGTCTGTATACACAGTCTCCACTCATGTAGGTTTCAGTGGAAGATGCAGTCTCTATACACAATCTCCACTCATGCAGGTTTCAGTGGAAGATGCAGTCTCTATACACAATCTCCACTCATGTAAGTTTCAGTGGACGATGCAGTCTCTATACACAATCTCCACTCATGTAGGTTTCAGTGGAAGATACAGTTTCTATACACAATCTCCACTCATGTAAGTTTCAGTGGAAGATGGCGCCAGTTCTTAAATAATTCAGTATTTGAAATGAGTACATCATTCTGCAAATAACACATCACATACATCATAGAAAGTTTTTAAGTGTGAAACAATTGGTTCGGCTCACCACCGGATGGGAATGGAATTTACTTCCCCATGCTTGAATTCTTTCCTCTCCTTCCCAAGCCTGAATTCTTTATTCCACAGGCCAAAAATTTTTCTTCTCCATGACTGAATTTTTTTCTCCACAGGTCCGAATTCTTTCTTTCCCATATATGAATTCTTTCTACTCCAGGCTTGAATTCTTTCTATTCCAGGTCTGAATTCTTTTTCCCCCCAGGCTTGATCTCTCTTCCCCATACCTGAATTCTTTCTTACCCAGGCTTGACGTCTCTCTTCCCCAGGCTTGACTTCTCTCTTCCCCAGACTTGAATTCTTTCTTACCTAACCTGAATTCTTTCTTCCACAGGCCTGAATTCGTTCTTCCACTTTCCTGAAGTTTCCCACTTCTGAATTTTCTATTCCACAGGCCTGAATTATTTCTTCGTCAGGTCTGAATTCTTCATTCTCCAGGCCTGAATTCGTTCTCCTCAATTCTTGCATTCTTTCTTTCCAACTCCTGAATTCTTTATTTCACACAAATGAATTCTTTCTTCCTTCAGTCGTGAATTCTTTCTTCTCCATGCTCGAACTCTATCTTCCCCATGCATGAATTATTTTCCCCATACCTGAATTCTTTCTTCTCCAGCCCTGGATTATCTCTTTCACAGACCTGAATTCTTCCACATAGCTGACTTCTTTCTATCTCAGACCTGAATTCTGTCTTTCCCATTTCTGAATACTTTCTTCCCCATGCATGCATACTTTCTTTCCCATGCCTGAATTCTTTCTTCCACATTACTGAATTCTTTCTTTCCCAGTTTTGAATTATAGCTTCCCTAGTCCTGAAGTCTTTCTTCTCTTCTCCAGTCCTGAGTTCTGTCTTCACACTCCTGAACCACACAGCACACTTGTGTGTCATATCACATCAAGTGGTACAAATAATTAATTCGGACTAAAGACACAATCTTTTTTCTCTCCGCTACGCAATGTTTGCGCAAGATTGCGTGACCTTTCCATTGCTAATTACTCCATTAAATTGTCTTACTTAAGGACAAGGTCATGTGATGTCTTCTCTTACTCAATCTTAAGTATGTACTCCAATCATTTCTATCTTGTCTTTTTCCAGTTTTGTTGTTTCAGTCATGACCGTTTGAAATATAAGACCGACAAGCTAATGGAAAATCAAGCCTCTTTAATGACTCGTTTTGACTATTACCGTATTTTCTTTAGTCACTGTGATTATACTTTGTGCGGCACCCAATGTTATCAATTTCGCTTCTTTTGCTTCCTGTTAGAAAATGGGGCAACCTTCTTTAGGCAGGCGGACCGGATTGTCACTCGTCAATAGAAGACCTTCGATAGAATCAAAACAAGCTTCAATTCGTGATGATTTTGGTTATTGATTGCTTTTCGTTGGTCAATATCGTATAACATTTGTTTCCTGCAAACGCCCAACATGCAACGAAATTCATGGAAATAAAAAAAATTCGACGTAAAAACGATTGTTTTGATTCTACTTATTGAATCAAATTGGTGAGTCACAACTGGATTAAGCTGCTATCACGTTATGTGGGGGAAAAGGAAAAGCTTTTTCTTTCTAAAAGCGGTTATCCTTTCTAAAAGCGGTTGTCCTTTCTAAAAAGGTCCATAATTTCTAAAATCGGCAATTCTTTCTAAAAACGTCCATTTGAAGCTCGGGGACCAATGCATATACAGTAAAACTCGTCTTAAGCAAAACCGCAATGGATTAGGACATTTTGCCTCCAAAGCTAGGATTCCGCTTAATCACAGTGTGCTATGAAAATTTGACTTGCTTCTTCCTTCGCAAACGAAAATGCCCACGACAGTAAGAATAGTTATATGTCTACATGGCTTACAGGTTGACTGCGATATCTGCTCCTTTTTTACCTGGCACATTCAACTCCAGCTTTGCTTCAAATAACTTTGTCCCTCAATTGGATGAGACAGTCAACGACACGCCTCTCCCCCCCAGTAAAAAAAACTCTTTAGTTGTCTCTTATGACGTACATGGCAGATCACATAATCTCTATTCTTTGCTCCCATTTCTGGCCCCCGCAACACATGGGAGACATATAGTCTCGTATAGCAACATTCAGGAATGTGAATATTTATAAGCAACTCTTACCGTGACAAACCCCGTAGACTATCCTTTTATTTAGAGGTGCGTGGATGATCTCAAGGATGTAGTGCCTCTCCTGCTGCCCATAGTAATAAAATATCTTGTGTGTGATCAGATGGAGAACTACGAAATAAGTTGATAGACAGGAGTGCATAAATCATCCAGTCACACACACACCACACAACAGTCACGACCTCCATACTTGTCTCGGATCCGATAATGTCAACTCTTAGAAAGAAGTCAAGATACAAAGTTTGCCTTTCTTGTGTCTAGTATTTGCTGCTTGATTTGTATGATTCAGATAACATGTTATCTGTGGCTCGTTTGAATATTTATCATGTCCCGAACAGCTGATGGTCTATTTTTGTCACGTTTGATGAGGGCGTAAATAGTCTCCACTAGAAGGCTTTAAGGGGTTGGATATAGTCTATTGATTGTTCTTTCAATACACATAAATGAAACAATACACAGGAATGAAACAATACACAGGAATGAAACAATACACAGGAATGAAACAATACACATGAATGAAACAATACACAGGAATGAAACAATACACAGGAATGAAACAATACACAGGAATGAAACAATACACAGGAATGAAACAATACACATGAATGAAACAATACACATGAATGAAACAATACACATGAATGAAACAATACACAGGAATGAAACAATACACAGGAATGAAACAATACACAGGAATGAAACAATACACAGGAATGAAACAATGCACAGGAATGAAACAATGCACAGGAATGAAACAATACACAGGAATGAAACAATACACATTAATGAAACCATACACAGGAATGAAACCATACACAGGAATGAAACTACTACACAGGAATGAAACCAATACACAGGAATAAACAATAAACAAGAATGAAAAAATACACAGCAATTAAACAATACACAGGAATGAAACCACTACACAGGAATGTGAAACAGTACACAGGAATGAAACAATGCACATGAATTAAACTCAACACTGGAAAATGAAAAAATACACAGGAATAAACCACTACACAGGAAGGAAATATATATATATATATATATATATATATATATATATATATATATAGTGGTGGGTGTGGATGAATGGGTGCAGGACCCTAGATAATTCTTGGGTAAAAAATAAAGGGATACAAATTCCAAATACCAGAATGATGTCTTAATCAAGTTCATGTTAAATGATTGTCAGAGATAAATCTACCTTGTCCAGCAAGCTAAAACAAATAGGGGCTGTGGCAATACGGGGCAAATATGAGCGTTAACTGATACAGGTCAATTAAAATGTTACCAATTGTAAAAATGAGCTACTGTCTGGTCCAAGTATGTTGTTTTTACTATTGCTAACATTGTAAGCTACTTATCTCTGTTTATAATCAGAAGTTATTGTGATTGTTTTTGTGCGGAAAAAAAGTCATGTCCACATATGGTTTAATTGAAATTAAATCTCTGTATGTTCCAGATCACCTAGTCGCACATGGTCGTATGAATGAGCGGGAGGCCAGAAAGAAATTTAGACAGATAGTGTCCGCTGTTGCATACTGCCACAGCCATAGCATAGTGCACAGAGATCTGAAAGCTGAGAACTTATTACTGGATGCAAACTTGAGCATCAAAATTGCTGGTAAGTTTCTAAAGGTGGAATGTCCTATTACAGGGCTATTCAAATATATTTACTGGAGGGCCAAAATTTAAAAAAAATGGGGATCATCACGGGCCAGATTTATAAAAAACACATTGAATGATTGTATACATTTAATAATTTATGCCCGTTTGTTGCCGGGGCCCGAAAGGGGAGCAAAGAGTAGCAACACTGTTGACCTTCCACGCATGTTGTAAAAGGCGACTAAGGAGGTTATGGGATGGAGTTGGCTGTCCCATCCCATATATGGTCAGTGACTTAAAGCCATGCTGAAGTCGGATGTGTCAGGCCAAAAGGCGCAGATATCACAGCAATGCTGTAAACCATGACACAACGAATTCCGTTCTCCGGACTACATCTTGCTAATCTGCAGGAGTTTGAGAACGAACGCAAAGAAGAAGAAGAATATTTTAATAACTTTTTTTCAGTTTTAGCAATGGTCTGCGGGCCACTTACTATGCATCCGCGGGCCAGATTTGGATTGAGGGCCGCCAATTGATTAGCCTTGTCCTATTATATAATCATGGAAAGTGTTAGTAATAATGTATAACTTTATCAATTCTCTAACAGACAAATCTTGGAAACGAGTAATTCAGTTTTGCTAGTTAATACAAATAATAGAAACACATAATACTACACACAAATCAACATTTTGACCAAAAGAACTTTATCAAGATTACATAAACAAACAAAAATAACAAAGATTGATGTTCACATCACAGAGCTAAGTGTGGAGATAACCTGGAAAAGTTTAAACTAGGTCAGAAGTAAAAACCACACAAACAGAAAATATACAAAAACACACCCAAATATATGTGACATGGATGGGACGTGCTGAGGATGTCATACAAAGCGTGTGCAGATTGCAGGATGTGGCAGCAGGTGCAGAATGAATAAGTCTACCCACAGATTTCGAAACTTGTTTGAGAGCAGTAAAATTTGTTAGTTGGAAATGCAGAGAATGGTGTCCCACAGCTGTAGAGAAAGAAGTGCAGGCTTTAATCAGTGAGAATACCAAAGAGGGGGATGTGATTTTATATATACTGCTGGATCTGTGATTAGGCATATTCGCAGTGCTTGGGCCTTCACAGCTCAGTGCGCAGGTAAAACGATCAAGGAGGAGAGTGGTGCCTTTGATGTCACTACAAGTAGTATGACCATGGAGACTATGGCGGTGACCAAGGTATTTGAGTGGCTACGCACACAGAAGGTAACGCAGGTCTGCATATTGAGTGACTATGAGTATGATTAAGAAGGTACAAGTGGGTCTTGTTCGCGAACAGTAGATTGAGGCCTTGAGAAAGGCGAGCTTGAAAGTGGTTACATTTATTTTCATGCCGGGACATGTGGGCGTTCGAGGCAATGAAAGCGGATCAACTGGCATCATGCGCGAATCTGGCACAGGGCGATGGGGCAATGGATCGCGCTGACGTTTTGAATTCCTTAAGAGATATACCACACGAGAGTGAGACTAATGTGGATGATGATTCCTTTTCAATGGCTAGGATTAAAGATCAGGGATTGAAATGCGGTGTTGCTAGAAGTGAACATTTTGGAGGGCGCAGATGAATGTTCGTCAACCAGCATAGGACGGGTACTGTCAGCAGAAGTGTAATGGCGGATACACTCTAGGAGAGATCGGAGCAACTATGGACGTGTCCAGTTTGCAGTGATGATGATCCGTCGACTAACTAACTAACTAATAAACTAACTAGCTAACATTGAAATTGCTGGGAAGTCTGTGCATCTTCGGCCCACACCGGGTCAGAGCCAGAGAATAACTTATCACACCACCAGGAAGGTAGGTTTCAACCTATGCACTGCTCCGAACCACTGCAGCTAAGATAGGGTTCACAGTGTTCATTCCCCACCACCAATTGACTACTGGTTATGTCAGACTTCTCGATTGCTTCAAGCATGCAACCAAATGTTCAAGTCAAGAGGATTGTCACGTCCTGAGTCACTGTGCCTCTATGATGGGCCTTTGCCATAGGAAAAAACAGTGCTGTCAGTTTTCTCCTCCCAAGTGCTGCATAGTACATCTCTGTCTCCCTTCCAACCACAGAGAGTGCATACATATATGCAAATAACAAAGCAGGAAACACATTGCAACAACAAAATAAAAGCATGAGAAGCATAATTGTATAGATGATGTGCCATGAAGCTTCTATAAGAAGATAACCTCATTATAACGGCATGTCATCTACTAAGTTTTTCTGTTACATGGGTGGTTTGTCTAGTGTGCCATTGGTGAGACCCACAGATGCAACTGCATACATATAAGCTATGGTAGAGTGTACTTATTTACATAAGAGTCTATAGGTTAAAACAATAAAGAGAAATTTAAGTTGTTACATTAAAATGAATTATTAAGAAGAAGTGGCCATCATCAGTGTGAGAATTATAAAACTGAAATGTGGTGTCTTGTCTGTGAGAATGATAGAACTGAAGTGGTGTGTCTTGTCTGTGAAAATGATAGAACTGAAGTGGTGTGTCTTGTCTGTGAGAATGATAGAACTGAAGTGGTGTGTCTTGTCTGTGAGAATGATAGAACTGAAGTGGTGTGTCTTGTCTGTGAGAATGATAGAACTGAAGTGGTGTGTCTTGTCTGTGAAAATGATAGAACTGAAGTGGTGTGTCTTGTCTGTGAAAATGATAGAACTGAAGTGGTGTGTCTTGTCTGTGAAAATGATAGAACTGAAATGGGGTGTCTTGTCTGTGAGAATGATAGAACTGAAGTGGTGTGTCTTGTCTGTGAAAATGATAGAACTGAAGTGGTGTGTCTTGTCTGTGAAAATGATAGAACTGAAATGGGGTGTCTTGTCTGTGAGAATGATAGAACTGAAATGTGGTGTCTTGTCTGTGAGAATGATAGAACTTAAGTGGGGTGTCTTGTCTGTGAAAATGATAGAACTGAAGTGGGGTGGCTTGTGTGTGAGAATGATAGAACTGAAGTGGGGTGTCTTGTCTGTGAAAATGATAGAACTGAAATGTGGTATCTTGTCTGTGAGAATTATAGAACTGAAGTGGGGTGTCTTGTGTGTGAGAATGATAGAACTGAAGTGGGGTGTTTTGTGTGTGAGAATGATAGAACTGAAGTGGGGTGTTTTGTGTGTGAGAATGATAGAACTGAAGTGGGGTGTCTTGTGTGTAAGATGTGAGAAATATAAAACAAGTGTGTGTCCTGTGAGATGTCAGAATGATAAAACTGAAGTGTGGTGTCTTGTCTGTGAGATGTCATAATGATAAAACTAAAGTGTGATGTCTTGTCTGTGAGATGGCAGAATGATAAAAGTGAATTGTTGTGGCTTGTCTGTGAGATGGCAGAATGATAAAAGTGAATTGTTGTGTCTTGGTTTCTTAGATGGGAGCATGATAAATATTTATATTCACTATTTCCTGCCATTGATTTCAGACTTTGGCTTTAGTAACTTCTTTGCCCCTGACTCACCACTAAAAACCTGGTGTGGAAGCCCTCCTTATGCAGCACCTGAACTGTTTGAAGGAGTTGAATATGACGCCCCCAAGGTAGATGTTTGGGTGAGTACCCTGTTGATTTAATTACTACTTAATGCCTTGTCTTACTTTGCCCAAAGAGGGAAGCAAAGAATGTTAACACTATCATGTTAACACCTAAATTCCATAGTATATGAACTAGTGTGGGTTGTATTAGCAGTTGACTACTCAGTCTTGTAGAGAATCAAAAGTAGAACAATATGGGAGTGGATCATCAGCAAGAGCTGTATTCACAATCAATGTTCGCTGCAACAGATCTCCAACATCCTCTGTCTCTTGCCTTGATGATGCACTCTGACAGACTATCCTGACCACCTCATGATGTTACCCTTCTGCTTGTATCTCTATCTCTTGCTCGCCTCCCCTTGAGTTTACCACCAGGTTATGTCTTCAACAATGTCTATTGCCTTTTAATATTTCCTAATATTTTATTTTTTTGTTATTTTCTTCAATAATTCTTGTTTCATACTTCTAAATTTCCACATCTCAAAGGCATCAATTGTTTTCTAGTTGTTTTTTCATTGTCCATGTTTCAGGGCTATACATAAATAAATGTAATTAGACTTACGTAAAACACAGGTTTATATATCGCTTCAATGAGACACGACAGACTATAGCTAAAACTAGTAGTAATGATGCGCACACAAGAAATCATAAAAATTACAATACACAAATCACATTCAATGTTTCAACTAAAAGGTCTTTTTCAAGACACAAACAAAACATCAAAAGATGACAAATGGAAAAATTATCACAACATCCAACGGAAATATGGAAATGAGATGCCGGAAGGTAAGAAAGTACATAAAAAAGTAAATATATGTGGAAACGAAATGAACAAAAAGATGAACAAATGACGGAACAAAAATAATAAAGACAAAGACCACACCAACCCAGCACTAGACATAAGAGTGGTCGGAATTGATTCCAAAAGGCTTGAGTGTACCCAATTAAAAAATGAGATGATTTTCTAGAGAGTACCTAGATCTATCATCGGTGGTGCAAGAATATCAAAAGCACCATGATGACCATCGCTGTTGAAGTGTGTGGCCACAGGAGTGGGTGTTCTGTGCGTGATGACATGAAGATGGTTACAAAAGCGATCGCTCAATCGTAGGCCGGTTTCCCCGATGTACTGTATGCCACAGCGTTTACATATGATCATGTAAATGACATTACGGGATTTACATGTAAAGGCGTCATCGATGGAGAAAGTGGCCTTGGGAAATGAAATGGAGAGCATCTGAACTACTTAAGGACATGTATAGCAACGGACACGTGAGCAACGAACAGTGCCAAAATGGTCAAGAACAGAAGACTTAAGGTGGCTATGAACCAAGATGTCCTTCAGATTTCTATCACGCCTATAAGCCACCAGAGGTAAGTCATGGAAAGCATCACGGGTGTCAGGATCGAACTGGTGAAGAGAATAATGTTTAAGCTTGATGCGTCGAAGAGTTATGGGGATGAAAGGTAAGAACAAGTTTAACCCTATCGGAGGAGGAGGAAGAACCCTGAGAGTTAGTCAAGGTATCGATGCGAGACAAATGGCGCACACGGAGCCAAGTGGATGAAAGAATGCTTGAGAGGTAATCTTTGCTCGCAGTGAGGTGTAGTGGTGCAGTTTGGAAGCCTATTCTGTTGAAAAGTCATGAACCAGTCCCCAAGAATGGAAATTACCTGCCAACAGTTAAACCTTTAAGTTCCTGAGGGCCAGTTATATTCATCCCACATCACAAAGTTTAATTGTTAGCTCTCCTACATGTTATAAATGGGTTTTGTTATGGATAGAGTTCAGTAGTTAGAGGAACTAAAACAAATCCTAACCCTTTAAAAATTGTTTAGGGCACCAAAGGGAAATAACAATTAAATTTGAGGTTTACAGGTGAATTTAGCAGAAATTGTTGTCATGCTATATGGATTAAAAACTTCAGCATGTCATGCTGCTCAATGGCTATCAATTGTTGTGTGCATTGTTTGCAGAGTGTAGTATTTAATGCATACTTTTTTGTATACATATATACCGCATGCATATTTCTATCAGCAATTTATGGCTGTGAATCATGGACACTTAATAAATCAGCGGGAAAGAGAATTGCTGGTTTCGAAATGAGATACTACAGAAGGATTTTTACCATAGCACAGACAGCGAAAAAAACAAAGAAGAAGTATAAAATTGAATGTCGAGATGTGTTGACTCCAAAATGACATAACAAGAAAGCTGAGGTTTTTATTCATATAAATAGACAATGGAAAAATGAATAATGGAAGGTATGGTTGCTGGTAACGGGTAAGGACCACCAAAGTTTAGGATGGTTAAGAGACATCTCAAATTATTGAAACATGCCATTGCTTACGGCAGGGTTTACTTGCCCGGAATTGTGAGTTCAGAAGAACTACAAAGATTACATTCTGAAAAAATAATTTCAGCTGTATTATTTATCTGCTGGTCTGTTTTTTTTTTATTTTCTTGATATTTTCAACATTTTATAGCATAACAGGTTTCATAAATTTAAATATTTGGGAACCATGATATAAATGTCTATCTATCTGTCCCGGTCTGGGTCTGGTCTTGATTCGTCTCGCTTCTATCTGTCTCATATTCTCTTTCCCGGAACTTTTCCCTTCATGATTAATATTTCTAAACCATTGAGTCTCTTTATATGTCTGAAATAGGCTAGTTTGCATTTTTGATAGTTTTGATCTTCTATGTTCAAGTCTTTGTGGACATCTGCATTGGTTCGTCTTTCTGTCCATGATACTCTTAGGGCCTTTCTAGAACATTTAATTTTGAATGCCGATATTTGCTTTTCCAATGCAAATGTTATTATCCATGTCTCACAACCATATGTCGCCACTGGGAAGATACAGCTTTTTAATTTTTGTAACTTCTGATAAATCAGCTGAGAAAGCTGAGGAATAATTACATCAGAAACATGACATAGAATAGGACTGGCAAAAGCAGCTTCTCACAAATTGAAAAACATTCTATGCAACAATAGAAATAACTAGCAATAGAAATAAGGAATAAAGTCCATCAATGTTACTTCTGTCATATGGAAGTGAGCTGTGGGTAATAAATAAATAAAAGTAGGCAACTAGAGGTTACAGAGATATGGTTCTTCAGAAGAATGATGAGAATCCCATGGACAGTTAGAAAAATCAATGAAGATGTACTGAGGAAGATTGACAGCAAAAGGAAGTTACTTATCAACATCAGAAAGAAAAAGTCCACATCTATTAGTCAAATCAGGAAGTTTGGAGTAAAATGTAACATCAGACAAAATTGAAGAAAAAAAGACAGGAAGGCAAAGGGTGACGATACTGGACTGTATGACATTGGGGCATGGTAGAAAGTCAGCAGTTGAGCTGATGTGAATAGAATGTTTCCGCCAAAGTCGGATGTGTCTGGTCATTGGCAAAAATAAAATGACAACACAACACATTTTCATTCTCTGGACTACATTGTGCTGGAAATTTGGTAGGACCATTGTCCTGCTACAAGAGAGATCAAGCGGGAGTTTGAGAATGAGCGATGAAGAAGAAAATGATCACATACATCACCCGGCCCAGCTCATGATAATGATAGCATATCAGATCAAAATGCTATGAATTTTTCTTGTAACTGTTTTATTTAGTGTCCATGTTTTACAGAGATTCAGCAAAGATTACTAATGAAGAATGTCTTAGAAGGATGGATGTGAAAAGATGCATTATTGATAATATAAGAAAAAGACAGTCAACATTTATTGGGCACATAATGAGAAGAGGAGGCATTGAGAATATAGTGACAACAGGAAAGATAGAAGGGAAAAGATCAAGGGAAGAATTGAGAAAAGATATTGGACAGTATTGGACAGTCTTCGATTGCCGACACCAACAGAGATGATGACATATATGGGAGATCGATGTACATGGAGAGATATGATTGCCAACGGCATTCGGCGCGGCACTTGATGATGATGATGTTTTACAGCTGTATGTTACTACTGGGAAAGTTCATATTTTTATCTGTTGAAGCATTGTTTGTTTATTTGTTCATTACTATAGATTTTTCATGAGTAACAGTTCCTGTGAGGAAGTTGCAAGTTCTCTTTTGAGCTCTGCTGCTCAGTCTCTAGAACTGCGCTCTTCTTCTTCTGCATTTGGTCTCTGATAATCTGATAACCAATACGATAGTTCATGTGATTTTTCCACTTGGGGGTTGGGGGAAGAGAGAGAACGGAGAGGAAGTGTGAAGTACATTTTTAATTCTAAGAATTTCACCTGGTAGTTTAATAATTGTCTATTGTCTCTATCCCTTTTCAACTCCTCCTTCTGTTTATATTCTCAATGTTTTGGACATTATTAGGATGTATTCATGAGAAAGAATTGAGCTGTGTCTTGGTTTACAGCTTAGCTGTGATATCTGCACTTTTCTGCTGACAGACCCGACCTCAGTGTGACTCGCGGGTCACTTTGACCCTTTATAGGATGGGATTTTCATCACAGTTTCCTCTTACTACATGCATGGCATGTCACCGTGTTATTATTTGCTCCCCTTTTCGCCATCGGGGACACTCTTCAAATTTGTTTTGTTTGTTGAGAATACTTCAATATTTGGGTGTTTCAGAATAGGTTCTGAGTCTCACAGTGTATATTGTGTAACCTTTCATGACAGATTGTGATAGGAGGGCTATGTTCTCATTATATCTGATGTTTGGTTCATAACTGTTGCAAATCATGAAGTTGCCAGTGTATTTCCTAAAAAGGGGGAAGAGAATATCAACAAGGTTTACCTTCCATGCATGTTATAAGAGGCAGCTAAGGATATTATATGATTGAGTTTGCTGTCTCATACCAAATAGGGTCAAAGTGACCCAAATGTTATGCAGAAGTCTGATGTGTCAGGCCGAAAAATGAAGATATTGCAGCATAGTTTTAGACCATGATACAGCACATTCCATTCTCTGGATTACATCCTGCATATCTGCAGGAGTTTAAGAATGAATGCAGAAGAATAAATCGTAAAGATAAAGCTATTGTTAAGTTGGCTAACACAGTAAGAGCACTTTCTTTAAGTACTTTCATGGTCTGGTGGTTAGAGCATTTCTGTTCCAACCAAAAGAGACTGGGCTTGTTTTCGAGAGTATTTCAGTCAGCTTAACTGGAGTTGGGTACACTGTTTCTGGGTTGTGCGGGTAATGAGAGAGCCAACAGACTGACACCAAGAGCAAATGTATCAGGATGGATGATGGGGCCGTGGAGATGGGGTTTAGTTCAGCCAACAATGGCTGAAAACTAAGACTGACCAGGCCGTCCTAAAATTGAGCAAGACACAGTCTGCCATAGCAAGTACAGGTGATGAAAGCAGAAGCAACCAGCCAATAGGCGCACCACAGCAACCAGGGTGCCACATAATGAGAATATGCTTATATCAAATGTAACTGCTGATTATATAAACACGCTCCAGACGAATGAAAGGACAGACATTGTGAGTTCACTACATACGTCTGTTGGATGAGGACAACATAATGGATGAGACTAATAAAAAGATTGAAGGAGTTTGGAATTGCGAGAGGAAATAGTTGAGTAATAATAGATTGAGGAGTAGGACTTGGAAAGTATACAATCAACACACTATGAGAACTATTAGTATTATACACTTCATCATCTGCTGAAAGAGATGAAATTTCTATGGTATGCCAGAAGTGCAAGTATTATACACTTCATCATCTGCTGAAAGAGATGGAATTTCTATGGAATGCCAGAAGTGCAAGTATTATACACTTCATCATCTGCTGAAAGAGATGGAATTTCTATGCAATGCCAGAAGTGCACTGCAACTGATTCAGATAATCATGAATCATTTCTGGGTTTAGATGAGGGAAAGTTAAAATAGAAGAGAACTAATCTCACATCCAAATTGTCAAAATCTAAAATACTGTTGTGTGTAATACTTTAAAAGCACTCTAAAAACTATAGTGGATAGACTTCATTGTACTTGATGTTCCATATGTACTCCATCAATCTAAACAGAGAAGTCTACCAAGAGTACTAATCAGAGCACGTAACTCCGTAGATGGATAATCCCCAGTGACTTCAGAAAAATACACTTGTAAACAAGAAATCGCTGCCCAGTATCAAACCACATGAATACAAGATAAATGTCTTGACCATTACATAACAGAGATCACTATGTAATATTTCACAAGCATGCGGAAAACATAACCTTTAACCTCCTTATGTGCTCACTTATGTCTGAGTAAGGGATTAGCTCATGCAGAACTTTCATAGGGACAAATCATTGATTCCCCAATCTGGTTCACTAATTTACTGAAGCATAATGTCAGCATTGTACGTGCTTAGGAGTCACCAGCTACATTTCATGGGCATCTGAGTGCATTGTAAGTATTTTCACAGGTGTTGCCATTTCCAGATTCGATCTGATAATTTGTAGCCCACTATGTGACATTCATGTGCTGGGTTGCCCTTTCTCAATTGATAACCGTAATTAACTGTCACAGTATTGTGACAAGAAAACAAGTGGGCTCACAAAGTGCATAATAGTACAATATTGATTGTTTTAGGAAGAAAATAGAACACTGCTATTATGCTGGTAAATACGAAATCTGGTGATGAGGTACAGTGGAGGAATAATGAAAACATTAATATCGTAGGTTATCGAGACCATCATCTTGCTCAATATTTGCTGTTTAAGGAACATTTAGTTTCCATTTCTGCTATAGCACATTCATCAAAAGTTGAACACTGATATTGTCTATTATCTGAATAATTACTGAGCATACAGGCTTCATATTTTGCTTGAGTGTATTTTTTCATAACCATGTTAAAGATTTATAATAAATTATTACCTAGACTAAACAGATTTATTACAGCTGTCACTACGAATGTAATTTTTAAGATAGCAATGAATGATTTTATTTTATGTGAAAACGAAATTTTACAGTAATTGTTGGTACATGGTTCATTTGTTGTTACATGGGTAAAAATGAAGTATTTAGAATGTAATATTTTTCTTTCTCCTTGTATTGAGATTATATGCAATGAGATATAAAGTTAAAAGTTAAATGTTTATGAAATTGTAGAATTATTTACATTCTTGTTAATTTAAAGGAAACATAAATATACATTGTATCAGTCCAGACCTTGTGTTAGCCACATCTTCTCCTTACACATTGTACTTTACTCTGCATTGTTTTAGAGAGAAATGCATTTCTCATCAAATGGCTAAAATTACTACGTTTAACAATTGTCAAAATTGCCTTGTTGTCCAACAGTGGTATATAATATATCTCACATGTCTTTACAATGGTATATCTGTCACTTTGACTGTGTTGCTTTCATATTTGTTCAATATTATCTTGATGTTATCTAAATCCTTCTTCTTCTTGGTCTTCTCCTGACCTTCTTTCTAAGGACTCTTATTTCTCGATTCATAATCCGATGAATCGTAGAGATCGATAATTGTAGTTGGTTGAATGAATCGTAACCTATCTTTCTACCAATATTCTACTTCCGCTTTCAGTATATGGTCGTCACATTTTATCCAGAATGCTTTGTCCATGGCGGAGAGCATATAATATGCAATTTTCTGAACATTGTTAAATTTGAAGGTTTTATTTTCCTTTGCCACTGTTCCTTGAGATTTAGCCTGAACAAATTATATTTGATTTAAATGTAAATGGTACGGTGGTAATCTTTAACATCTATGTCCATGCTCATGTATAATTTTATCAATGAGGAAAGTCTTTGCTCTGTGTGCATTCTTTACCAGCAACAGTAACTCTGGTGTCAATTGCGGTGGGTGTGTTCCTTATGTCAAAAAATAGCATGGTTTGGTTCATGTGTGCAGGAATGATTTGTTGTCAAAAATAATATTGCAGGGAACCGTCAAAGGTGGAAGAAGCAGATGAGGACATATAAAAACATGGCTGTGATCTTAAATTGTGTACCAGATCGGTCCAGGAAGTAAATACTGCAAGGGAGAGGAGATGGCCAAATCCCTCATATATCAGAGCCACTGAAATGTGAGATTGCTAACATCTCACACACCTACGGCAGTTACATGTGCTGTGGGCTAACTTTACTTTTGCTTTATAGTATTGAAAATAGAGATGAGTGGTGAATCCAAAAATAGAGATGAGTAGTGAATCATTATCAAAAACACAGATGAGTGGTGAATCATTATCAAAAACAGATAAATTCAAGTAGGAAGCATGAGGATAAATGAAAATAATTCTTACAGCTGATGGGAATTGAACCAGGTTCGTTCCAGCGGCACAAAATCGCCTTGCATCTCAATTAAACTGGTTTTCCATACTTGACCAACCACATTCTCTTCCCCCCCCCCCAAAAAAAAAGATGTGATCTTGTCAAGACTTTCAACCTGTGCACTCAAATCACTGAGAACGGACCAATCGAGGCAAAGACTATTATAACAACAACAAACACCCTGTACAAGTGTTGAAGTATCCTCAGTAACACAAACATATAACGTATATATATTAATACTATAAGGACCTAACGACCTTCTTGTAAACATAAATCACATAGAGACAGTACAATTATGCTTCCGATTTGGTGCCGTTAAAATGTAGCTGTAAGAATCCCATCAGCTGTAAGAATTATTATCAAAAACAGAAAAGTTGGTAAGTCATAGTATACACATTTTTTTGTTTAATGACTAGCCTCTTTCAGTTGTTGATTCTACTCATGTTCTCTCCACAGAGCTTAGGTGTAGTACTGTATGTATTAGTTTGTGGAGCCCTCCCATTTGATGGCAGCACACTTCAGAGTCTAAGAAACCGAGTTTTAGCTGGCAAATATAGAGTTCCTTTTTATATGTCCAGAGGTAGGTGTTTTGATAGTTTTCAGACATCCAACACAAGGACTGTTTTGATGTACTTTGTTTATGTTGATTGTGTTTATCTTCTTCATTCATACTGTGCAGGAATTTGTTATATTGTGCTGTATTTATTACATCGTTGCCAATATGCTCTAAAAGTTTCTCATAATTCTAGTATCACACTATGCAGCAGTGGTTCTCAACCTTGTTTATCTGGTGAGGGCCCCCTTTTGGTTTTTCTTATGATGAGAACCCAAACTTTCAAGACTAGTGACCATTTATCTCATTAAATAAATCTCTTTAAAAAAACCCACAGGTTTCTCCCTATCATAGGGGTTGAGCTATCTGCCTTGTGCTCAAGATGTCACAGATCTGAATCTGGCTTGAGTCGCTCCGTTGATAGGGGCGAAGCACATATGAGGAAACTCAGTGAAGTCCATCCTGCCTTTTGAGAATTTTCAAGTCATTAAATAAATAAATATAAATACAAATAATTCCAAGGCACTTTTGTTTTTTAGTCTGTGGGCTACAATTTCAAAAATTTTCTTTATGGTCCTTAAGTCCAATTATGGAATTTCACTTAATTGTGGTGCTCTTCCTTTATTTATGATATTTTCAATTCTCATTTCTCATAGTTTCATGTAGGCTACATAATTCTGTACAGTAGTCAGCTTATTGTTCGTTCAAGTCTGTGTGCATATCTAGATAAAAACCTTTTGGTCAAAACATTGATTCTTTCAATCTTGTTTTTGTTCTGTATAAAACTTATTGAACCCATGATATATTGCGCTAAAGTTGGAAATACCAGGCCGAAAGGCACAGATATCGCAGCTAAGCTGTAAACCATGACACAATGCATTTGGTTCTCTGGAATACATTGTGCTAATTTGTAGAAGTTTGAGAATGAACTCAGAAGAAAACTCGATTATGTCCAATGGGTGTGTTTATCAGACATAGAGTATTTATTAATTTAAATATTAATTTTTTTAGGTTTAGGGTTAGGAGAATTGTGTTTTACACTACTAAACTAACCCTAAGTAAAGTAATATTTAAATTAAGTAATAAATATAAACTAATAAACATAGCCAATGAACATAATTAAATTAGGTAGGCACATGTTTTGGGATTGTACCATCATCAATTGACATATTCTTTCCAGAACGTAGTCTTTCCTATGGATCTCTTGAATTCTCTGTGGTCTTGAGTAAGTTGTCCTGCATCTTTCAGTGACATGCGCAGGCATTCTTGAATGTCTTTTGTTCAACGGCGTCTTGGTCAGCCTTTGCCCCTTTTGCCTTCTATCATCCCCTCCAGTAACACTACCTCCATGCCGCGGTGTCTCTTAATATGGCAGAGAGAAACTAACTTTTTCTTTAATATGGTGTTCAGAAGCCAGCCTTCCTGGACGTTACTTGTTCGTAACACCTCCTGGTTTGTTTTATTCGCTGTCCATGGTATTCTCAAACTCTTCTATAACACTTTAATTCAAATGATGTTATTCTCTTGACCACTGTTTTATTTAGTGTCCATGCTTCGCATCCATATGTCACCACAAGAAATACACATGTTCGTAGATTGGACCATTTTTGTATTTATTATTATAATTATAAATATTAATTATATTTTTTATTAATTAATTATTAATTATTTATATTAATTAATTATAATTAATTATATATATATATATATATATATATATATATATATATATATATATATATATAATCGTAGACAGTTTTACTGCAGTCTCCTATTCATTGAATTTTTGACTTCCATAGTGAATAACTTATTTTGTTATAATTCCCTTCATTGATATATATTTTCATGTATATATAAAGTGTAGAGACTATATTATTATCTGTTGTCTCATCATTCTTTACAGATTGTGAGAGTCTTATAAGCAACATGCTGGTAGTGGATTCAGCCAAACGTTACACCATCTCACAAATTGTTCAGCATCCATGGATAAGTGCAGGCTTGGATGATACAGATAATGACAATGACTTGCTGTTGGAAGACCATGTTGGGGATGATGAGACAGCCGTGTCGGTGGACACAGAACTTGGCCAACAGATCCTAGGGCACATGGCAAGTCTAGGGCTGGATGTTGACTCCATTATTAGGGTACATCGTTATGAATGATTCCTTAATCTTCTGTATTTAAAAGATCGGTAGTTGACCACTGTGTTGTCGGTGTCTGAAAGGAGAGCAATCACGGATATATGCCATATGTAGATAACTGGCAGCTATAGAAATATTGGAGTGAGGATCAACTGTCATATTTCATAGGGTTAAGGTGACCCAAAAACTTCCACGCCAAAGTTGCAGCAAACTGTAAACTATGACATACTCATTCTGTTATCAGGATTAGTTCCTGCTAATCCGCATGAGTTTAAGAGTGAAGACAGAAAATGTGGAGATGTATATCTGCTGGGACAAGAAATATAAATAATATGAAACAAAACATGGCAAGGTATTCACAAGTGTACGCATATATATATATGACATTTAAATATTTTATCTAGCAAGTAGTTATATACTGATGTGAAACATGGACAGTTAACAAAATGGCTTAGTAAAATCCCATATTTTAAACAACTGCTTAGAATATGTATATGCCAAGTAACTATATGCTGATGTTAAACATGGACATTTAAAAAAAATGACGCTGGAAAACCACAAATTTCATATATGATGGATTAGAATATTTATACACTAAATAGTTACAAAGAATGATGTTAAACATGGGTAGTTAATAAAATTACTCAGGATAATCACACAATTCAAATATGTCTGCTTGGAACATTTATTTACCAAGTAGCAACATACTGCTGTGAAACAAGGACACTTAATAATATAACTAAGATAAATCAAATCTTTCAAAATGATGTGCTCCGCTGAAGACGGATGTATCGGGCCACTGGCGCAAATAAAACTGTGACACACCGCATTTCCATTCTCTGGACTACATCCTGTTGGAAATCTAGTAGGACCATGGTCCTGCTGTAAGGGAGATCTAGCGGGAGTTTGAGAATGAACGAAGAAGAAGAAGAAAATGATGTGCTATAGAAGGATAAATACAAAGTAAATGACACAGTAAATACAACAAAATCACCAAGAAAATAAGGAAGAATACAAGACAAGGAAAAAACAAATATATACTGGAAACCTGCAGCAAAATAGAGGTGATAAACAAACAAGGAAAAAGTGATATTATGTTCAAAGAGAGAACTCTTAACAGGCGACTTCAAGCCAGCACTAAACATCATTAAAGATAAACATGGTAACAAATTAACAGAAAACAAATTTATCCTTAGAAAAATGGAGAGAATACTGTCAGGTAATGTATGAGGAAAGTCACAGAAACATGGACAATAACAACCAACAATAGCAGTCTAATAGAACCAGAACCCAGTTTCGATGTAGTGAGATGGGTCATTATAAACCTGAAGAGTGGGAAATCTCCAGGGTGTGATAATATAACTGCTGAAATGATTCAGGCAGGAGGAGAAATCACCATCTATCACACACTCTGCACCAAGATCTGGAAAAGTGAAGTTTGAATTAAGGAATGGACACGATCAGTTTACATACCACTACCAAAGAAGGGAAATCTAACACTATGCACCAACTACAGAACAATTGCACTGATAAGTCATGCCAGCAAAATACTACTTGATATTATCATGAATAGATTACAACATAAGCTGGAAGAAGAGTTAAATGAAGCACAGGCAGGTTTCAGACAGGTCAGAGGCATCAGAGACCATATTTTCAATATGCAGAACATCATAGAGAAATACAAATTGTTTAATGTTGACATCTACATATGTTTTATTTACTACGCCAAAGCATTCAATTGTGTACAACGTAAAAAACTTTGGAATATCATGAAGGACATGGGGTTCCCACAACACCTAATCCACATGATAAAAACATATCAAGACCAGCAAGCAGCCGTAAGAGTAAATAGTGAAACATCTGATTGGCTGAGCGTGGAAAAAAAGGTCAGACAAGGATGTGTTATATCTCTTCAACATTTATGCGGAGAACATAATGTAAGAAATGACCAACAGAGAAATAACTTCGACCCACTCCACATTGGAGTCATGACATACCAGAACTAAGATATGCTGATGATAGCACACACTCAAGCAGGTCTCGAACACCTCATAAACTCCATTAAAAATCAGTGAAAACAAAACCTATTTCTGAATGGAAACAAGACCAAGATTATGACAAGTGACAAAACCACTAGCAAGTTCTCAATGAATATCAACAGCAGTCAATTAGAATACCTTGGTTCTCTTATCAACAGTAATGGTGATTGCTATGAGGAAGTCAGAAGGAGGTTGGCTAACGCATTGTCTGTTGCTAAAATATTCACTTCAAATGCTGCAGATTTTCTGTATGTTGCTAAAATATTCACTTCAAATGCTGCAGATGTTCTGTGTCTGTTGCTAAAATATTCACTTCAAATGCTGCAGATTTTCTGTTTGTTGCTAAAATATTCACTTCAAATGGTGCAGATTTTATGTATATGTTGCTAAAATATTCACTTCAAATGGTGCAATTTTTCTGTTTATGTTGCTAAAATATTCACTTCAAATGGTGCAGATTTTCTGTTTGTTGCTAAAATATTCACTTCAAATGCCTTAACTCCTTAGTGCGGAGGTACTCTTAAAGAAACAAAAATCCATCTGGATACTTATAATAAAGAATCCAGACAAATTGTTTCCCTGGGAAACTAAGAAGAAGAAGATCTCAGCAAAATGGCGGCAACCCCCTCATTGTATCCTTAAGGATACCTCCACAGCAATGGGGTTAACATGTAGCAGCCCAGCTAAAAATAGTGCATATTTCCTCTGACACCTGCCATTTTTTATGACTTCTAGTTTTTCTGCACGTGTTTGCTTTTTTCGGCGTAACATGTTTATTTATTGAGGTATTGATTTCAAATTTGGAGACAATAGAGAAAAATGGATGCCGGATATAATTTGGTGATGTTATTTGCTTGTGTGTGTCAGTATTATGTTGTGTACAACCACAATCTAGAATGTGGACAAACGCACACAAAGAACTTACCACATCAAGGTCATGCCTAGGCCTAGCTGAAGAAAACACAACTCTTAAATTTCCTCATAGTAAATTACATCAATGACATCACTATTAAATATTATAAACATCGCTCTCAAACATTATATGTGGATCTACAGTAACTGAAACGCTAAAGCTTTAAAATTTGTCCTTTTATAAATCATAATTCCTGAAGAATTAGCGAAAAATGGCGGCACTCAAATAAGGCAGTTCACTTTGCAAACGAATAAATTAGGTCGAATAAATTACGATTGTGTATTTATATTGCTATAGGAAACTAAGGAACAATCACTCCAGCACATACTTACTCGTACTATTAGAGCATGATGGGAAATAAACACGAGCGATTGTTGTCCATGACTACAAATGACTACCTCGATGCTGTTGTGGCTATTTTATATGCTGTTGTTTATTATTGTAGTGTCTAGCACTTTAATCCAATGTGACATATGCTATGGAAATTACTTTACTTTTAACTCTTTTTTACAGTCAGTAGAATCCAATAGCTTTGATCACCAGAGTGCCATCTACCACCTTCTGGCAGACAAGTTCCGTAAACATCCACGAGCCATGGTTGCCAGATCAAGTCCTGCCCCACTTCCCATAGTCACA
This sequence comes from Meghimatium bilineatum, assembly GCA_034231615.1. Lineage (NCBI taxonomy): Eukaryota > Metazoa > Mollusca > Gastropoda > Stylommatophora > Philomycidae > Meghimatium > Meghimatium bilineatum. Next base: position 63,984,536 of record CM067304.1, read on the forward strand.
AGAACAGAACGGAGATCTAGTATAACCACAGGCATAGGTAAGGGGTGATGTGATACATACTAGATAATTCGTTTTATTTTCTGTAGAATTTTCCTCTCTATACATGGGAACAATGAAAAAGCAAACCTTTCATGATTTTGTGTCCTCCTCCCTGTAGAGTTCTCGGTAGCAATGTAACAATGTAGCCTGGCAAAATTAGCAATAATTAATGTGCTCTTCTGGGATGATGCCTTCTGAAGATCTGTGCCTGGGTTGCTGGGAGGAAATCAACCCTTTTATCTGTAGAATGCATAGAGTTTGTAAGAATGCCACAACTCCCTAGTGTAAAAGACTTACTGTTGTCATATTGTATTCCAGTCACTGTGAGTCAAACAGTCATTTGAGACTTGAAATATTGTATCTCAGTCACTTTTAGCCAAACATTTGTGACTTGAAATATCTCTGGAGAATCCCCTGTAAAGAATAATGGCAGAGTGACATTAATCTGAAGCTGAAAGTAAAACTTGGCATAGGAAAACAAAAAGTGATGACTACTTCTTTGGGATGCCCAATCATCTATTGACATTGGTTATCCAGGTGCTTGTGTTAAGTAGAGGTATGCATCAGAAATGCATATAGTCGAGGAGATGGATTGGGAATGGAATTGGGAGGTTTAGTCACATAGAATTTGTTGGATAAGTGTAAATATGATGATCCACAGTAAAAAGTAAAGAAAACAAACATGTTATAGCAACATTATGTATGAAAAAGTACCACTAAAGGAAATATCAATTAATATATAAAAATCAATCAAACTAGATATTTTGGATGTATTAAAAAAAAAAAAGGCATCTTGTTGAGTACCATTCTTAAAAGTGAAGTTGAAGGATTGTGAATAAGAGCTAGGCAGAAACACAGGTGGGATAGAAACTTCATGAAATGGATAAGACAGATTTTTGCAGACAGCACCACCATGGCAATAGATAAAGAATGTTGGAAGTCATGAAGAGAACCTTTGATCATCAAATACAATTTGTATCATTTCCAGATGTTTTATGTTTACAAATTTGTACTTTTATCATGGAAATTTGTGTTATATTTTGTTTGCTTTTTTTTTTCTAGTGGAGAGAGTAGAGGTGCCATTAGAAATTCGCTGCTCAGAAGTCTCAATATCTCATCCGTCATCTTCACCCTCATCATCATCTTCCTTATCGTCAGTGCTGACAACCCACCTTAGTGCTTTATCTGCCTTCCGTAGTCAGTATGGTCAGGTAAGTTGTTTTGTTGCTTTGTTAAGTTCTTTTCTAAAGCAGATAAGGATGTAGGGATCTTCACATGCAACAACATTATGATAGGAAGCGTTGTCTAAAACCAGACAGGAGGGTCTATCTAATGATGGAAGTATAGTTATCTCTATCCACTCTAAATATATGACCATTCATCTCAGCATGGTAGTCTCAATTATCGATAGATTTAGAAATGAAAATGACACCACAATAAAAACATTTCGAGCATGCGATACACCTTTGAGTAAATAGGATTTTAGCTATTATTTTAAGATATAACAATTAAATCTCTAAACAAATGTTTACATATTTTGCACTCATGAAAAAACTGATTTCTGTTCCAAGATTGATTGATTTGATGCTCATGAAAAGCAAAAACAGTTTCATTTTACAGCAATATAATTCTATCACAAATGATTTTTCTTATTTTATCATGCTTTTAATTGACCAGTATATTTATATTTTGCATAACAGCCAATGAAGAATTGGAGAGGAAAAAAACAGTATTCAAATAAAACGTATTTGACAGAAAATAAATATGGTAATTTGTATGGTAAACCCATCTTCTGTTATGGCTATTAACAAACAAATATTGTTATCATAAAAATGACATTCGTTGTGACTGCTGCAATAAATCCATTCAGTCTAGGTAATAATTAATCATAAATCTTGAACGTTGTTAGAAAAAGTCCACTCAGCAAAATCTGAAACCCATACGCTTAGTAATTACAGAGGTAATAGACAGTATCAGTGTTCAACTATTGATGTATTCACTATAGTTTGATAGGTCAGTAGTGAGACCATCCGCGTCTCATTTACTGAGTGTTTACTGTTGCATAATGGTTGGCCTGACAGACCAATAGTGAGACATTCTATATATTGACTTCCTGCTTCTATAAAGATTATTTTTATTTCCCCTTTGAAATCAAAGGGTTTCACATTGTCTATATCTGATTTCATGAGTTAGGGATAACCAAAATCCTGAAAGTACCTCCTTGTGATGCACCATGAAAGCAGAAATCAGTAGCTCATGCTGTGTTCCTGGCTAACATACAGGAGCATGGACATAGATGTCTAAGATTACCATAGTATCATTCACAGTTAAAATCCAATATAATTTGTTTGGGCTGAAATTAAAGGAGCAGTGGCAAAGAAAAATAAAACATTCAAATTTAACGATTTTTAGAAAGTTGAATATACTATGCTCTGCGACATTGACAAAGCATTCTGGATAAAATAGGAAGACCATGTATTGAAAGTAGGAGCAGAATATTAAACAGAAATACAGTGGCTCATGCTGTGCTCCTGGCCAACACTTCTAGGGATCATGTCCTTAGATGTTGAGGCTGTTGATGGTATGAGAATTGACTGCTAAAAGACGAGCAATATCTCTGACATTTACACAGATGCACAGTGATGCAAGGCATTCCTGCTTGATCAGCCAAAATGCGGATACATTGGAGGGAAGACCAATGTCGATGTCCTGATATGGGTAGATATCGTTAGGGTATAGGGACACCTAGAGTATGCATTGAATGCCTCTGGAAAAGACAACGCGCTAGAAGGATGAGTTACGGTATGGCGGCTCTTACAGTATGCATTGAATGCCCCTGGAGAAGGCAACACGCTAGAGGGCTGCGTTACAGTATAGCGGCGTAGAGTATGCATTGAATGCCCCTGGAGAAGACAACGCACTAGAGGGCTGCGTTGTGTATGGGAAATGATATAGTGGCATCAAAATTACAATTGTCCAGCACGAGAGCTGCGGAAGTGTTGTTTATGGTAGAGAACACACAGGAGTCCACATATCTCACCACAATTGACCACATTCAAAGTTGGAGTTATGACTCAGTTATTGAATACTCTATCTTGATTTATGTACTCCTGTGTATGGAAAAGCTTTGAATGTAGCTCCCCATTGTGCACAGGAAAAACTGTCGGGGAGCACATATTGCTTAAATTTCTGACCGAAGCAGTGTTGAGACTTGGATTCTGGATGCTGTAGGCAATATGACAGTGAGCATCCTTGTCATTGAGGGCATAGCAAACCTAGTCTAACTTGACTGTCACAGTTGATAAATACCGCTCATATAGAGAGGATTGAGTTCAGTACCCAAGGGTACTTTTAGGCCTAATTCTATCTTACATATGATTTATTTACTGAATGTGAAGCTGCTCATCTAGAGGTGCAATCTACCTACTTCTTTGGGTGATAAATGCATTTGTGAAGAGTCAAAACACAGACTGTGCTTTATGATGGATTGGAAGGCCATCACGAGCGGAGGAGGTTAGTGCATGAGAAATGGTCCCATCAGTCCCATTGCCCTGACATGTCTGTGAATCAGCACCTCACCTAGGAATGTGTATCAATTGTAAGTCTAATTCTACTGTCGCTGTTGCCCAACACAACTCATACAGAAGAAATTAGGTCTGGGATCTAGGAATACTGAGGGTGGTAATGGAATGGTCTTCCTACATGAAGAATAATTTGCGAAGTGACTTGTTGAAGAAAAGACGCACAGTGGGTGACCCAGGCAAAATATTAGCTCGTCTTGTAGCAAGTTGTCATGACTTTTACCCTCAGAGTAGAAGGCTTCTTCAACCAATAGACATTGCAGAAACCTGGTCTCCAGGTATAAAAAAGCTCTGAGAAATAACCCCACTGAACATAGGAAATAGGAGCAAGTTTTGTGAAATTTCTGGAGATAGTGAGACAACTTTTTCCCTTTCATCATTCATTCAGGTGACACTTTCTTTCCAGAATGTTGTCTTCTTAATGGATATTCTGAACTCCTCACCTCAGGATTCTGGACAAGTTAACATGCTGTAACAAAGAGCATGTGTAAACAATATGAGATATCTCATTTTTCTTAATTTAATGTTTAGCGTCATATAGTTTGAAATACCAAATATCCCATTACTTCAGTTGATTTTGTGAACGTCTTTAGAACTGACTTTCTTTGTTCATTGTTTAGCTGGAGGATAGCAATCAGTCGGATTCAGATGAAGAACCATCACCAGAAGCACTGGCACGATACCTGGCTATGAGGCGGCACACTGTGGGCGTTGGTGACCCCCGTCATGAAGTCACGGATGATCTGAGGGTCAAATTACCACCGTACTACCCATTAATGCCTCATCCTGTTGTGTCACCATTTCTGCCGCCTCCTGATGTGAACTTACCAGAGGTCAGTTCTTTTATTCATATTGCACGTACAACATTAGAATTATTAGATCTGAATTATAACATTATTCAAGTTATTTCAGCTTTCGTCAACCTTGCTATAATTATATATATAATAATAATAACAAATAAGTAAATGTGTATATTGTGTGTGTGTGCGCGTTCGTGCGTGCGTGTGGTCTTATTCATCTTTACAAATATCTCTTTGGGAACTTAATAATGTTGTCTAAATTAAATATTTCTCTAAGCAAACATTAACTTTTTCTGCTTGTTAATAAAACATCTCTCTGAACAAACATGATATTTTTCTATTTTAATGATATATAATTCTCTGGTCAATCAAAAACAAATACATTATTCTTTCCATTGAAGAGTGTACCATTGATGGTGACATGGACACACAGTCCACTACTTATGACAACAAATTATGTGCCTGTGTCTGGAGAGCCTCACCTCTTGCGACCTCCTGTTGCTTTTGGTCAAGGTATGGTTATAAGTCATTCTTTAGTTTTGTTGTATCAGACAGAATTATCTTAAAGTGTTGATTCTTAAAACTTTTCTCATCCACTGATCCGCTAAAATCTACATTTTGATGACTAGCTATTCCGAACAGTCGCTTAAATCTACATTTTAATATGAATTTACTATCGTATGCGGCATAGCAGGAAAATTCTAGTGGTAGAATAGAAATATTTATAGGGAGTGCATGGTGAAGAGAAGGTTAACCCTTTAGCTGCTACACACGAAATTACTCGTTCTACCCTGTGATGTGCAAAGTTGAGTTATCTTGTTTTATTTTTGTTTTATATTCCTTTATTGCTAAAATTATTTCACCCTCAAACCGCCATACATCAGTTTGTGTCAAACATCCCATCTATGCAGTATATATTTTTGGATGTCAATAAAAAAAAACCAGCAGCTACAGCTTTTAATTTTGTATGACAAGAAAAGGTATCTGTAATGGGAAAGTCATTGTTCAAAAGGTAATTTAATAAATTAATGAAAATTAAGCTGGGATCAGTTACTAAGAAAAGTGCAGCAGATAAAGGGTTAAGAATCATGAACCGTTTTGTATAACATCTTAGTTTTTTCATGTGGAAGGTTCAAAGATTTCACTAGTTTCCATCAGATCAACCACCATGCACCACAACTCTAGTTGATAACTATATCATAAAGCTTCAGCTTCAGCTTGTGAAAATTCCAGTGTACAATTACGTTTTACTCTGAGTAGGAGGCTTCATGAATTACTGCACACTAGAGTTACTCTAGAATTACTAGAGTTGGAGTCATGTAGATATGAAATAAAGTACAAGAGACAGTAGGCTATAGACAGACATAATAACCAACACCACTTAACATGGGCTACGAAGAAATGATTGGTAGTACAGAAGACAAAAGATTGCGGACAGACATGATAACCTACACCACTTAACATGTACTATAAGTAGACATAATTGATAATACAGGAGACAAATGGCTGTGGACAGACATAACCAGTACCAATCGAAATGGGCTAGAAGAAGAAGAAGGCGGCTTGTACAATAGTCTTGTGCAGTCACAATTTTATATTTTGAATAGTTATTGATAGTTAAAATTGGAAATTGACATTAAGTGGACAATGCTTGGACATAAGTCAAGAAGGTGTGGTCATTATAAATGAATGTAAGTCAAGGTATTGCTGTACTTCCAAACCGACCATAGTCTCTAATTGTTTTCAGGTTCATCATTTTTAAGTCGACGTGCATCAGACGGGGGTGCCAACATTCACCTGTTTTCTCACTTCCAGCGACAGTTTTATGCTAACAGTCAGCCTGGGAGCCATGAAGGATTGCCTCAGATGCCACAGGTTGATTTCTCTCTTTTTTTATAAATATTATAATGAGTTAATGTATTAACCATATTTGACAATCATGATTTTCTCATCTGATTATAATCATGATTTCAGCCAACATTTTAAATGTATCACGAATTATAATTTTCATGTCACAATATAGAGCTTTCAATTATGTGTACCTGATAATCATTATTTAATCATTTCCCATCTCTTACAATCATGATATAAATCAACATTTTCTACATCTCCATGCCGGCTGGCGTAGGTGATCATGGCTCTCCACAGCTTTCTACCTTCATTTTTATGTATCGGGACCAAGAGAAAAAGTTTGACAGAGTGGATAGAGCACAATTGTGGATAACATTACAGACTTATGGAGTTCCACAAAATCTGATAAGCCTATGTCAGAGCATATACGCCAATAGTCAATGCGCAGTAAGAACAAATGCAGGCACATTCAGTTATTTTCAAATCCACTCGGGAGTGAGACAGAGATGTGTACTATCCCCCCTATTGTTTATAACATGCATAGATCACATCTGCAGAGTAGCAAAGACAACGGAAGAAAACAATCTAAAAGATAACTTAAATGAATTGCTATTTGCAGACGATCAAACACTAGTAGCATCATCAGAAGAGCAACTACAAAGACAAATAGACAGGTTAAATCAAACATGCCAAAGCTTTAACATGAAGATAAACATACAAAAGATCGAAGTAATGAAGATTTGAAGAACATAAAGAAACAGCAATATATATATATTGGAAACAACAGACTTAAACAAGTGACAGAATTCACATATCTGGGAAGCAATAGAACAACAGATGACAAAAGCAGTACACAATAGACGTAGTAAAGCACACCAAGTCCTAGGGCAAATGACACCAATCTTCAGAAACAAAGTTGTAGATTTGAACACCAAAATAACACTATTCAAAACGATTATTATGCCAACGCTGTGCTGCCAAACACAGACGACAGCACAAGACAAACGCAAACCTGTGACAGCTAAAATTGCATGCTTACGCAGAATCCTAGAAATATCGCTAAGAGACAAGAGTGAGAAATGAGGACATTAGACAAAGAACCGCCACCGTCCCAATCTTGGAGTATTAAGAGCCAACAGATCAAATGGTTTGCACACATCAGCAGACTGCCACCAGACAGCATACCACAGCAAGCTATGCTACACAGATACAGTGAAGGCAGACTTAGAGTCGACATCGAAAACGATGGACCACAGAAATAAAAGAGGCGACAAATTCCACAATATACTTAGCACACACGAGGGCCATCTCCAGAGAACTCTTTTACCCGTGATGCTGAAAGCCAATAAAGGGTTTAGCAAATAGATAGATAGATAAATAGATAGTTGTTGTTTCTTGCCGTTAAATTGTCTAATGTTTTCTAAAGTTGTCACCCACAGTCTCTTTTTTCTTCAATCTTGCCTGTTGTGACTATGTTCTCAAACCTCCTTGTCTCATAACGTGGCCAAAAAAATTGAATATTGTTATTTTTCTTATATTATTGATTAAGCTTTGTCTCGCATTTGACTCTTTCAACACCTCCACATTTGTTTTCCTGGTAGTCCATAGTATTCTCAGCATTCTTCTGTAGAATCACAGCTCTACTGCCTCTAATTTTCCACTTTCCAGTTTGTTTATTGTCCAAGACTCACATCCATATGTTAGTATATGAGTTATATTGCACTACAGAACTCTTTCACCTCTATTGACAAGGTCATATTATACACAATATATTTTTCATTTTTCTGAATGTTGTTTTTGCCTCCCCATTTCTGCTTCTTATTTCTATTGAACTACTTCCATCTGCTGTAATCATTGTACCTAAATATTTGAATTGGTGGGCCTGTTTTTATACTATATCACTCAGTTTTATCTCTTAGCTATGGTATTTTGTTTCTTTGAAATAACCATTACTTCTGTTTCTTGATGTTTAGGGAGAGACTTTTCTCTTTACTTTCTGTGACTACTACATTAAATTAATTCTTAAATGTTTTCCTCACTCTTAGCAATAAGAACAGTGTCATCCACATATCTTAAATTATTTATGTTATTTCCTCCCACTGATTTTCCTGGGATATCAACTATTGCACACATTATGTTTTCACTGTATAAAGAGAACAAATCTGCTGAATGTACACATCCCTGACTAACTCCTTGTTTTATTTATTGAAAGGAGCCAAATTTATTTCCTATTGCTGCCGTTTGTTACTAGTACATGGTATTGATGATTCTTAAATCCTTACTGTCTATGTTAAAATTCTGTAGCATGTGTATTACTTCACTACGTTTAACTTTGTCAAATGCTTTTGTGTAGTCTATAAAACAAAGTTACAGGTCAGTTTTTACGTCTATAGACCTCTCAATTATTGTTCTCTATATTTCTTCTGGTGCTCATCAATTCTAATATATCTTCTGTCATCTGTTATTTTAATCTATGTTTTACTTTTGGTATTATCTCTTTCAATGTTTGGTTTATTGAATATACATGAACATTTTTCACATTTTGCATATGATATACATAACATTTTCCACATTACACAACAATTATATCCATCATTTTTAATATCTCACAATCATAATATCCATCATTTCTCACATCACACAATCATGATATCCATTTTCTACATCACATGATATACATTTTCTACATCACATCATGATGTCATTTCTCACATCACACAATCATGATATCCATTTCTCACATCTCACAATCATGACATCCATAATTTTTCACAGGACATAATCATGATATACATAATTTTCTACATCACATCATGATATACATAATTTCTCACATCTTACAATCATGATATCCATTTCTCACATCTCACAATCATGATATGCATCATTTTCCACATCTCAAATCACATAATATACATCAACATTCTCCACATCTCAAATATGATATAAATCAGCATTTTTCAAGATCACGCAATCTTATCCATCATTCTCCACATCACAATCATGATATCCATCATTCTCCACTTCACAAAATCATGATATCCAGCAACATTATAAATATCTGACAAGCACAATTGAAATCAAAATAAACTATGTAAAATCATTGTTTACCTACTTTCACAGTCGTTATCTCCAACTGGCATTCCTCTCCCTACTCCATCCTTACACAACAGTGTCACAGTTGAAGAAACAGAGGAACAGGAACAAGATCCAGATATTGGCGCTCTTAATGAGTATGTACATTCTGTATGTGATTAGGTGTATGTCATTATAGTTTTGCTTCATGTATTTTGTGTGTTTTTTTATTATATAAAATATTGAGATTTTGAAAGTTGAAACTTCTGGTACTAGCTTCTTCAGATTTTCAAGTAGTATCTTCTAGGTCAGTGTTTCCCAACATGGGACCCAAGCCCCACAGGGGAGAAATCTGATTGTTCAGGGAGGAATAATACAAGTTTTAAATATAAAAAAATATGTGAATGTTAGTTACATATGGGGGAACAACAGAATTTTAGAAAGACTTAACCTTTAGCACACTAGTTTAAAATTACATAATATTATCTCCTGAAGCTGGATTCTTTTTTGGAAATGTTGCACACTATTGAATTAAAGAAGAAAAAAGAAGAAAAGAATTATCCAGGAAAACTAAAGAAAAAGAGGAGAAATGGTTAAAACAGAGATTCGTGGTGAAATTTACTGTGAGCTCTATGTGTCAGCTGGTGGAATAAAAGAATAAAAAGAAGAAAGAGTTAGCATCTAGGGTATTTAGTTCAATTGTTGTATTGTTAAGTTGTAAGTTGTAGCATTTTAATCTTTCTAAATAGAGAGTGATAGAGAGAGGAGGGGGGGGGAGGGAGGGACATACAAACTTACGATAGTTGACATCAATAGCAAGTTTCAGATAATTATTATGCCTTGATCGATGTCATGTTTTAAATTTTCTATTTGATTAGTTACCTACACACTCGAGAAGGGAATAAGCGACACACAGCAACTCTAGCTAGTCACATGAATGACATCCCCGAAGAGCTACAACAGAAGTTATCTCTGCATCATCCACAAAGGAGCCGTAGACCTGCAGGACTGATGTCTCCTTCAGAGAGAACCTCACGTTAGTTTTGAGTTTATATTCATTATGTTCTAAATAAATTTATTTATTTTTTTTATTTTCCTGAATTTGTTCTAAACCAATATATTTTTCTTTTTTTTCTTGCATGTTTTTGGAAACTCCAGTTTGTAGCAGGATGTAGATATTGTCAGGAAAATAGAATGTATTTGTATTGTTGTTTATAGTTTACCTGAAATATTTACTGTATATTTCCATTTATAAGCAAATAGTTTTTGTATTTGTTTATGCTAACGATGTATGGGGATCTCTTTATAAATGAGTACAACACAATTCTTAAAAAAATTTGCAGTAGAAACAAAAAATGAGAACACAGAATAATGTCAAATATCGGCAACAGAGGAAATCAATTACCGGTGCCAGTATAAAAAATCAACACTTTGCAGACTAGCAATCCAAAGCGCACTTATCTACCATTACCGAGGGAGCACACAAAATTATATACAATGACATCACCATCTTTAAAAATTTATAAAATCGATCTATAACGGGAGAGCCTGGAAACTGTATATGTGTCGTAACGACTGTTTGCACTTTTTGAATGAATTTGAGTTATTTCAAGTTCAAAATGCTACTTATTATAATGCTAGGCCTAGATTTACATTACTTTCTATATATCATACGATATCACTTTCAAAATCTCCTATATTTTCAAGATAAATACTCATGAACTTCATTTATATCTGTATTTAACAAGTCACCATTTTGAAACAACATACATTCCCAGACGAGCTATTTTTAGTAACAGTATTGCAACGGTTATTGCAGTATTTCTGATGATGTATCGTAGCGGTTTCGATGATCGTCGAAATTAGTCACCAAGGTTCTTTAACAGAAATTTGACAATTGTTGAAATTGGACAGTAAAGTGAAGTTCAATCCTTTGAAGTCAGAATTCTACTGGAAAAACAACATCAATTAAGTGAAATTTGTGATGCCACAATTAGTAGGTGTAGGCCGCAGAATTTCCACATCTTTGTCTGCCACAAATTGTTTCAATTTCGTAACAAATCAGTCCCATATTATATTTTGCAATGGTCTGAACTACGCAATGGTCACTGTTTTAGATTAACACTGGGCAGACTCAAATAGAATATCCCAGCGAAAAAGTAAAAAATCAACTTTGGTAGAAATAAGGGAACTCTTGTTGCGATACAGTTACTAAAAATAGCTTGTCCGGGAAAGTACGTTGTTCCAAAATATCAACACACGTGATAAACAGTTCAGACATGAGATTGTATTATATATAAAAATTATGCAAATCAAGGCCTAGCATACATAAGTAGGATTTTGCATTTGAAATATCTCTGGGACTTAGAAATTCATTCAGAAAGTGCAAAAAACATTCATTACGACATAGAAAGTTTCAAGTCTCTTTTGTGCTAGTTCAATGTTATATGGACTGTGAAGATTGCGATATCGGTCTAAGAAAATTTCTTTTACACAACAATAACAATAGTGAATGTTGAAACAAATCATTTTTCGTTTCTAGCTCTTTCGTCAACTTCTATGTGAGCTTGGTGTACGTTCGTAGACACTAATGATGCGGTAATGCCCCCGTAATGGCCAACCTTCCTGACTGACTGAATAAATGAATAGGATAGCTGGGAACAATGATGATACTGGCGGTTATGGGTTTAATGACAGCTGAGCAGGACCTACAATGGTATTTCTACTGCAGACGGTCATGGCTGGGAGTGCCACCTGGGAAGGTCGTCCTGTGTTATCATTCATGTATTGTTCCCAGCTATCCCATTCATTCATTCATTCATTGAAAATGAGTGGGGCAAATGAAATGACCTTGTGTCTTTCGACTACTAAAGCTTGTGTTAATTTCCTTTATTATGATTTCACTCGTCCTTTCATTCTTATAATAACGGGATTCCACAGTATTATTATAGGTATTATTATATTTTTTATGCTTCGGCGTATTCATGGAATTTTGACTTTTAACACTTTCTTGACGTAAAACGCCTCGACTTATAAATGGATCGGTTTATAAATGGAAATATATGGTACTTATTAAACCTAAATCATCCAACCCCTGTAGCTTTGATTTCTTTTAGTTTAAGTAAATTTATGGTCCATTTTTTGTGTAGATCGCGAGTCCTTCAAAGATGTCCAAGGCCTTCATCACCCAAGTGAACGATTCTCTCCTGTCAGACGGGCCAGTGATGGGGCAGCTGTCTCAGGGAAGACTCAGGTATTATCCTTATCAGTTCAAAGTTTATGGATGTCAGTTCTATGAATTGTGTATACAGTTGAAGACTAACTTTTATACAAAGACATTTGGGTATATTATGAGTAATATTTAATTTTAACACAAAGACATTAAGGTATATATAGATAATTATGAGCTCAGGATAAATGTGAAGACAACTAAGATGTGGTTTTTGAGAAGAATGACTAAAATTCCATGGACAACCAAGAAAACTAATGTCCTCAGTGATGCTGGAGTAAAACAACAAATTATAGCAAAAATTAGATGCAAATAGTCAAGATTTTTAGGACGTGATGAGAAAAACAAAACTTCAACATTTAGTAACTGCTGGAAAAATCAAGGGGAGAAGGGACAGAGGAAAACAAAAAGAAATTTTTGTGGTACAAAAAATTGTCACCAATTGGACTTATTACCACAAGAGGCAGAGTTATGAAGAAACATGGTCACCTATGCGACACGGCACGTGACTGACAGATTTATTAATTATGATGCAAGTTTAACTAAGAATGCTTGATTTGATGACTATGTATTAAAATCAAAAGATTAATAATAAACAAAAGATCACTTGTGTACTGTCGAGGCCGGAAAGGACTGCAAAAAATATCAATACTATTATCTGCCAGGTTAGTCGTAAGAGGTGACTAAGGCAGTTTGAGAGTGAAGTTGATTATTCCATACCATAGACTGTTAAAGTGACCTATAGGACATCCTGAAGTCTGGTGTGGCAGGTCAAAAGGCATAGATTTCACAGCTACGCTATACAACAAAACATATAGCAATCCTTTCTTTGGACTGTATTCAGCTAAACTGCAGAAGTATGAGGATGGTTGCAGAAGAAGAAATAACAGATGTGTAAACAAAATGTTGAAAGTGAATTTTCTTGTCATAATTAACTGTATCTTCATCATATCATCAATATACCAAGTGACATATTCTTCCCATAACACTGTCTTCCTCATGCACACTCTCAACACCTCTCTGTCACGGGCAAACAGGCCTGCATAGATTCTTCGATGTCACTGGTCCATCGTCTTCGTGGTCTTCCTCGTCTCTCACACCTGGTACTCCACCCTCTAGAATCAGCCTTTTGATACCATCATGTCGCTTTAAATGTCCAAAATACTGCAGCTTCCTTCTTATGATGGTATTTAGAAGCTTTTAATTTAGAATTTAGAAGATAGCATCATCATAGGGAATAGAAGTGGCTTGACTTTGAGTGATATGAGGAAACTACTAATATCCAAGACAATCGCATACTGGAAATCGTAAAGTGCTGTGTCTACTCTTACATTAATATATGGTTCAGAAACAGATAATGAAGACACAGCTAAGAGATAGAATTGATGCCTTTGAGATGTGGATATGTAGAAGAATATGGGGGAAACTTCATTGAAAAAGAAGAAAACAAACAAATAGCTTCTAGGAACAGTATGTTTGAGGTGTGTTCAAATGAAGCTGGTTAAAGGGGAGTTATTGTAACGTGCATAAGTGCATCAGCAGTTGTGCTATAAGTCTTCTTCAGCATTCATTCTCAAACTCTCGCTGGATCTTTCTTGTAGCAGGACAATGGTTCTACTAGATTTCCAGCATGATGTTATCCAGAGAATGAAAATGCACTGTGTCGCCATTTTATTTGAGCCAGTGGCCTGACACATCTGTCTTTGGCGGTGTTATAATTAAGTGAATCCATTATTAGGTAATATGTATGCATGTGGAGTCAGAAGAATTCACAGTAGTCATTCAAACATACATCTGACTATTTGGGTAGATGGTGAATTCCATCCAAGAAGGACTTTGTTTGCTCATTGAACCTTTTGGTTACCATTGTCATGGCATCTTTATTGGAGTGGAATCGTCCCATTAGAACTTTTTTAACTTATCAAACAAATGAAAGTCACATGGCAATAGATCAGGGCTGTAGGCTGAATGTTACAGAACTGTCCATCTTTTCTGTGCTAACACTTCTTGCACAACTTTTGTGACATACAAGCGAGCGGTGTCTTTCAATAGAATGACATCGCCTGACATCATGCTGAGTTGCTTGTTCTTGATGGCTGTACACAGCTTGTCTAGTGTGTTTTTGTAGCAGATAGCATTGATGTTCACACTAGGTTCTTTACGGTCCATTCGTGGCTAAAAAAAAGTCTAACCTTTCCTGTAAAAATTTGTGATTTGACTTTTTTTAATTTGCTCTTTAGTGATCCAGGCTGTTTCCATTTCATGCTGGCAGCTTTTCTGCATGGATCAAAGGAGTGACGCCACACTTTGTCATCTGCCACTATTCATGGCAGAAATATTTAATTCTCTCTTTTTTTTACCACATTAGACGAAAGTTTGGAGAACATAGTTACAACAAGGAAGATTGTGAGAAATTATTCGATAGTTTTAATACTCAGGTATGGCAATTAGCAATTATCCTTCTACAGGGCACTAGATATAGAGTTGTGAAGATTCATGAGTACATCAACCAGCATGGCACTTGATGATGATAATACTAAAAGTTAACTTCATGCATAGCTGTGGGGTATCATTTTGAAATATATTTATTTCATGTCGCATATATCAAATAATAGCTCGGTGATGGAGTGGTTAGTTTGGCTTGCATCACAAACACAACCCATTCATATTTGTTAGTGGTCCAAAGGTCCATCACATTGTACCGGTGTTGCGATTAGATGCGATGCTTTAGTGGTGCACACAAATTCAAAATTAGTTGAATAGCAAATGTCCTACACAGAATATGCCTCAATTATTACTTAATTTGTGAAATCAGGTATAACCCAAGTAAATACTTATGAAAAGCTTATTTGTTTTTATTTTTGAACTTTAGGTACACTTAGAAAATATTTACAACCAGACTCTGGGGCAGTCCAGTCCTAATCACAGTTCTCAGAGTAGCCTTAAACAACTTCAGATGGAGTACCATGAGTTACAGGTTAGTATACAGTTGTCTGAGTTTCCAGTTGTTGTAGAAAACATGATGGGAACATTTGAGATTTTATGGAGTGGCTAGAACATTGAGAGTGGAGTGTGGTAACCTAGTTGATTGTGAGCGTGCTTACTATCTCTGGGCTACGACATGCCATGTTCGAAACCATGCGTGCAGAAAAAAATTCTGGTCGTGATTTCTCGCCTGTCACGACCGTTCCTTCAGTCGACCCAGCTGTAAATGAGTACCTGACGCATGTAAATGATACCTGACCTAATAGTTGCTGTGGCCTAGTACATGAAGATAACTCTTCATCCCCGATGGCAGATAGCTGCCATGGGACCTACCTTTACCTTTAGAACATTAAGTAGGCAGGGCTAAAGGACCGTGTCCATTTAGATTTTCAGTGATAGATTATCTCAACCTATTGCTGTATACTTTTGGTATCCCCATGAGTTGTAT